>CM061921.1:140476640-140896282 GCA_031002005.1 Vandiemenella viatica | reverse complement strand
GGTGAATGCTTCGAAGTATTCTATTTCGTTCTAATATTAGGCATGAAACACAAATGAATATTATTCATTGTAACTCATAATGCAATGATTGAATAGGCTTTATCTGGCAGTTACTATGGAAGATACTTGTGAATGAATTATGCACGGGAAAGATCCACTAATAAATAAAGTTATGAGAAAAGAAATAAAGATAAGAATAACAAAAATGTGAATATGAAAAAATGAAGGAATATTGGTAACTGAAATAAGACTGAAATGAATAAAATCAGTTCAAAACCATTCGCTATATAAAACTACACGAACCTATACAAATTTGTAAGTTTTGTATATCTTTTGTACACATTTAAGAGGAAACCACTTTATGATTCAAAAATGCTTCGATAATTGCTATGAAACAAAGGATATTATTCTAATAGGGTCACAAACTAAGATTCTTTACGCTGCAATATTAGTCATCCTTTTGGTGTAATCTGTAGTCGTTGATGATATCCGTTCTTCAAAGAAACGCCACGTCCTCGTTACAATAATCTACAATCCATTATGCGATTCAGAGGCCAGTAACCAAGGCATCATAACTAACAGACATGGAAATTACGTAATATTACTGTCGCAAGACTTTACGCGTGTTACTGTGTTTCATGTGATTACAGTTGACGAATATTATTTTAAAACCGATGGCCACAATAGACCGCTATCACTACTGTTGTAATTTCTGGTTTTAGGATTCCCTGCACACGTTTATGACGTATTACAGTATTTATGAATACAAACAAGAATGTGTTATTAAACGTACAAATGAGCTATAGTTATATACTGAAACCACTTACAGTTTAATATATGATTGAAATGGATCTTAAATTTAAAAAACCTGTGCTGAAACTGTTAAGGAATACTTTAAATTCCTGTTATTACTATCTCAGCCACATAAAAACTAAGGTTAACATTCATTTACCAGCAGTAGTAACGCATAACTTATAAAGAAAGGGGACAAACTGATTTTTTTTAGTTTTACCAAGAATGCAATATTGTCACCTTCCATGTAAATTCCTGTTAACAGAATCGGTCACCGACATTAATGCTGTCGAACATCATGGAAATAGACAACCTGTTTCAAACATTAAAATACGTTCGAATCTCAAACTGTGATTTCCGCGGTGATTACATTTCCTAAGCTTTTCATACCTGCTAACAGGAAATCAATAACTTAAAAAGTTTATTAAAAAGTTTCAAATTTGAAGTGTTCACAAAGGATTTTGTTTGCACACGAAAGAAATATATGAATGAAACAATTTACGCAGCAAGACGAGCGCGACGTTTAGAGGAGACGGAAGTGAGTTGTAATCAGATGACAGTGGGCTGAGAGCGGGCAACAGGTGATCCGAGCCGCTGGGCGCCTTACGAACACCGCCAAACATTGAGTCGTCTTATGGCTTCCTTACTTCCTAGCTCTCCTTTCTTCTCTGCCTATGGTTTGGCAACTCCAAATCAAATAACTGTAAGAAACAGCTCAATAGTATCTGAAGGTAGCATTTTTTCACTCTGTGTGGAGCACAGCACTTTATCGCAGCGAATAGTGGACTTTAGGAATACCGGAAAGAAAGAAAATGAAGCATTTAACATGTGGTGCTACAGAGAGCTGAAAATTAAGTGGACAGACAAAGTACGAAATGAACGAGTTTGGAATGATAGGTGACGAAAGAAGTTTGTGGAAGAAACTGACAAAATGAAGAGACAAGGCTGGTAGGTCATATTTTGAGACATGCTGGATTGGTTAATTTGCTTGTGGAGTGTACAGTCGAAAATAAGAAATGCAGAGGAAGACAGATATTAAATATATGAAGCAGATAATTGAGCACATGGCTTGTAAGGGATGGGTAGAGATGAAGAGGTAGCACAAGATAGGAAGGGATGGAGGATTGCATCAAACAATTGAAAGACTGACGACAGCAAAAAAAAAAAAAAATCGATACAATGGGTTGCCTTGTGTTCCACGTCAACTCCTTAGTAAACCTGTCATCAAACAAAATTCTCGAATATTCAACTGTGCAACAGTTGCATTAGAATTTCGGATACGATTACAAATATTCAATGTCTCACTAAGTTCTGTAATGTTCATTCCAAAGTTCCGTAGTTTTCAAGTAAACTTCGTTATACATGCTTACTTAATACCAAATTTACTGTTATTTCCTATTGTACAGCTTGGAACAGCCATCATTTTTTAGAACTATTAACAGTTAGTAGACTAATTGATTTTAAGGAAAGTAGTCGCAAAGGCATTTTAACATCACTAGGTGTTTCAAAAGCGATTTTCCAGTTAGGTCAGTTATTTTCGGAGGTCGTTTCTCTCTGTAACTCTTAATAAACCTATTCTAATGATGAACCATCATTTATGACTCGAAAACAACGGTTATTCCCTTCAATCATTTATTTCCGACCATCTTCTATAAATCTCCCCGTTTCCTTTAAAGCACCAAAGTATGGGCGCGCATATGTTTGGTACAGCTGACCAATATTCAAATCTCATGCCCGACGAAACTGCCTCATTAACTTTAGTTTTCAAGGTATTTTCTGCAAACAAGTATGTGAATCATAGGACAGTGCACAATTTCTGTCATACAATATCACAAAATTTTCCAGGATATTAATTTGTAACACGCGGAAGATACCTTGCTTGTTTCACATACATTCCTCGATAAGCTCAGCAGTTAGTGAGAAAGAGAAGTTCGACGATTGAGTCTCACATTCGGATTCTCACTCCGGTCATTCATATTTTGGTTTGCGATGCTTTCCAGAAGTCATTATAGGTGAATGTCTGAATCATTTCTTCGTGATGTTTCACTCCATACCACTTAAAATCCCTACTTGAAGCATGATAGTGTTCAGAAATCACCCCATGCGAATGTCAGAATCGTTCTTCATCAAAACCCATAGCTGATTTTCATACCGTTCTTTACTATTTGCCCGTTCACTGTTTAATTTATTTTTTAATTTAATTTAATTTAATTTAATTGCAATGGAGCACAGGCTTCCGGTGGCAATTTCCCTACACAGCTATCTTCCCCCTATCCTGCACCCACCTACATTTGCCCTCTACAAATTTTATCTTTAAATTCTTCAAAGTTTTCGGTAAATTATTCATCGTTTCTCTTGGTAACTCATTCCAATCCCTGACACCCTTACCTAAAAAAGAGTAATCTTCCTACACCCTTGTGCCTGAAATCGAGTGCCAGCTTGTGGTCATGGTCATCTTTTCCCTTCCATGCACTACTTTTCATACCTATTGCAATATCTTTCCATGCCTCATCACCAGTATAGGCCCTGTACACTCCCATGACCCTCCTCATCCTCCTCCTGTCTTGCAATGAATCCCATTCCAGCTCCTTTATCATATCCGTCACTGATTGCATTCTGCGATAATTTCCAGAAACAAATCTAGCAGCCCTTCTTTGCACCCTCTCCAACTCCTGTATTTGATACGTAAAATGAGGGTCCCATACTACACTACCATATTCGAGCAATGGTCTCGACCAAAGTTTTGTAACCCAATTCCTTGACTTCTCTCGTACATCCCCTCATAACTCTCTCCAACAAGTGCAGAACTTTGAAACCTTTTCCTACCACCTGTCCTATGTGTCCTGCCCAGTTAAGTTTGTTATCAAAAGTAATTCCAAGATATTTGCATTTCAACGTCTTCAGCAAGCAATTCTTTCCCCACCTTATATTCATAATTAACCTTTTGTTTTTATTTGTGTATCTAATAAGCTGACTCTTCTTTGCATTTATCTTCATTCCATGTTTACCAACCCAATTAGATATCCTGTCCAGATCACCCTGCAAACTGTTTACAATCCTATATCGTTTTGATTCTTTTATACAGCATTATGTCATCTGCAAAACAATCTAATTTCAGATAGTAAACAGTCAACACAATTATTCATTAGAATAATGAATAGCAATGGTCCCAATACGCTACCCTGTGGCACACCCATTTTTACTTCCACTTCTTTTGATACTACATTTCCTACCCTAACTTTCTGTTTTCTACCTTTTAAAAATTCTTCTACCCAGCAAATGACTTTCTTATCCACTCCAATGGTTATTTTACCTTATTACTACCATTTTATGGCCTTACTCTGTCCAAACGCCTTAGACAGATCTAGTGCTACACTATCAATTTGGCCTCCCTTGTCCATTTCATCTGAAATATCTTGCATATATCCCACCAACTGAGATTCGCATGAATATCCTTGCCTGAAACCATGTTGCCTGCTTGAAAACCAATTACGTTCCTTACATATATTTCTGATGTGGTTGCATATCAATCTTTCCATTAATTTACCTAACCACTGATGTCAAACTGATTGGCCTGTAATTCTCAACTCTATTTCTCACCCCTCCCTTATGTACCGGTACCTACTATTGCACTTTTCCAGTCCTGTGGTAAGCAGCAAGTATCCAGACTCAATTTAAATAATATTTCAAGATAAGGTACAATGTCACATCCGGCTATCTTTAAGATATCTGTAGTAATATTGTCGCGTTGGAACCGGGACAGGTGTGAATTCGAAGGTTACTTGTCAATGAACACAGCACTTAAACTGAGAACAGGTTTATTGAGAACTCAAACATACACGCAGCACTGACTGCCTCTTGGGCAGAATGCTCTTCTATTTATACACAGATAGAACGTACTAGAGATTACAAGAGTAGTTAACAAATGAAATGTGTAGAAGTTACAAGTGACCTTAGGAAACATGTAGAATCTTCTGGAAATAATAAACAGAATTAAATAATTTTTGTCAGTGGGCGGGATTGAACCGGCGACCTTCGGTACCGCAATTCGTGACGCTACCCGCTGCGCCATGCTGGCAGACGGTACACTGGCGTTCATGCGGCATTGCTCCCTCTCCTGAGGAAAACAGCGTCCCGCTGTTAGATTTCTTTTGGGGCACGCTGAAGTGTCCTGGATCTTGATCTTGTCGTGGGTCCTCTGTATGGCAGTTCTGGAGGGCCCCTCCTGTTTGTACTATTATCTTCCTGTCCGACTTCCTCAGTATCCAAACCGTCCTCAGAGTCCTTGAACAAGAAGCTGGTTGTGCCTAGCTGCTCGTCAGGATTGTAGTAAGGCTTCATGCGGAGGACGTGAACAATGTCCCTTCGCTTTCGTCGTTTCGAAGACGGCTCATAATCCTCGACTTCGTATGTGACGTCTGACCGGCGGCGTATGACACGATACGGACCAAAGTACCGCTTCAGTAACTTTTCTGATAGCCCAACCTTCCGGACAGGGGTAAAAATCCATACGAGATCTCCTGGGTTGTACGCAACAGGTCGGTGCTTGCCGTCATACCGCTGACGGTCCTCTCCTGGGTGGCCAGTGTTCGTATGCGAGCCAGCTGTCTTGCTTCTTCGACCCTGGTAATGAGCTGTTTTATATAGTCATCCTGAGTGTCGTCCGGCTGGAATGGGAACAGCGTATCCATTGTGGTCTCAGCTTCACGGCCATGGAGCAGAAAAAACGGAGTGAAGCCTGTCGTATCTTGCCTTGCTGTATTATAAGCAAATGTGACCACTGGCAGTATTGTATCCCAATCCTTCTGCTCAACATCCACATACATCGACAGCATATCGGCTAATGTCTTGTTGAAGCGTTCTGTGAGACCGTTTGTCTGAGGGTGGTATGCAGTTGTCATCCTGTGGACAACGTCGCATCTTGACATGACCTCTGATACTAGTCTTGACTGGAATACCTTTCCACGATCGGATATCATCACACGTGGTGCTCCATGCTTCAAAATAATGTCTTCTACTAGAAATTTTGCAACCTCTGGAGCTTCTGCAGTCGGCACAGGTTTGGTGACAGCGTAGCGCGTGAGGTAGTCGGTGCAGACTATTATCCATCGGTTACCGGTTGTCGACTTCGGGAACCTCCCCAAAAGGTCGATCCCAATTCGGTGGAATGGAACTGCTGCAGGTGGAATTGGTACTAGATGACCTGGAGGTAATTGCGGCACATGTTTCCGTCGCTGGCACTCTTTACAGTGACTCACATAATGCTTGACAGATCGGTAGAGACCCTTCCAGTAATACCTGCGTCTGATTCGGTCCAGGGTCTTCACAAATCCCAGATGACCGGATATTGGAGCGTCGTGGAAATACTTGAGAATAGCTGGCTGGAGATGAGCTGGAACGACCAGAAGCCACTTGGGGCCTAGTGGATCGTAGTTGTTCTTATACAATGTCCCATCTATCAATTGAAACCCTCCTTTGGCCGGTTCTCCTTTCTCCAAGGCGTCTATGGTTCTTAATAACTCTGAATCTTCCCTCTGTTCAGCTGCAACGTCACCTAATTCAGCGAGGGCTGAAATTCCATTCATGCTGTTGTGTTCTATTAAAGGATTCCTTGAAAGGCTGTCGGCATCCTTGTGTTTGCGTCCGTTTTTGAATACCACCGTGACGTCGTACTCTTGAAGTCTAAGTGCCCATCTTGCTAGTCGACCTGATGGATCCTTCAAGCTGGTTAGCCAACATAAAGAATGGTGGTCTGTTACGACGGTGAAAGGTTTGCCGAATAAATACGGACGAAACTTGTTGATAGCCCAGACAACTGCGAGGCATTCTTTCTCGGTTGTAGAGTAGTTTATCTCGGGCTTAGAGAATACTCTTGATGCATAGGCTATCACCTTCTCAGCACCTTCCTGAATTTGCACAAGCACTGCACCGATCCCATAACCGCTGGCGTCAGTGTGAAGTTCAGTTTCTGCATTCTCGTCGTATAAGGCTAGAACTGGTGCGGAAGTTAGAGCCTCCTTAAGTGCCTGGAAAGATCTTTCTTTAGTTTCATCCCAGTAAAACTTGGCGTCTCCCTGCAAAAGTTCTTGCAGTGGACGTGCCATGTTACAGAATCCTTTTATGAAACGCCGGAAGTATGAGCACAGCCCAAGAAAGCTTCTCACATCACGAATGTGCTGAGGAGTTGGAAATTCCATGACTGCCCTTACTTTATCTGGATCAGCGCGGACGCCATCTCCGTTGACCAGGTGCCCCAGGATTTTTATCTCTCTGGCGACGAAGAGGCACTTCTTCGGATTGAGGCGGAGTCCTGCAGTCTGAACACACTTCAGCACCGTTGACAGGCGACTCAGATGTTCTTCAAATGTTTTCGAGAAAACAACAATGTCATCTAAATAACAAAGACACGTCGTCCACTTAAGGTGTCGAAGTAAGTTGTCCATCATGCGTTCGAATGTGGCCGGAGCGTTGCATAATCCGAATGGCATTACTTTGAATTCATAGAGGCCATCAGGTGTAATAAAAGCCGTCTTTTCTCTGTCAGCTTCGTCAACCTCGATTTGCCAGTAGCCTGTCTGCATGTCCATGGTTGAGAAGTATGTAGCTCCTTTCAAGCAGTCTAAGGCGTCGTCGATGCGCGGCAGTGGGTAGACATCTTTCTTTGTGATTTTGTTCAGCCGCCGATAGTCGACACAGAATCGCCACGTACCATCCTTCTTCTTTACGAGGACCACCGGAGATGACCAAGGACTCTCCGAAGGTTGAATAATGTCATTATGCAACATCTTCTCCACTTCCTCTCGAATTATTCGCCTTTCGACTGGTGACAATCGGTACGAGCGCTGGCTAATGGGCGGATGATCCCCAGTATTGATACGATGCTTTATCGTGGGCCGTTTCGTCTGACCTTTTTTTTGCTGGGGTGTGAATACACCAGAGAATTGGCGTAGTATAGCTAACACCCGGTGGTGTTGTTCCTTGGTCAGGCCGGACCCTATTGGCAGTTCCATAGTTGTTTCCTCCAGCGTGTTGTCGGTACTAGTAACAGAGCATGGATCTTCGTTAATGACGTTGAGCTCGCCCTCCTGGACTGGTTCAGCTGTCCCTATGCACATTCCCTTGGGGATAATTTGTGACTGCTCGTGACAGTTGGTGATCCAAATGTCTCCTCGACCACCGATAATGCTTATGATAGCCGCTGGTATGTAGATTTCTTTCGTGAGCCTAATAAACTTTCTACTATCGACAAGCACTTCAAGGTTGCGGTCGTCCGTGTTTTTGACTGGGACTCTTCTCATTGCGAACGGCGGGATTGTCACGTTGTCAACGGCGAATAACTTCCCAGAAGATTCTGTGTTACGTGTACCCGTCGCAACGACTTCTTCAATTTGCAGCTCAGACGTTCCACAGTCAATGACAGCTTGGGATGCCTTAAGGAAGTCCCATCCAAGGATGACATTATGACTACATTCTGTTAAAATGACAAATTCAACTGGCTGGGTCCTGTTGTTGATGGTTATTCTCGCGACACAAGCTCCAGCTGGCTGGACGTACTTTCCATTTGCGACCTTTAGCACAGTTGCCCCCGTATCACGGAACATTGTCTTCTTTAGTGTGCGACGATAATTGTCCGACAATACGGAGAAAGAAGCTCCTGAATCAACCAGCGCCCGGACAGGTTGGCCGTCGATTATAACGTTGATGAGATTTCCCGACATCTTAGTGACTGTCATCCATGGAGGATTTTCATCTGCGGCGGCCTCACCTCCGTAGATGGTCGCCTTGCTTAGTTTTCCTGCGTGCGGCGGCTAGGGGAGCGGCTGGTAGCTCTGTCCGGCGACGATGAACGGCAGCGGCGCGTCGGGGATCGACCTCGTCTAGGGTACGGCGATGGGCTTCTTCCCGTAGGTCGACCGAACTCGTCAGCGGGTGGCTGCCTGGGGTAGAACTGTTCGATGGCGGACGTCTTGCGGCAAAATAATCGTCAAATACTCGTCTTCTCTCTCTGCAGTAGCGTATGACATGTCCAGGGCGCCCACAGTGGAAACATACTGGCGCGTTGTCTTCTGTCCTCCAGACGTCCGTTCGTCTGCGGGACGTCATAGGTGCCGGAGGATTTGGTTGTGGCCGTGTCGGCCGGTTCCTAGGCTGCCGTTTGGCAGCTGCAGCATACGTCATATCAGGGCGAGGCCATTCTTCACGTCGAGTGCGATTGGCTCGGCAGACAGGAGCTATTGTCTGAAATACCTCTTTTTCCGCCGCGTCGGCTCCTTCATGACCCACTGGGCTTACATCCATGGCCATGATCTGATGCTCACTCGGTTCAAGAGTCCCAGCTGCCATGAACTGTTGTAATTCTTCTCTCACAATTTGTCGTATGAGAGACGCAAAGTCGTGCTGGTCTTCCACAACTGCCATAGGGACTACGTTGGGAAGTCTGTCATACTTCTTTCGCCCAACCCTCCTTTGTTGCATCTCCTCAATCCGCTGGCACCACTTGATGAACTCTTCCGTCGTAGCGACGTCTTTTATCAGAAGAGCTTGGTACATGTCTTCTGCAATACCTTTCATTAGGTGCGTGATTTTGTCGGCTTCAGTCATATTCGGGTTGACTACGTTGCATAGGGCCAAAACATCCTGTATGTAAGATTGCGTCGGCTCCCCATGTCGTTGGGCCCGGTTCTTCAGTTGTTCTTCCGCCGAGCGGATTTGTCGCTGGTGGTCCCCAAACGTTTTCTTAAGTTCCGTCTGGAACATTTCCCAGTTATTCAGTTTTTCTTCGTTGTTCTCGAACCACTGCTGGGCGGTTCCGTCCAGATAGAAATAAACATTTGCCAAGCACATGGTATGATCCCACCTGTTGTACTTGGCGACTCGGTCGAACCCTTTTAGCCATTTGTTAGGATCCTGTCCAGCGTCTCCAGAGAACACCGATGGGTGTCGAATGTGCAGCTGGCTTGCCGCCATGGGTTTCCTAATGACGCGGACTTTCGGAAGGACGTACTGAGTATATCCTTTGTAGTCCGGTTCCAGTCCGTGTAGGCGGCGACTTTTACGTTGCCTAATCGGAGCCACGACGATGCAGCTGTTGCACAGGGTACCCGGCGTCTCCACCAAACTATGTCGCGTTGGAACCGGGACAGGTGTGAATTCGAAGGTTACTTGTCAATGAACACAGCACTTAAACTGAGAACAGGTTTATTGAGAACTCAAACATACACGCAGCACTGACTGCCTCTTGGGCAGAATGCTCTTCTATTTATACACAGATAGAACGTACTAGAGATTACAAGAGTAGTTAACAAATGAAATGTGAAGTTACAAGTGACCTTAGGAAACATGTAGAATCTTCTGGAAATAATAAACAGAATTAAATAATTTTTGTCAGTGGGCGGGATTGAACCGGCGACCTTCGGTACCGCAATTCGTGACGCTACCCGCTGCGCCATGCTGGCAGACGGTACACTGGCGTTCATGCGGCAATATTTAAGGTTCTGTGTAAAAACATAAAAACCTTCAAAAATCTTGACAAACACAAAACGTGGGCACCAGCTAGTTAGTAATAAAAATTAAATTCCTCATGCCTTATGCTGTAACAAGAAGTCTCGTTTGCTGCATTTCATTGTAACAACAATCTCCTCTAATATTACTGATTGAAAATCAAAGCTTCTGTGTGTATGGGTCAGGTTCTCATGTCAACCCTCTCGTCCCCTTCCTTCCTAAATTCAATCCCCCACTCCAACAAACTGACCTGTACTGAAATGCGGGCGATGAGTGAACTTTTTAAAAAAAAAAAAACATAATAATTAAAAAACAAAAATGGTAACTCTCCTAGCTGACAAGGACCTACAACAATATCTTCATTTTGATAGCTGCCATCCATATCATACAAAACGTTCCATTCCATACAGCCTAGCCATTCGAGGCAAACGCATCTGCTCTGATCATGAATCCTTTACTCTCTACACCAACAATCTAACCCAGGCACTCATAAACTGCAATTATCCTCCAGAACTAGATCGAAAACAGCTATCAAGAGTCAGGGACTGTCCCCACACTGACACAAACAACCTAAAGCCAACCAGAACCCTGTTTTTCTCACCCAGTTTTTCCCTGACCCTGAATTGCTAAACAAAATTCTTCGTCTGGGCTATGGCTTTCTTAGATCCTTTCCTGAAATGCGCCGCATTCTTCCCACTATCTTTCCCACCACGCCCCGAGACACCTTCAGCAGACCGCCTAATCTAAAAAACATTCTTGTACATAAATATCAACCCTCTGATGCTTCTAAACCACTGTTTGGATCCTTCCCTTGTAAGAGACCCCATTGCAAAAGTTGTGGTATGCATCCACCTACCACTACCTATAGCAACCCTACTACTGGTGAAACCTACCCCATAATAGGTCATGCCACTTGTACAACCACCCATCTCATTTACCAACTCACCTGCCTCCACTGTTCAAGTTCCTACATTGGCCTGACCTCAAACTCATTATCCATCAGAATGAATGGTCACAGACAGATAGTTTACTCTCAAACCTGGACCTCCCTGTTGCTCACCATTCCAGTACTCGCAACACCTGTGACCTTAATAACTTCTTCACAGTCAGAGCCGTTAGAGTACCTCCAGACACTTCCTCTCCGCAGGTGGGAATTGGCATATCAACACATCCTGCAGACTAGACATTCCCCAGGCCTCAATTTCCGTTAATATCTTCCATCCTCACCCCTATACAGCCATAACAATAGATTCATATATTTTTCAAAATTTTTCAATTATATATTTTTTTTTAATTACTATTATTATTTTTTTTGACCATTTTAATCTTTCTTATACTCGCGGTTATACAGGGTGCTTCAAAAAAATGTATACACACTTTGAACTTCCATAGAAAATTTATTTACCGTTCTACAAAGTTAAATTTCAGGAAAATAGAAGCTAAAAGTCCAATGTAAATCAAATATAAACAACAAATGTTAATACTGTTCAAATTGGTGACCTGCAGCATCAATACAATTCTGAGTACGAGTCACCACAGATTCTGTACATAGTATCAAAACGTCCAATGAGATTTCTCTACACACTGCTTGAATCTCATTCCAAAGAATGTCTAGGTTACGTGGTTTACGTTTGTACACCTCATCTTTTACTGTGCCCCACAAGAAGAAATCCAGTGGTGTAAGGTCTGGAGAGCGTGCTGGAAACTCGATTGGCCCCCTGCGTCCTATCCACCGGCCCGACAAATTTTGATCCAGGTAAGCTCGTACGTCCCTGTGATAGTGCGGCGGAGCACCATCTTGTTGAAAATAAAAATCATCATTATAATATAATGCACGAATGGCAGGAAATATGGAATCAGCAAGCATTGTTAGGTAATTAATACCAGTTACAGTGCCTTCAAATCGAAAAGGTCCAATGAGTCCCCTTGAAGACAAACCGCACCACACATTTACACCTGGCAAATTTACAGCTTTTTCAATTGTAATGTGAGGATTTTCTTCACCCCAGTAAACACAATTGTGCCTATTGACAGTTCCATTAAGTTTGAATTGGGCTTCATCCGACCAAATGATGCTACCCATAAATCCCGGTTCACGTATCACCAGTCCTGAATCCATTCACAAAATTGCAACCTTCTATCTGGATCGTCGTCACTTAGCTGTTGCACCAGCCTTGGAATGTAAACACGATACTTGCCTCTCTTCAGAATGCGTAGCACGCTGCTAGCACTTACATCACTTTCACGTGCCCCTTGCCTTGAAGATTTGTTAGGAGAGCGTTGAAACAGTTCCAAGACTGCCATTGATGACTCATCACTTGTAGCTGTTCGAGGCCGACCTGAATGACCTTTATGCACATCACACACTGTTCCATGAACTTCGAACTTGTCTCGTATGCGTGTAATTGTTAATCTTGAAGGTGGTTCTGTATCATACTCCCTTCTCCACTGTCTTTGAACTTCATTTACATTCTCAAACTTCCAGTACCACTTAATAACCTGCTTACGTTCTTCAAAACTCAAACGTACGTCCCCCATGTTGATATTACAAATTCCAACTGATAATATAACATAGAGGGACGATTATGCTGGCACCTGGCGAAGAAATATAACACTAGCCTTGTAGAGCGGGAAAACAACAATAGTTTAAAGTGTGTTTACATTTTTTTGAAGCACCCCGGTATTATCGTTGCTCCCCCCACCACCTCTGATGGTCTATTGCGTTCTGTGAGTGGCTGTGTCGAACACAAGTCTTGTGCAAGACCTGCCACCTACCTCTGTTAACTTGAAAAAGGGATTTTCACCCAAAATATTGTTTTTTCTTTGTGTTGTTGCTGCCCTCCTTCGTTCAACTTTGGTGAGTGTTGGGTAAATTTATACTCTTAGTTAACCTACTTTCTCTGCCTCATGTCCTCACTGGAAACTTTCACTTTTTATTTTGCTGCAGAACTTTTATTTCTCTCTGTTTAACTTTTCTGCTTTAGTAAATTTTTCGATTGTGAATCTGTCTTTCTTTGTTTTCCTAACTTGTCTGGAATCATAACTTATCTGCTGCCTTGGTGTTTCTATGTCTCCCATCTTGTCAAACTCTTATCATACATTCTCTTCCTCCAGTTCTGCCTTTCTTATAACATCTCATCTAATCTTCCACCTCACTCTCCATGCCTTCCACTATGACCAAACCCTAGCCTCCTCTCAACTCATCAATTAATACTTCCAAACTTATGGACAAAACTTCCTCTATACCTCCAAAACACTCCACGTTTCCTTGTGTCTGTCCACATGCCACACCCTCTACCTTCTAGTGAGCGTCCATAAACCATGTAGCTCCATTTTGGCCTTCTGTGAATCCCACTCACGTTAACACATATTTTTTTCCGCTATTGATTCCAGAAGACAATTTGCACTGTTTTGTCTTGTCAGACTATCGTAAATTACACATGGAGATAATTAAATGACGGAAATAAATAGTCACATGCCATTATTTGTTCTGTACCTCATTTTAACCATGACAAATAGTATAAATGGAAATCTACGTGATCTGGATCGTAAACACCCCCCACCCACGTAGCCCAGTGTAGCTTTCCAGCCAACCCCCACCCCCTAGACTGAGCCCCTAATCCATAGATGCTCCCCTACGTCCATCCTGGTCACCATCTATGTTACTTCACTTTATACCAACATATCCCATTGTTAGGGCCTTAGTGTTGTAGGACATAGCCTTGAAATGTGATCCCCTCCACTAACACCAACACTATCACCCCCAACTCCACTACACTGGCACGTCAGCTACTTTAAATGTGCTGGCATGTATTGACTAGTTCAAATGTACTAGGACTGTGCCACCTGAGCATTATGAGTTCAACACACAGCCATGCACAGCACTGTGAGTATTTAACATATCTAAAATACAGGGTAATTCAATTATGGAAATAAACATCCATATACAGTTGTGTATCCTGTTTTAACTCTGCCAAAAACTAAGTAGCTTGGCTTTGGAGTCTCCTCCCACCTATGTAGCCCATCATAGCTTTCTACCCCGTATCCCACATCCCACCTGTCACTGGTTCATAAGGTTTATGGACATGCCTTTAAAAAGATATTCTTGGATTTCTTCTAGCAGAGTATATCATGCTATCAATGGCTAAGATTATTAATGTTATTTCCATACTGCATATCTCGCTGTGATTTTAGTGCCCCTTGTAGAACCATACTATCATTTCACTAATCATTATATCACTTATAAAAGATGTTCCTGATGGCAAGATACTATGCCCCATTATCTACCAGCAAAATAATAATAATTATTTAACTAATTTTTCTTGTATCATTAATTTGATTGTAATTTTGCTGCAGGCAACACCAGAGGTGGTTTCAAGGGAGCAAAGGCAGGCTGCAGAACAGGTCTTCATGAAGTTCAAAAGGACACAGTCGCCATTTCGTCTGTGTAAACATATACTAGGTAAAGTTTTGTTTGTTGCTATGATAACAAGCTACATTTGTAATTGATATCACTGCTTTAACAGGACAGGTATGAATGTAATTCCATTTGGCTTTATTTCAGAGAATATTGTACTAATTAAACAGTGATAAGTAGCTGCTTATTGAAGAGCACAGTTTTTTTTAAAAAAAAAAAACTTAAATGCTAACTACTTTTAAAGAGCAGGAAATTAGGCCAAGACATAATTTATTCTTTTTATGCACCTTTCTTGTTTGCTGTAGAAAGTTGCATTTATATACTATTTTACAGAGCTTTTGCACTGAAATCTACTTGTGTATATTCTTGATTGTAATGGGGTAAGAGGGTATATCTTTGTTTTTTCTGTGGTGGCAGCTACAAGTTTGAAAATTTCTCAGCCTCAGATCAAGCTTGGTGAGCAAGTGGTTAATTTTTTGGCCTAGTATTTGGAAGAACACAGGTTCAATCCCTAGTCTAGCCATCCAGTTATCCAGTTTCCATTTTCCCATGGTTTCCCAAAATCACTCCAGCCAAATGTAAAGATGGTTCTTTCATAAAGGCTATAGGTAAATTACTTCATTTTCCTTGCCCACAATATTTTTTTCTGGCCCTAACAATCTCTGTCATTAACAAACTCTAAAAACCCAGGTAAAAAAATCAAATTTAAAATATCTATAGTAGATTATTGTGTACATTATTCTCTGTTTTAATAATAAATAAATTTAAAAGATGTATTGAAAAACATATTTTTGCTTTTACAGAGTGAAATGCAATTGTTCACGAATTTTCATGTTTAAACAATTAATCTGTTGCTAGCATCACCATCTGAGGTTAAGGCCAAAAATTCTTCTGAATATCCTTGTATTTCATTAATTTTTAAAGATAATATTATTTCCTTTGTCTATTATCAATTGCAACAGAAGGGCAAAAACAATTATTCATGTTAGACACATAAAAGAGGCTTATACTGAGAGCAAAAAACACATTTTCAACTCTTTACATGTCCAACTGATTGACCTAATTGTGTTTATCTCATGGTTTTGTCCGATAGCTTCTGTCTCCTTTTGTTATGCTTTGTTCTTTACTAGTATAACAGTAATTGCATTCGGGAGGACGGCAGTTCGAATCCCCGTCTGGGCACCCAGATTTGGGTTTTCCATGGTTTCCCAAATCACTCCAGGCAAATGCCGGAATGCTTCCTTCAAAAGGCCATGGCTGATTCCTTCCCATTCCATGCCCCCCCCCCCCCCAATCCTTTCCCGTCTCTAAAAGACCTTGCTGTTAAGAGACGTTAAGCAGTTAAAAAAAAAAAACAGTAACTGACCCAGAGAACATCCTTATTACCTGGCTGGCTGAAATGATTTTGTACTCCTTGGATTGTTTTGTACTTTAGAGTTAGCGCAGAGATGAGTTGAATCAATTTTGAAATATAATTTGATGTAGGATGCTCCTCAAATGTGTTTGAGCAAACTTTAACTTCTATTAATAACTTTTTAATTTTAGTAAAGAAGGTATATTTATTTTTGTTCAAAAAATTAATCCCTTTCTTTTAATGATTTTTATTTAAGTGTATTGTAAATAATCTTCCTAAGACTGAAAGAAATGAGGAATGATGTGCAGTTCTGTTAGGAAATTAAATTCATGGTCTAATGAAGTAAAAAAAAAAAAAAAATGTTTGATTTGAAGTGCTTTCAATAACACAGACCTATAGTTGCTATATAACTCTATCATCTCCAAATTCTTTGACTTTGTAGTTTAGAACCCTGTGACCAGATTTCTAATATTTTCAAATTACTAAGTAATGGGTTAATATTTCTGTTCTTTCCTTAGAAACGTCCAAAGTGGATCAAGTTTTGTTTGAAGCAGCTAGTCTCCTCATGGCAGCATGTATCAGAGAATGGGAGTTGCTACCTGTTTCTGAAAAAGTATACTTGGTGGAATATCTTTTACAGTACATATGGCACAAAGATGTTCCATCATTTGTGCAGTGTAAGTTGATGCAGGTATGTTTATATTCAGCATGTTATAATTTACTTTTATTGGGAAAGTATGTGATCAATTTAATATACATTGCAAAAAAAAAAAAAACCTTAGTGGTAAAAAGAAATGGAACAACATTGGAGTCAGTACAAAATTTACATTTTACATTATATTTGCATAGATAAGGAGAAGTAATATACACTATTTGATTAAAAGTATCCGGTCACTTACCTGAAACTGCTCCTAGACTTTACCCATGTTATGTTTCCTATTCTTGGACCTTAATATGAGGGGGGACCACTTTTTGCCTTTGTGACAGCTTTAACTCTACTGGGGAGACTTTCAGTGAGGTGTCTGAATGTCTGTGGAGGACTGGCAGCTCATTCTTCATAATTTTTTTATTTTATTTTTTATCTGCTTAACGTCTCTCTAACAGCGAGGTCTTTTAGAGACGGGAAAGGATGGGGGGCAAGGAATGGGAAGGAATTCGGCCATGGCCTCTTGAAGGAAGCATCCCAGCATTTGCCTGGATTGATTTTTAAAACCATTGAAAACCCAAATCTGGATGCCCGGACGGGGATTCGAACCGCCGTCCTCCCAATTCTTCATAAAGAACTAAAACCAGAGAAGGTAGTGATGTTGAATGCTGGGTTCTGGAACGAAGTCTATGTTCTAGCTTATCCTAGAGGTGTTCCATTAGCGGCCCATACACTAGCGGGGAAACGGGCAGTCCTGGAATGCGGTTAGCCGTGTCCGTCGCAAATACTTCTAGTTAATGGGTGACAGAACACCAGCGTTTTCACCCCACACTCCCAGCGTTAGCTTGTGACCCGTCGCTCGCCACTAACCGTCTTGGACTGACGCGTATTCTGTTGCAATGGTCACTCATCTTGATGGCAAAGATGTCTTAAATGACTTTACTAAACTATACAAGACCTTCTCATGTTACTGAAAATAATATTTGTAAAATGCTTACGCAAATAAAATATTTAATGTCCCTTCATGAAATTAAAATTAAACCGCAGTTGCACGTAAACAGTTACATTAAGTTCTTCCTTGATTAATTATTTCATCTTGCCAATTTACTTGACCTGTGTTGAAGTATTTGCAATATCGTTCACAAATCAATATTGTTATAACGTATTGCACCCGAATTAGGTCGTGGTTTAGTGCAAATATGTTTCCCGTCTACTGCTCCTCAACAATTAATAAATTGATAACGTTGGTTAAACCCGTTTGCGACGTTTTTCGAATCTTCTTTGATTTTAGGGAATTGCAACAAAAGATTTTGCGGTCTTAACTGTTGTAATTAGAATTTAATATCATTTCTAATGTTCATAAATAAGTGTTTTTAACAATATTTCATTATTCAGGATTAAATCACACCCAAAGAAGCAAAAAAAAATATGGAAGAGGTTTTTTCAAGACGCATTTCAGTGTTGAATAAAGAACTAATTTTTGTTGGTAAAAATGTATAAGTTAAAGTTATGCAAGTTAATTTCTAGCAGAGAGTTCTGGCTGAATCTACATCTATACTCTGCAAATCACAAATACTGTGGGTGGCAGAGGGTGCTAAGCACCAATCCTAATTCTGCGCATTCCAATCCCGAACAGATCGAGGAAAGAAGAAATACATAAAAGAATCAGTACGGCATCTTATTTCTCTAATCTTATCCCTCCTGTCATTGCGACCTAAATAGGTTGGCAGAAGAAGTATTTCGTTGCACTCGTAACTTAAAAGATTTTCGCATATTCTCCAGCAAATTCAAACGAAAACGACGTCGTCTATCCGCCAAACAATCCCATCCCAACCCACATATCAGCTCTGTGACACTTACGTAAGGACTGTAACTAACAGTCACGAATCGAGCGGCTCTTCTCTGTGCTTTCTCTAACGTGTCAATCAATCCCCTACGGATCCCAAATTCCACAACAGTATTCCAAATGTGGACGCACTAGTGTTTTGTACGCTATTTCCTTTGTATGAGCATTACAACTTCACAAAATACGTCCTATGAATCGTAGTTTGGAATTAGCTTAGCCTACAACGGAAGTTATGTGCAAGTCCCATTTCATGTTGCTTTGTACTGTTACGCCTAGATACTTCAGGGAATCCACAGTGTCAACAACTGAATTGTTAACTTTGTACTCCTGAGTCTTTTTAATACTTATGTGCATTGCCTTGCACTTTTTACACTTAAGGGTAAGCTGCCATTCACGGCACCATTCCGAAATAACATCCAGATCGCGCTGAATTTCTAAGCAATCGTCGGAGCACCTCATTTCCCTATAAATAAGTGCATCATCAGCAAAAAATCGCATCCTCCAATTAACGTTGTCACCGAGATCGTTTATAAAAATTAAGAAAAGAAGTGGTCCTATTACACTTGCTTGAGGAATGCCCGAAGTAACATCAGTTAAGATTTTGCGGTCTTAACTGTTGTAATTAGAATTTAATATCATTTCTAATGTTCATAAATAAGTGTTTTTAACAATATTTCATTATTCAGGATTAAATCACACCCAAAGAAGCAAAAAAATAAATATGGAAGAGGTTTTTTCAAGACGCATTTCAGCGTTGAATAAAGAACTAATTTTTGTTGGTAAAAATGTATAAGTTAAAGTTATGCAAGTTAATTTCTAGCAGAGAGTTCTGGCTGAATCTACATCTATACTCTAGCAAAAAATCGCATCCTGCAATTAACTTTGTCACCGAGATCGTTTATAAAAATTAAGAAAAGAAGTGGTCCTATTACACTTCATTGAGGAACGCCCGAAGTAACATCTAGTTTAGATGAGGCTTCCCCATCTACAACGACATACTGTGACCGACCAGTTAGAAAATCGCGTATCCATTCGCAAATCTGATCAGATATACCGTACGCTCGGATCTTCGCTAAGAGTCGGTTATGTGGTACAGAGTCAAAAGCTTTCTGAAAATCCAAGAAAATAGCTTCAACTTGTGATCCTACATCAATAACTTTCATTACATCATGCGAAAATAGAGCCAGTTGCGTTTCACATGATCGGTTCTTCCGAAATCCGTGTTGGTATGCTGTAAGTAGCTCGTTTTCGTCTAGAAACTTCATAACGTTAGAGCATATGACATGCTTCAGAATTCTGCTGCAAACAGATGTTAGCGATATCGGTCGATAATTCCTAGAATATCTCCGATCTCCTTTCTTGAAAACGGGAATCACCTGCGCAATTTTCCAGTCAGAAGGTACTTTTCTTTCCTCTAAAGATTTACAAAATATATCTGACAGAAATGGTTCTATTTCTTCCACGTATTCCGAAATTACTCTTACTGGTATACCATCGGGACCCTGCGCTTTCCCCCACATCAGGAGCTTTAATTGCTTTATGATACCTACACTATCAATTTGTACTGGATCCATCTCAAATCAACACGCCGTGGAAAAACGGGAATGTTTTCCATGTTTTCGTCAGTGAAGGAATTTTTAAATTCGGCGTTAAATACGGTAGCCTTGTCGCGGCTGTCATCAACTTCCCGACCGTCTTGTAGGAGAACTGGCATATTGTTGTCACAACCACCTATTTTTTTTTTTTTTATATATGACCAAAATTTCTTTGGATTTTCAATGAGGCTCTTGGAAAGTGAGTTGCATCGAAAGTCATTGAAGGCCTCGCGCATCGCATTCTTGACCTGTCCTCTTGTCTGAGCTAGCTTTTCTAAATCACTCCTATACATCGTCCTTCTTGCGCGTGCATGAATCTTCCTTTGCTTTTTAAGTAACCTTTTAACTTCACACGTATACCACGGGGGATCGTTCCCGTCCCTGATTGTCCTTTTCGGTATATGTATGTCCATACCTTCCCTGACTATATTTATGAATCGAAGCCACATCTCTTCAACCGAGCCTCTTCCTTCTATAAAGGTAATGTATTTATCCCTCAAAAACGTTCTTAAACTCTCCTTTGGGGCCTTTTCGAACCTGTAAACGACCCTTTCTTTTTTCTTTTTGCGCTCGACTGTTAATTTTACTGTAGGAATTACAGCTTTATGATCACTTATTCCCGTGGTGGTAGAAATGTCCGTAAATAATTCAGGCCTATTTGTAATGAGAATATCTAAAATGTTTTCGTTATCGTTTTCGTTGTCGCACCGCGTTGGTTCAGTGACGAGCTGCTCAAGATTAAGATCTGAGAAAAGGTCGAGAATAATCTCACAAGATATTTTATCCCCGCCACCAGTAACGTGGGCGTAATTACTCCAGTCAATATACGGCAAGTTGAAGTCGCCTCCTAGTATTATTCCATGATCCGGAAATTGACGAGCACTATTACTTACGTTATTTCTTAAGGCCTCAGCAACACCTACATCTGCATCTGGTGGACGATAGAAAGACCCTATTACAAGTTTTGTCCTAGCTACTTTTAGTCTAATTCATAGGATTTCACAGACCGTATCAATATTTATTTCGTTACACCACAGGTGTTTACGAACAGCTATAAATACACCACCTCCATTTGAATGTAACCTATCCTCACGGAAAACATTCATGCTATGGTTAAAAATTTCTGCTTAACTTATATCCGGTTTTAACCAGCTTTCAGTACCTAATACAATATCAGCTTCTGTGCTACTAATAACGCTTTCAAGCTCAGGCTGCTTATTACAAACACTTCTACAGTTTATAATGAGTACTTTTAACGGTCGAGATTGATTTTCGCTACTCCTGACATATGGTGCCGAATTTAATTGGGCTGCCCTTGACTGTAATCCCAGTTTCGGGTCTTCCTCCCTCAGCCTCCCTCACACCAAGTTTTAAGAAGAGTCTTGTTAAATGAATTAACAAGAAACACAGCTCTAGAAGAACATAGTGTTTCAAACATACATCTTATGCATCAATATGTGTACAGTCGCAGTATACAATCGTAATCAAGGACCGTGAGAATAATCTTGCAAATTGTACCACGATACAGTCTTATAATGACTAGATCTAGCAATTCATGAAATTAAATTATGACTTGGAATGTTTTGTAATTTATATATCATTACGGAAATTGCTTTCATGGGATAATATTTTTGAATAACAATTAAAAGTTATAACCCATGTCAAATTCCATTTTCTGTTTTTTCCCTCCTTAAAATGAACGAACACTAAAATCATTTCTTTGAACAAGTGGATATGAAGTTATATATATAAACTAAATGTGTGTGTGTATATATATATATATATATATATATATATATATATATATATATATGGAAGTACCGGTATATGTATAAAGAACATTGGTTGAAAGAGGGAGAGGGGGTTGGGTTTCTGCAAAGCGAAGGTACCATATTTTTTTCTTTGTTTTAAATTATACTTGTCCAAAGTACCATCGAAATCGGATATAAACTGTGGGCTTGTATAAAAAATGAGGGATGTAATGGCAAAGAGAGGGAGGTTTTTAAATTTTTTTTGGTGAGAAACTTTCTCAAAAAAATTACATATATGTAGCAACTTTTATGGTATCGGTCAAATGGTGTCGAAGTCTAACAAACCTTAGATACACCAGCATCCTTATATATATCTATATAACCGAAATTTTTTACATACATGACCTTCATATTATCATTCGTGAGTTCCCCGCATAATATTTTGCTGATGTAAGGTATAACATGTCCAAAAGACAGAGGTGGCCCTTCAAACGGCCCCTAGGAATTTCGCCCAGTTGAAATTCCTAGAGGGCCCGTCAGCTTACCGGTATACCGATGGTTTTCCACCACACACACGAGGGTCCGGCCCATAACTGGGAAGTGAGCGGCCATGTCCTTGAACATTCCCGTGTGTGTGTGTGTGGGTGATGAAGGGCAAGGGGTGCAGGGACCAGGAATGAAGGGCGGACGCTACTAGTCCTCGCCCCTCGCTTGGCCTGCTAGTGTATGGGCGGCTATTGGGTTCAGGTTGAGACTTTGGACAGCCCAGTCCATTTCAGGAATGTTATTGTCCACAAATCGTTGCCTTGCAGATGCAGATTTATGACAGAGTGCAATGTCATGCTGATACAAACAATCATTGTCTCCGAACTGGTCCTGTACTCTGCACAGTACACAATGGTTTAAAATGTGTTCATATCCTTCTGCATTCAGAGTTTTCTTAAGTACATTAAGGGGAAGACAGGCTAGCCATGAAAAGCACCCTCATACCATAAAACAACCTCCTCCAAACCTCACTGTTTGCACTACTTATGATGGCAGTTAATGTTCTCCAGGCCTTTGCCAAACCCATACTGTTCCATCAGATTGCCACAAGGTGTAAAGTGATTTATTACTCCAAATGGTTCATTTCCAGTCATCCATTGTCCGTTGGTGTCTCCCTTTAAACCACCTCAAGCATCACTTACCATTGACTACAGAAACGTTTGGCTTATGAACAACATCTTGACCTTTGTACCCTATTCTTTTCAACTCCTAATGCACAGCTGGACTGCTGGTATCATTTTGGAAGCCATTAGTGATGCCTTCCGCTGCTTTATTACAATTTTTTACAACCACTTTCTGCAGTGCTTGACGACCCCTGTCCATTGTTAAAGGAGGCCTGCCTGGTCTTGGTTTAGTGGTGACAGTTCCTTTGCATTTCCATGTCACCAAAAAACTTAAGACAGCTTTAGAAGGGTCGAAATATCCCTTATGGATTTTTCATGCAGGTAACTTCCAATGACTGGTCCACATTCTAAGTCACTGAGCTGCCCTGATTGACTCATTCTGCTGTTACTGCTTCTCTACTGACAACACAATACTCCACACCTTGTTTTTTTACAGTTGGGTCTGCCTGACGTTACAGCTAGCATTACATTGGGGTGTTCCAGATATCTTTAATCAGATAGTGTATATCACAGTGGTAGCCAAGTATGTACGAAGGTGAGTCAAATGAAAACCTTAAATATTTTTTTAAATATTATTTATTGTGCAGAAGTGGTACAAAGCTGTATCACTTTTCAACATAATCTCCCCCATGCTCAATGCAAGTCCTCCAGCACTTACAAAGTGCATAAATTCCTTTAGAAAAAAATTCTTTTGGTAGTCCGCGCAACCACTCATGCACCGCGTGGCGTACCTCTTCATCAGAACGGAACGTCTTTCCTCCCATTGCTTCTTTGAGTGGTTCAAACATATGGAAATCACTTGGGGCAAGGTCTGGTGAGTATGGTGGATGAGTAAGACACTCAAAATGCAGGTCTGTGATTGTTGCAACTGTTGTACGGGCAGTGTGGGGCCTTGCATTGTCATGTTGCAAAAGGACACCTGATGACAGCAATCCACGTCGCTTTGATTTGATTGCAGGCCGAAGATGATTTTTTAGGAGATCTGTGTATGATGCACTGGTGACAGTGGTCCCTCTAGGCATGTAATGCTCCAAAATGACACCCTTTTCGTCCCAAAAGAGTCAGCATAACCTTCCCTGCTGATGGTTCTGTTCGAAACTTCTTTGGTTTTGGTGATGAGGAATGGCGCCATTCCTAGCTCACTCTCTTCATTTCCAGTTGGTGGAAGTGAACCCAGGTTTCGTCCCCAGTAACGATTCTTGCAAGGAACCTATCACCTTCTCGTTCAAAGTGCCGAAGAAATTCTTCACAAGCATCAACACGTCGTTCTCTCATTTCAGGAGTCAGCTGCCGTGGCACCCATCTTGCAGACACTTTGTGAAACTGGAGCACATCATGCACAATGTGGTTTGCTGAACCATGACTAATCTTTAAACATGCTGCAATGTCATTCAGTGTCACTCGGCGGTTTTCCATCACTATGGCTTCAACTGCTGCAATGTTCTGTGGAGTCACAACTCGTTGTGCCTGACCTGAACAAGGAGCATCTTCCACTGAAGTCACACCATTTGCGAACTTCCTACTCCATTCGTAGACTTGCTGCTGTGACAAACATGCATCACCGTACTGAACCTTCATTCTTCGATGAATTTCAATAGGTTTCACACCTTCACTACTCAAAAACCGAATAACAGAGCGCTGTTCTTCCCTGGTGCAAGTCTCAAGAGGGGCAGCCATCTTTATACTGATACTGTGACGGTATTTGTGCATCTGCACTATGCTGTCACCTACACGCCATTCTGCACCTTGCTTGTAGCACGCTTACCAACTTACAGGATAACGGCGCGAAATTTCGATTTTTTTATTACAAATTTAAGGTTTTCATTTGACTCACCCTTGTAGCAAACACATAAATACAGTGAATACAAAAATTTAAACAAATGATTGTACTGTTTTCTCTCTTAATGATAAAGGGGGTTTGTAGGAGTGATCCCCAAAAAAGTTTTAAGTTGTTTAACTGTTTTGAATTTTCTATTAAGATTTTTTAGTTATGTTACAAACTCATTGTCTTCAAGAGCTGTGATTTTTACTCTTTGTATTTTGTTACAAGATCTGGGATATTGCTGTGTTGTGATCACACTTGTTCATATGAGGAGGGAAAAAAAGACTAACCTCACTATTAAGAAAATTCAGCAATGAACGTATAATCAATTGTCCTGCTTCTATTGTATGAGGACAGGTCATAAAGTGTGATTTACAAAGCCCCGGAGCCTTAGGAAGAGGTTTAGATGAAATTTGGCTACACTGTCGTGTGCAGTATTTCCCTCACTCTTGAGCTTACTTTACCCAGCTTCGCTACACTGTGCAGTGTTGGTTCAGCATCTGTCCATGATGGAGGTGCTGATCACCACTATTACCAGGTGCAAAATTTATGCAGTAATTCGTTTACTAAACATAAAAGGTGTTTGACCTATAGACACAAATGATGTAAATAGTTTACAGGTGATTACACAAACATTTGTGATGAAGATTGAAATGAAAGAGCTTTGATTTCAGATTAGAGGCTCACTATGTGTGAACTTTCTATTTGGGTTGCTGAGGTTTCTCCTACCACAGTTCAGAATATGTTGACTGAAAATTTGGTGTATGGGAAGGTGTGCATGCAGTGGTTCCAATGATCACTGGAAATCACAAGCAGCAACATGTTGACTGTTCCCACCATTTTTTCAACAGTGCAGAAACAAGAAGGAGGAATTGTTTGATTCCTTTGTATCCAGTGACGAAACTTGGACATTCCAGTTCACTCTGGAAACAAAACAAAAATCATGTGAGTGATGCCATTCAACTTTGTCCAAGGTGAAAAAGTTTAAACAAATGCAGTATCCTGACAACTGTGTTTTAGAACCAGAGGGGGGAGGGTTGTTGATCAATTTCATGCCTCCTGGAATGACAGGAAACTCTGACAGATATTGACACACTAAGAAAACTCAGATAGGCAATCCAGAACCTCCGGAGAGGAAGGCTGAGCAAAGGTGTGACACTGCTTCATGGTAACACTCGACCCCACATCTCTCGTCAAACCCAAGAACTGTCGAAACAGTTTGGATGGATTACAATGCCCTCCCCCCTTGCAGTCTGGGCCTAGTACCTTGTGATTACCATTTGTCCCAAAAATTGGAGGAACACTTGAATGGTTCACCACCTATGATGAGGTTAAAGAAGAGGTGAATCACTATTTCAACAGGTTGACAGCAGAATTTTATGCTATGGGCATACTAAGTGAGGTATAATGAATAGCAACAGTTTCTTTTTTAAAATCTGTCTTGTTTCACATTTCACAATACTCTCTGATTAAAACTAACCAGTTAATAACATTTTACTGTATGCAGTATTTCAAAGCATAAATTTTTGTTTTCTTTTATCCATATGTCTGTGCTGAATTGTTTAAACAGCTGGAGTGCTCAAGAACTAAAAGAAAACTTTTAGCTAAATCAGTTCTATTATCTATGAGATTTTTGATGCTGAATTGTGGTACGCACATAGTTCTGTTAACGTGGAAAATTTGTATAATCTGTTCTGATAATTTTATGCTGCTTCCTCAAAATTAGTCTTGGAGCAATTCGTGTATGCTGTTTTTTGAAAAGGCAGAGAAAACAGTTTTGCTCTCATTCTATAATTTTCTCAATTGCTATCATGCTCTGATATTTTCACCATTTTTCGGAACCTTGGTTATTCCATGTTATTTTTTTTTTTTTTTTTTTTTAAATATATATAAAATGCTTCATCCTGCAGTAAGTTACTTTCCTGTTCATTCAAGTGGCTTTGGAGATTTTTAAGGCCATCAGTTGTACCTTCCACAGTAAGGAAGAATATGATGCCTTGTCACTCTTAATTCAAAACTGATTCAGGTAACCAGAGTGAAATTTTAGCTCTCTCACATACCCATGCTACACTGAAGAGCCAAAGAAACTGGTACACCTGCATAACATCATGTAGGGCCCCCGCGAACACACAGAAGTGCCGTAACACGATGTGGCATGGACTCAACTAATGTCTGAAGTAGTGCTGGAGGGAATGGACACCATGCATCCTGCAGGGCTGTCCATAAATCCATATCAAGGGGGTGGAGATCTCTTTTGAATGGCATGTTGCAAGGCTTCCCAGATATGCTCAATAATGTTCATGTCTGGGGAGTTGGAGGCCAGCGGAGGTGTTTAAACTCGGAAGAATGTTCCTGGAGCCACTCTGTAGCAATTCTGGACGTGTGGGGTGTTGCATTGTTCTGCTGGAGTTGTCCAAGTTCATCAGAATTCACAATGGACATGAATGGATGCGGGTGATCAGTCAGGATGCGTGCGTATGTGTCACCTGTCAGAGTCATATCTAGATATATCAGGGGTCCCATGTCACTCCAATTGCACATGTCCCACATTGTTACAGAGCCTCCACCAGCTTGAACAGTCCCCTGCTGGATGCAGGGTCCATGAATTCATGAGGTTGTCTCCATACCATTACACGTCCATTCCAATCATCAACAGTCCAATGTTGGTGTTGACAGACCCAGGCGAGATGTAAAACTTTGTGTCATGCTCTCAGGAAGGGTACATGAGTGGATCTTCGGCTCCAAAAGCCCATATGATGATGTTTCGTTGAATGGTTCGCACGCTGACACTTGTTGATGGCCCAGCACTGAAATCTGCAGCAATTTGTGGAAGGGTTGCACTTGTGTCATGTTGAATGATTCTCTTCAGCTGTCGTTGGTCCCATTCTTGCAGGATCTTTCTCTGGCCACAGCGATGTCAGAGATTTGATATTTTACCGGATTCCCGAAATTCATGGTGCACTCGTGAAATGGTCGTATGGGAAAATCCCCACCTCATCGTTACCTCAGAGATGCTCTGTCCCATCTCTCATGCGCCGACTAAAACACCATGTTCAAACTCACTTAAATCATAATAACCTGCCATTGTAGCAGCAGTAACCGATCTAACGTCTGTGCTAGACACCTGTTGTCTTATATAGGCATTGCCGACCACAGTGCTATACTCTGAGTGTTTACATATCTCTGTGTTTGTATATGCATGCCTATACCAGTTTCTTTGGCTCTTTAGTGTAAAAACAATCACGTAATGGAAATAACTATTGGCTGCAGCCTAACCTGCTGGCATTAAAACTGATACTGTTGCAAATTAGCAGAATTAAGTGCATATCAGTCAGCAGGTATGGAAGCTATTGAATCAATCCCAGTGACTTTTATTGCATATGCCATCCCTCAAGCAATCAGACAAGTGGCCCCATCTGTGACTGTTCGGCTGATGAGGGTGTGACAGGGAAGGCTCCCACTGAGACTGTTTCAAACGGTTGTCCTCTGTTGTTGGTGATAGATGGTGGCAGAAATGGCTGAGAGACCTCGGATTAGCCCCGGTACTGGGTTTTCTGCTCCCAGTTCTCACCCCAGTAACTATAGCGAAGAGGACAATTTTGGGCTATTAGATCATAAGAAAATGCCATGCAGCCATACCTTGCTGCAATTTAGCTAGGTCAACACCCTACTTCATGGGCAGCGTAGCTACTCAACAATTCCACATGCCCGTTGCTGATTACCAGACTTTTGTGTAACTAATAGCTACAGTTTTGAAGCCCTTGTTCTTCCTGAAGATTCTTCTCTCTTATTTTTCCAGTTGTTCTGCCCCAGTGTTATATCTATAAGGTGCAGCAACACTTACCTTACTGTTGCTTTGTAGTGTCTGATCTTTGCGTCTGTTAATACGCTCTTTTTATTGTACACTTTCCTAGAGGTGAAGTTATGTGTCATCATCTTCTTCACCCTCTCTCTGATCCCTCTCTGTGCTTCCGTTTCTTCCTATCATTAATTCTACCAGACCTTTTGCACAGTGCCTTACGGTGTTTCCCAGCCTGGAGTGGTGTTCAGTATCTTTGTCTTCTCAAATGAAATCTTCAATCCCACCTTTCCAGCTATCTTGATCAAGTTGTAAAGTTATTTCATTACTTACCAATATGTTGTCTGCAAAAGCTAAATAATATGCCTTTGCCAGGTTGTCCTCCACGTATGTCCTTGGTAGCTGCAATTTGTAATTTGTTTCTCTCCGTTGTGTGATCTCCTTTTCTAGTATATGTTGAACAACATTGTACATAAAGCTTTAATATATAAAGTGCAGTATTTCATCTTGAAACATATTTATGCTTGTTTATAATATATCCTTCTTTCCTTCACATCTTACTGTACCAACAGTGTTTCAAATGTTACAAAAAATTAATCCTAAGAAAGCAAGTAATGTTACTTTCTATGCAGATAATGAATTTGTTTTGTTAACCATATCAGAACAAACTATAATGTTCACAGTTATTGTCATCTTTTTATACCTTACTAATTATGAATACGAGATACAATCAGTCTTTGTTTTTGACCGATTTACTTTCTCAAAAATGCACTTGAGCCTGACTTTCCTGTAACTGTTGCATGTATTAAAGTTATGACACTGTCAAACTAGGTTTCAATTTTGTTTTTTGTTTAGGGGGTACAGGGTATTTTAATCTGGTGCGTGATATGGTGGCAAACAAAATCGCTGGACAAATACCATAACTATGAATTTTTGGGAGAGAGACAAAAATATTATTACCTCATTTAAGTTAACATTCATCTGTTGTTGATACTGCCTTGATTGAATATTTTAGTAACCTTTTAAATTAATTAATATGTATAAGGAATCGCACTGCAAATGTGATTTACCATTTTTTGCTAACCAGTAACTATTTTACTTCTGTGATTAGTGTGAAAATTTCTTTTTTGATATGATAAATATTAATATGTATTTGTCACTGATTTGTTTCACAGTTTTGGTGAAATTTCAGAAAATACCAGCTTATCTTCAGGAACCAGTTGTAGGGGCTTTTCTGATTATTACTTGGATGCAGGAAAATCATGATAATGCATTTCTTTTATTGTGACTAGTTATGTGTGACCATGCCAATGTGGGGTCTCCAAGCTTTTGTTACATTGGGATAGATTGAAATTTTCATGTGAAATACTATGCCAGACAAAAAAAAAAAGAGGAAAAGTATTTTTTTAAATAAATTTACTTAATTAAAGCGTAAATTACAGTAAAAAAAAATTATCTTAATGAAGTGGGAAATGATTTTCAGCAATGAAAGTACCAAATGATATAGAAAGTAAACCCATTACTCTTTAAAGTTGAAGGTAGGATATGAACAATGAACACACAAAACATAACGAACATAATGTTATAATATTGTGGTTTAGCACATTATTCATATAGAGAGAGCCTCCAAAAGAGGTGAAATATGTTACAGATATAAAACTCAACTGTTTCATCCAGTATTATAGGTTCAAATATGATGAAAAATAATTTTAGCATGACATTTAAAATTGTTAGTCTCATCAAGGGGTGTAAGGGTCTGGGAGAGACTATACTTGTCTTTTCCAACCAAATGTCAACCTCTCCTTCACGTGGTGCACCCTGTTTGCACGGACGAGGCTCTGGCGACTGAAAGATTCCCGGTATAAGGAGTCACCCACTGCTTGCCAACGGCCTCCGAAAGGAGGGCGGAAGAGCGGGGAGCGGTTCAGGGCACCCTCTTGCCCTTGGGGTTTGAAACGGCCCCTAAAGGCGGATGAATCAGAAATGATCAACGGCATGGGGATGCAGAAGGCAACGGGAAACCACTGCATTAAAGACCCAAAGGGTATCCCGAGGACATGTAATCCTCTCAAATTACGTATATCATGATGGCTTCTTCCTGGGTAAAATAGTCCCCCAATCGGATCTCCGGGTGGGGACTGCTCAGGGAGGAGTCATCAGAATGGATAGAAACATTTTACGAGTCGGAGCGTGGAATGTTATAAGTCTGAATAGGGCAGGTAGGTTAGAAAACTTAAAAAGGGAGATGGAACAACTTAAGTTAGATGTTGTTGGGATTAGTGAGATTAAATGGAAGGACGCACAGGATTTCTGGTCTGGGGAACACAGGATAATTAGCACACAAGCTGTGAATGGAGTCACTGGTGTAGGATTTGTAATGAACAAGAAAGTAGGGAAACGGGTTAGTTATTATGAACAATTTAGTGACAGGATTATTTTGATGAGGTTAGAAACTAAGCCCGTCCCAACCACATTAGTACAAGTATATATGCCAACGTCACAGGAAGATGACGAAGAAATAGAAAAAATATACGCTGAAATTGAAGAATTAATCCAATATGTGAAAGGGGAGGAAAATCTAATAATCATGGGTGATTGGAATGCAATAGTGGGAGAAGGAAAAGAGGGGAATACTGTAGGACGTTTTGGTCTAGGAGAAAGAAATGAGCGAGGAAGCAGGTTGCTAGAATTTTGTGAAAGATATAAGCTAGTAGTGGCGAACACACTGTTTAAGAACCATGCAAGAAGAATATACACCTGGAAACGTCCTGGGGATACAGGCAGATATCAGCTAGATTATATCATGGTCAAACAGAGATTCAGGAATCATGTTCTAGACTGTAATGCGTACCCAGTAGCAGACATAGACTCGGACCATAATTTGATAGTAATGAAGTGCAGGCTGAAATTCAAGCGAATAAGGAAGCAGTATAAGCAGAACAGACTGGAAGTGAATAAACTGAAACAATCTAGCACAAGAGAAAAATTTGCAGAAATGGTAGACTTAGGTCTAAGAATTAACTGTGAAAGGAGCTCAACCGAGGACGAATGGAATGCATTAAAGACCGAAATAATGAAAGCTGGTAAAGAAACCTTAGGGTTTAGGGAACAAGCTGCCCGAAAACCTTGCATCACAGAAGAAATTTTGCAGCTAATCGATCAGAGGAGAAGGTACAAAAATGCTCAGGATGAAGCAGGAAAAGAGCAGTACAGGCAATTTAGAAATCAAATAAATAGGAAATGCAAAATAGCAAAAGAAAAATGGCTACAAGAAAAGTGTGAAGAAGTAGAAAAGGAAATGGTTGCAGGAAAAGTAGATGTTGCATATAGAAAAGATCAAACAGAATTTTGTAGAAATGAAGAAAAGAGGTATGAACATTAAAGCTGCCGATGGGAAACCTCTTTTAAGGTCAGAAGATAGAGCTAACAGATGGAAGGAATACATTGAGAAACTGTATGTTGGGGACGACTTGAACGATAGTGTATTGGAACAGGGAAGGCGATGTCGACATGGATGACTTAGGAGATCCTGTTTTGAGGACAGAATTTAATAAAGCTCTGAATGACTTGAAAGCAAATAAGGCAGTTGGAATTGATGAGATCCCTGCAGAACTTCTTAAATCTCTAGGAGTGGAAGGAATCGAAAGATTATTCAAGCTGATATCAAAAAGTTATGAAACAGGAGAAATTCCAACTGATTTTAATAAAAATATCATCTTCACACTTCCAAAGAAAGCACAAGTTGACAAATGTGAGAATTATCGCACAATTAGTCTAACATCACATGCTTCAAAATTACTGACCAGAATAATATACAGAAGGGTGGAAGGGGTAGTAGAAGAGATAGTAGGTGAAGATCAGTTTGGGTTTAGGAAAAATCGCGGTACAAGGGAAGCAATTCTGTCTTTAAGATTAATACTTGAAGGGCGGATCAAGAAAAACAAAGATACTTTTATGGCATTTGTTGATTTAGAAAAAGCTTTTGATAATGTTAGGTGGGACAAGATGTTCAAAATTTTAAAGAAGTCAGGTCTAAAGTATCGAGATAGAAGAATACTCTATAAACTATATAAGAATCAAGTGGCTGTGATAAAAGTAGAGAATCACGAGAGACATGCATCAGTTAAAAAGGGTGTGAGACAAGGTTGTAGTCTATCCCCGTTAATATTCAACTTGTATGTAGAAGAAGCAATGAAGAAAGTCAAAGAAAAATTTCCATGTGGCATAAGCTTTCTGGGAGAAAATATCAGTATGCTACGATTTGCTGACGACATTGTCTTATTAGCAGAGAGGGCTGAGGATATTGAGAAGTTATTGAATGACATGAACAAAATACTGAAGGAAGATTTTGGACTGAATATAAATCAAAGTAAAACAAAAGTGATGAAATGTAGCAGAAATGACACCAACACTAGCAGATTAAATATAAAAATAGGATCTGATGCAATAGGAGAAGTGAGTGAGTTCTGTTACTTGGGAAGCAAAATTACAACCGATGGCCGAAGCAGGAATGATGTTAAAAGCAGAATAGCACTAGGAAAAAGAGCCTTCATGAAAAAGAGAAACCTTATAGTTTCAAATATTGATCTAGGAATTAGAAAGAACTTCTTAAAACTCTATGTGTGGAGCACAGCACTTTACGGTAGCGAAACATGGACTTTAGGAATACCGGAAAGAAAGAAACTTGAAGCATTTGAAATGTGGTGCTACAGAAGAATGCTGAAAATTAGGTGGTCAGACAAAGTAAGAAATGAACAAGTTTTAGAAATGATGGGTGAGAAAAGAAGTTTATGGAAGAAGCTTACAGGAAGAAGAGACAGGCTGGTAGGTCATATTTTGAGACATGCTGGATTGGTTAATTTGTTAGTGGAGGGAACAGTCGAAGGTAAGAACTGTAGAGGTAGACAGAGATTAGAATATATGAAGCAGATAATTGAGGACGTGGATTGTAAGGGGTATGTAGAAATGAAGAGGTTAGCACAGGATAGGAAGGGATGGAGGATTGCATCAAACCAGTCTAAAGACTGACGACAGCAGAGAAGAGAGTCTCATCAAATTTCAGCCCACTTTGGCTCAGATTTGAATATTTCAGCCAGTAGTTTTTTGTTTTTTTTTCAAAGTTTGTGTGACAGAGAGGACCTTTATTTTGATTTAATATTTTTCATCTTTGAAAATCTTAATTCATACATATACAATATTTCAAAGAAAGATAGTATAGCACGAGAGTAACATTTTATGTTTTTAAAATTGCACTGGGCAATAAACTATAACATAGAAAAAGGTTACCTTCTTTGTAGTATTCCTTGAAATTATCTTTCGGTGTGTCGCTGGAAGTAAGCTCAATTAGTTCAAGGCTGAGTTGAGCATCCTTAATTCCAGACATGAATGGGTCTTGGAAGAGTTTTAGTCTATTTAATCTTAAGATAATTGATTTTGACATTATGACTGCAGAATTATAATCCTAAAATAATTTTCACAAATTTATTGATTAACTATAACCTGTTTTTGATTCTGTGATATTTGCATTTGATCACATTTTTCTTCACTATGCCCTGAACCAGTTTAAAATCTCTGATAGTCCTGTTTCACTTTGGAAAACTATGGAAAAATTTGAAATGCATTGTTATAAGTTAAGCCATATGTCAGGAAATAGTGTACCATTCCCTGTTTGACTTACGCAGTTCCTTCCTCTCTGCTTTTATATATCTTTTATGCATGTTTCAGTTTTTATACAGTTTTTAAAGCCTTCCTTTTTTTGTCACAGGGGATTGCAGTTATTATTAAACGTGGTAGCATCAATGATGTTATATTAAGTAGGCGACAAATATTAATAACAATTGAAGAAATGATTACAAATGACGATCTTCAAAAGGTAAGTCACTAAATTAATATGACAACAAAGATGCTTGTTAGTAATAAGAAGTATCTGGACTGGAATAAAGTTAATCATAGTTCACAAATCATGATGTCCTGACTGGTCACAGACCCACTTTTATCTTACATTTTAAACAAACAATGTGCTGTAATGTAAACTCAAAAGTCTGTAAAATAACCTATCCTCAGACACTTTATTCATTACTGTAAGCTTTGTATTAATTGAGAATAAGGGATGTTGACAATCTGAAATAATATAAAGGATTTATGTCAGAAGTTAACTTGTGCTCCCTTTGCCCATGTACTATTATAACTTCAAATTGCCTTTGGTAATGTGGGATTTTAGTTTCCATATCGGATACAGCATGAGAAATTTGTTTCTGGACCATGTCAAGATTATCTATTAATATGTTTTTTTTTTTAATATTTATTAATGGATTCAATGTTTAATAAGTTGTGAAGAGAAGGGAGAATGTAATGCAGGAAGGGTGTTAACTGTCTAGGTGAGAGTATTGCTGAAGGTGGCAATGTCGTGGAGCTAGCATTCAGATTGCTCGTTTTGTTGATAACCTCTTCTTGAGTAGCATGGAGGCAACATTCTTAGAAGAAGGAATTCTGGACTGGCTCTTCCACTCTAAAATTCATATTGTGATTTAGGAACATAGATGAAATCTATGCTCATGGATTCATGGTGAGAACCAGTTCTTTGAATTCCTTGAATCCATGATCAACTATTGTGCCTTGTACCTATGTTCTTATATCTTGATGTCTATCATGCCAGTGGCTACCAGAACATCTCTGTCCATATTAAATTCACTGAACATTGAACATTACTTTCAGAATAAGCTATTAACTGTGAATCATTTGTGAATGGACTGAAACCTAAGCTGCTATTTGACAAACTAATCTAATGTATTTCTTGGTAATTATTATGATTCTGTCATCAGCAGAAACGGCATTTTTTTAGTTTTCAGTGTACAACAAAACCTAAGTATTTTGTAAAAACTAGTGTAAACCCATCAGTATGGTTGTGCACATGAAGGTTCCACCTGGGACCAGCATCAAGTCCTGGTCCCCATTTACCAGTAGTCCTGACCACAGTTTTAGGTGGTTTCCTGTAATCGTCAAGGCAAATGCTTGGATGGGCCCCAATCTCTGCCTGATAAACTACACATTTCATAAACAAAAATGCATTTATCACACACAGAGTGCACTTACATGTTTTGCAGACAAATGTCAAAACAACATTCCTTCAATAGTGCAATTCTCTGTATCTGAAAAATCCAATTGTATCACAGTTAGGGCATACATCCTTCTACTCTCATAATTACGTGTACACATACGACCTTGTTCCTCGTAGTTTGCCAGGGTCGATATGAGGGGAGAGGGGAGGGGAATTGTCATTGTTAAAATGTGGACCCTCTGTGGAACTCTTCTACATCTACATCCATACTCTGCAATTCACATTGTGGGTGGCAGAGGTTGCTAAGCACCAATCTTAGTTCTGCCCATTCCAATCCCGAATAGCACGAAGAAAGAAAGAATACATAAAAGCATCAGTATGGTATCTTATCCCTTTGGTCATTGCGACCTAAATAAGTTGGTGGAAGAAGTATTTCATTGCACTCGAAAGTCAAAGAATTTTACATATTCTCCAATAAATTCAAATGCAAACGATATCATCTGTCTTCCAAATGATCCCAGCATAATCTATATATCAATTCTGTGATGCTTTCATAAGGGCTGTAGCAACCAGCCACGAATCGAGCGGCACTCCTCTGTACCCTCTCCACCAAGTCAATCAAGCCCTTGCGATATGGATCCAAAACTCCACAACAGTAATCCAGATGCAAACACACTAGTGTTTTATATGCTGTTTCCTTTGTATGAGCATTACAATTCCTCAAAACATGCCCTATGAATCGTAATTTAGAATTAGCTTTGCCTATGATGGAAGTTATGTGCAAGTCCCATTTCATGTTGCTTTGTACTATTACCCCCAGATACTTCAAGGAATCAACTGTTTCAACAAGAATTGTTAACTTTGTACTCATGAACAAACTGATTCTTTTTGTTACTTACTCACATTGCCTTGCACTTTTTGCAATTAAATGTAAGCTGCCCATTACGGCACCATTCGGAAATAGCATCCAAATTGTGGTGAATTTCTGAACAATTGTCAGAGCACCTTTCCTTATAGATAGCTGCATTGCCAGCAAATGATCGCAACCGGCATTTAACGTTGTCACCTAGATCATTTATAAAAAATAAGAAAAGAAGTGATCCTATTACACTTCCTTGAGAAACGCTTGAAGTAACATCTAGATTAGATGAGGCTTCCCTGTCAACAACGACATACTGTGATCGACCAGTTAGAAAATCATGTATCCATTCGCAAATCTGATATACCGTATGCTCTAATCTTCGGTAAAAGTCGGTTGTGTGGTACAGAATCTAAAGCTTTCTGAAAATCCAAGAAAATTGCATCAACTTCTGAACCTCCATCCATAACTTTCATTACGTCATGGGAAAATAGCGCCCGTTTTGTTTCACATGATCTGTTCTTCTGAAATCCATGTTGGTACGGTGTAAGTAACTCATTCTCATCTAGAAACTTCATAATGTTAGAGCATTTGACATGCAACAGATTTCTACTGCAGACAGATGTTAGAGAGATGGGTTGATAATTCCTAGGATCACTCAGAACTCCTTTCTTGAAAACAGAAATTACCTGTGCTATTTTCCAGCCAGATGGTACTTTTTTTTTCTGCTAAAGATTTACGGAATATATCTGACAGAAATGATTCAATTTATTCCATGTATTCTGAAAATACTCTTACCAGTATACCATCAGGACCCAGTGCTTCACCACACTTCTTGAGCTTTAATTGCTTTACAATATCTACACTATCAATTTCTACCAGATCCATCTCTAATTCAGCACGATGTGACAAGTGGGAATGTTTTCCGTGTTTTCGCGCGTGAATGAGTTTTTAAATACGGTAGCCTTGTCACAGCTGTCATCAACTTCCCGACCCTCTTGTATTAAAACTGGCTTCTTGTTGCAACTACAACTAACTTCTTTTTTTTTTTTTTTTTTTTTTTTTTTTTTTACATATGACCAAAATTTCTTTGGGTTTTCGGTGAGGCTCTTAAAGAGGGAATTCCCTTCCCTTATTGTCCATTTCGGTATATGCAAGTCCATATCTTCCCTGACTATACGTATCAATCGATGTCACATCTCATCAACGGGTGCTCTTGATACTATGAAGATAAGGTAATTAATTATGCCTAAAAAATGTTCTAAAACACTCTTTTGAAGCCTTTTCGAATCTGTAAACGATCCTTTCCTTTTTTCTTTTTGCGCGTGGTTGTTAATTTTACTGTAGCAATTTGTAATCACTTATTCCCATGGTGGCAGAAATGTCCGTGAATAATTCAGGCCTATTTGTAACGAGAATATCTAAAATATATTTTCATTACCGTTGAGGCATCACGTTGGTTCAGTTATGATCTGTTCAAGATAGTGATCTGAGAAAAGGTCTAGAATGATTTTGCAAGCTGTTTTATCCCTGCCACCAATAATGTGAACGTAATTAGTCCAGTCGATATATGGAAAGTTGAAGTCACCACCTAGCATTATTGTATGGTCTGGAAATTGATGAGCTGCATTATTTACATCATTCCTTAAGGCCTTGGCAATAGTTACACCTGCATCTGGTGGATGTTAGAAGGATCCTACCACAAGTTTTATCCTAGCTACGTTGAGCTTAATCCATAAGATTTCGTAGACAGTATCGACATCTATTTCGTTACATGGGAGGTACTTACTAACTGCTATAAATACACCACCTCCATGGAAATGCAACCTAGCCTTACGGAAAACATTCATACTGCTATTAAAGGTTTCAGCAGAACTTATATCCAGTTTTAACCAACTTTCAGTGCCTATTATGATATCAGCATCTGTACTACGAATAATGTTTTCATGTTTGGGCTGTTTATTACAAACACTTTGGCAGTTAGCTACTAGAAATTTAATGTTTGAGATTCTTTTAAGCTACCCCTAATGCACAGTGCTGAATTTATCTGGGCTGTCCATAAATGAATTTTCTGTTCAGAGTCATCCTCCTTCAACCTAAAAAACCACCCATTGCACTCCAAATGGCCCCGGCCACCCATGTAACCAATTAACGTGTGTAGTGCACATCTGATCTATCCAAGGGATCCCTACATTACTCAACCCCAAGGCGAAGATCAAGGAATCTGGAGCCATGATTACCACAGAAACGCCATAGTCTCTGGTTCAGCCCCTCAACACGGCTCTGAACCAGAGGTCCACAGTCAGTTCTAGCGACAGTGCTGCAGAGAGTTAGCTCAGCTGAAATCTTGTGGCCAATGGTCACAGAGTTCACCCTTTCTACAAGTTGCCCAAAGGAAGAGAGGATAACCTCTAACCCTTGGCGGCAAGCATCTTTGGTGCCGATACGAGCCACAATCTGCAGCTGGCTACACCCCGTCCTTTCAGTGGGATGGTGTGTTCTACACCTCGGATCAGATCCCCGTGGAATACGCAATGAATGGATACTGGATTTCATCCCTGACCTATTCGCCATTTCCCTAAGGGGTTCTATAAACTGCCTAACATTGGAGCTTCCGACAACTAGAATTTGATAATTGAATAAAACAAAAATATACAAAGAAGGAAAGTGTTTGTTTACATTCTGTCAAGAAAGTACCAGGAATTGATCATTTAAAAAGCCCATTTAAATGGATTGTCAAAATTCTTTTTGTTGCAAAGTTGGCACAACTGTCCTCTATACTAATGCCGAATTACTAATGCTGAGTTTGAGCGCTATGTTTCGTTTAGTTTGTTTACAGTGCTGATTGTTGTCAGTTCATATCAAGTGTTCTTAGCGATTCTTTTTTTACAGTGGATAAAAGTATTGAACCAAGAAATTGTCTCAAATTTTGCAGTTTCGTGTGTTGAATCGCTGAAAATGTTATGGAAGGCTTACAGTGAATCGACTTTATCAAAAACACGTTCATATGAGTGGTACAGTGAATTCTAAAGCGGTCGAGATGTGATGGAAGATTTGCCTCAGTCTGGTCGGCCATCAACTGAAGTTAACGTAGCTAAAGTGAAAGAAATTTTAACTGAAAATCATCATTTAAGTTTGAGACTTTCTCTGTCTCACAAATCAATTCATACCATTTTAAACGATTGTTTGGGCATGAAATGTGTTGCCACTCAACTAATTTTCTACAAAAACTCAATTGCATAATGGTCGCTGAAGGCATCCTATAACAATTCAATTCCAACCCCACATTCATAAGACGCATTGTAACTGGTGATGTGACATGGGTTTACAAGTTTGATATGCAAACCAGTCTCTGTTATTTCAGGATTCCAACTAAGCAAAACCGAAAAAACCACGTCAAAATCGATCAAAAGTCAAGGTGATGTTGATTGTTTTCTTTGAGTATCGTGGAGTTGTGCACGCAGAATTCTTGCCAGCAGGTCAGACTATTTACTGTCTGAATATTATCTGAGTGTTATATGGCGTTTGAGATAGCAAATTTGTCAAAAAAGGCCAGATTTGTGGCAAGAAAATTCATGGATTTTGCACCACAATAACGCACCATCTCATAAGGCGATCATTGTGAATGAATTTCTGGCCCAAAATTCAACAAATACCATTGAACAATCACTGTATTCATCTGATATGGTTCCAGCTGATTTTTTTCTCTTTCCAAAACTCAAATTACCACTTCAAGGCACCTGTTTTCAGTCGATGCAAGACATAAAAGAGAATTCACAGCAAAAACTGAAGTTGATTCCAGAAAAAGCATTTAAAAATGTTTTTATGATTATATTATTTGTTGGCATAAGTTTATTATTTCGAAAGGGGCCCACTTTGAAGGCAATATCGTACATTTGGATGAATAATAAATATTTTGAGTTTTACTGACCAATTTCTGGTACTTTTTTGACAGAGCAGTATTTCTTAATTATTTGGCAAAAATAATATTGTTCAAATGTTTACCATTACACTGCTGGCATTCTTCTAGTCTTGAATGATGGTTGGTAATGACATGTTGACACATTTCTCTTGAAAGTGATGGAATCTCGGACATGATGTTGTGCTTTAGTTGTATCAAATTTGTTGGTTTAATGTTGTATACCTTAATTTTAAGATAACCCCATACAAAATAATCAGTTGGATGAGATCTGGGCTCCTTGCAGGCCAGTTGATGTTGCCTCTCTGTTAAATCGCCTTATTTGGGAATAACTCATTCACAGCTCCAAATGACTGGTCAGATGTATGGCAAGTGGCCCCATGTTGCTGAAACCATGTCCTCAAATTAAATCCTTAAATCTGGGTAAAGATAGAGCAAAAATGTTTTGCAATAACAATCCATATTCATAGTGAGAGTTCGTTTCCTTAGAGCTTCTTAAAAATAAGGACCAATGATGCCTTTACCAGAAATTGCAGCCCATACAATGACCTTTCAGCTATGGTGAATTTTCTGGTGTTTTCGTTAGCGATTTTTGTCTGACTGGAGTGGCAATTCTGTTTATTGACATTACCATTCAAGTGGAAGATTGCTTCATCTCTAAATGGAATGTTCTTGAATTATGCAATTGCTTTAGCAATTTATTGGCAAAGTATAGCTGATTACCATGATCAGTATTTTTGATTCTTTGAAGTAATGCATATTTTTATGCTTTGAGATGCAAATCTTTCTTCAGAATTCATTAGTGTTTGTTTGAGATGCATACACACAGGCAAAGATTCTAAAATTTATGGTATTGGGCTCTGAATCATCAAGAACTGTGTTAAAGATTTGGATCGGCAGTATTAGAAGTGTTAACAGGTGACATTAGCCTTCACTAGGTGAAGTGTTGCTGAAATATGTTCATTAGTTTTTGCGTGGGTTATGGACAAACAGATTTTTTTTTATTCTGACTTTTTACATTGACATTTCTGAAGTCTGTATCATGATTTAAAAAGTATTTTATATTTTAATCCATAACATAAGCTTTCACTTTGTGCAGTTTTCTTCAAATCTGTCCATTAGTTTTTGTGTGATTCATTGACAGACGGACAAAAATTTTTTAAAATTGATAATTTTGGCTTCTTTATCAATAGGAACTACGTTACTAATCTGGTTAAAAGACCATTAGTGTACACTGAAATGACTCTTTTTGATATGTACTGTATGTACAGACATATCTTTTTTTACAATTTCGTTATGTAGTATAAATTAAATTAATGAACCCTTTTTATATTTCTTGGCATTGGAACATATTGTAAGCTATTGGCCTCTGTATTATGAATGCAACATGGTACTATTCAAGATAGAAGTTAGATAAATGTTAACTGGTTGACATAAGCTACTACTGTGTTCAGTTTTACTGAAATCCATTCATTAGTATTTGTGTCAAGTGCACAAATACAGACAAGGATTTCAAAATTTAAAGTCTCTCTATCATCAGAAACTATGTAACTGATCTAGATAAAAAAAAGTATCCTATATGTTAACTGCTGATATAAGCTATCACTATGCAGTGTTTAATTGAAACTTGTTCTAGTTTTTGTGAGATTCTTACACAAATAAACAAAAATTTGAAATTTTACTGTTTTGAACTTTGTATCTTGGAGAAATATTTTAATATCCTAGATAATATCTGTCCAATATGTTGGTGATATGCACTATCACTTTGCAGGTTTGTTAAAATCTGTTCATTAGTTTTTGTTTGATGTGTGGATGGACAGTAGCGTACATTGAAATTACTCTTTTTGAAGCAAATTTTTTGCACAGAGACAACTTTTTTACTATTTTGTTGTATAATATAGAGTACAATTTTATAAAGTACTAGCTGATACCCGCGGCTTCGTACGCGTGGATGAAGAATTAGTTTGCCAGAATTGAATATAGAAAGTTGTTGGTAACGAAGCTTTGGTCCCAAACAACGCCGAGTTGGCATAATATGACAGGAAGGCCATCAGTATATCATTCTACCGTCGAACCTGTCTCTTGAAGGGAATCGATTTCCAACATATTTAAAAACAGAAAAACAAACAAAGGTGCGGGGATGTTGGGGGGGGGGGGTGTAAGTAAGGGCAGCTTTATTTCAGCTTGTTCTTTTCTTCTTTCTTCAGCATGAGCATCCGATTTTTGGGTTCTAATGACTTTAGCTGCTCGTACTCTGCTAGAGCTACAAATTAGGCCAGTTTACGCCCGCAAGTCATGTCAAAAATGAAGGCAAAATAAACTGGTGCCAGAAACATTTAAGCAGACACAAAGTAATAGGACAGAGAAAATCTACATCTATACTAAATAATATGTTTTTTCTCTAAACAATATTTGTTACAAATTACACACTAACATAATGTACGAGAAGCACACCTTGAGCAACCGGTGTAACATTACAGACTAACACATACATCTGTCTCTCTGTCACCATTCGATAAGTTGTGAGGTCCCACTTCATCAGACATATAAATAATAATATTAATAATAATAGTAATAATTTTACGACTTAAGGAATATATGAATGTATTTATTTTAATACAAGGCCGTACAGTATAGTAGTATGTGAAAATGGGTAAATTTAAGTTTTTATAATATCTTTTGTTATTTTGAAGTTGGCAGGCTGTAATTGTTTTAAGCCAAGGAGAAACAGATTGTTATATGTGAGATTTTATGTTGTATCACGAGAACTGTAAATATTTGAATTTATTAAGATGTTTCAATAAATAGCAGTTGATTTTATAGAGAAGACTATACAATTAAATTTTTATCTGTGAGGTGATAGCTTTAAAAACGTGTGAGACGATATCCTGGGGCCACACATATTGTCCGGAACGTGCTATCGATTATAGATCAGATTGCAAAAGAACCTGGAAGGATTGGTAAGGCCAAACAGGATTTCTTTAATTATCGACGTACAAAGAGGATACCTCGCAAAGTTCTCAAAATTTCATGACTAACCTTGTTAATCATACTGGAAAAAAATGTCCTGTGCCCTCCCTACAGATTTTCTTGTCAAATTCCGTCAATATCGCTATAGGCATTTAGTCGTCAAAACGTAACAAAAAGACAGAGTCTTACTTCCGCATTTATAGTATTATTACTGCAGATCACATACACACTGACAGTGAATCACCCCTGAGGGATCAATATAACTTAAAAATTCTACATCTACAGCATTGCACGACTACCTACGATTTGCCTCGTATTGCACCCCTAAATTTGTGATATATACAGTTTAACATTCAATCCAAATAACCGACGGTCCAGGCGTGACTGTTACAATCAAAAACTATTTTTAAAAAGCTTTACCTCCACAGAGATTTGAACCGGAGACCATGATCCAAACATCAGTAAGTAAGCACTTAAACCACTGAGCTACCTGACCGCTGTATGGAAAGGCAGTACATCCAGCGCGTCTGTCTATCACCATTAGGTAATTTTTCGAAATTATAAGACAACATGTATTATTTATACAGATATTTTTTCAATGTAGACAGTATTTTTCTCCTTGTTTCAAAGAATAAGTGTGCAATGTTTCATTGAGATGGATGAAAACTGTGGATTTGTTTGAAGAACATACAAACATTCATTTTTATATATATATATAGATTGTGAAATTTCTGATTGTTTTGTAGAGTTTAGTCTTTTGAGATTATAAAAATCCTCAAGCACATTTAGAAAATGGAAAACAGCTATGCTTTAATTGGTTTGTCCTTCAATGCACTGATGACATTCATGCAGGTGTCAAAGCACCTCTGACAATGTAATGATTGATAAATCTTCAACCTCACATAGCTCTTCCTCCTCCACAGCAAATAAATCTGCACTCTTCTATTCCAACATTTCTGCTAAAATGTCTTTATCCGAGATCTTGTAATGTCATGTAAACTACCATAACGTTACAAGCTCTCAGACACTTCTACATTTTTGTCCATAGTGACCTATTCCTCAAATGTCACACCCATGCATCAGGTAAAGGGACATAATTTTCTCTTGTGGACTCAGCTTCATTCATTTTATTGAATCCTCCCTTTTTTAAACAATATGCCATTGTTGTTTTGGTTACTTGAGACCATGCATGATTGGAGTCACATTCATGCTGCATCAAGGAGTATTATCTTTGAATTGATTTTGTTGTCACCAAAAAAACTGAAAATTGGAAGGATAGGTAAATTCGACCCAACACTTACCAAAGCTGACGCCAGCTGGGTACGATGAACATATATAACACAATAGTTCAGTGTTGAACCTCATTCTTGCATGAAGACGAGACATTTAATACAGTCAGATGTGATCACACCGACGTTATTTAAGTGAATGGAAGATCCAGGTAGCATGGCCTGGGTGGTAGGGGTAGTGGTGGAGAGGGGCAGAAAAGTGCTCTGGAGAAATATTATCATTGGAAATAGGGGGACAGGAGATGTCTTTTTTTTCGCCCTTTAAACCATCCTACCAGAACTGGTGCTAACTGTAATATCACTTTCCCTTAAATTTGCAGAAAAGCTTCCTCTTTTGCTAGAATAAAGGGGCCACTTAAAGGAATGTTTTTGTTCTGTCCTTGATTAAACCTCTTCCAAAAGCATCTGTTAACTTCAATATTGACCAGTTCTCTCACTATTTTGAAGTCCATTTCTACCAGAAGTAGTGGTTAAGAGTTTTGTCCTTATTTTTTTTTTTTTAATGAATGTAGACAAGGTGTTCGTTGTTATTCCGTTGTCATTTCAATTTCACATTTCTTCTTCAGACCCTTTTCCACCTCATGAATGATGGCTACTTTTTCAGCAAATGAAATCTTGTACTGAATACATGGTTTACTCAGTGAAACTTTCACAACACTATTGACATAGTTACTACAGGAAGCTTGGTGACAGAGTGGTAAATATCCTGTGAGGAGGGGTGAGCAGCAAGGGGGAATTTATGCAGGAATGTGAACCTGACTAGACAATGGCAGAGTTTACCCGACAACAATAACCTTATAGCAATGACCTCAGTACACTAAAGGAAATGTGAAATAATAATAGTAATAATAAAATAAAAAAACTAGGCCATATTAGTTTATACATTTTCTTCCATGTCATTAAGTTTCTTATTTGTGCTTATCATACTTTTGTGTTTGTTTCAATTGTACCTTTATTTGTGGTCGTTGGTGGTTAATTTTTTATCTTGCATCAAAATAGTTAATATATTTCTAAACAGTTCACTAAATCATTATGAATTAGAGTTTTAGTCACTTTTTAGCAACATTTTACTGCATTAATTGGATCTACTAGCAAATCATGTATGTGCTTCTGATTAATTTCTTTTGACTCCTTGTAGATTTTTGTATCTTTGGCACTTAACTTGCATTAAATACTAATACTGGGAAAATAGCAAATGAACTTAATGTATGGTATTACATAAATAGTTTTTACAGAAATCGAAATTCTTTTCAGCTCAAAAAATCCTGCTGTTCATTTGTATGATGGGAGGCAAAAGGTTCTCGTCAGCAAATATAGTTAGGTGTTGAGATAGGAACTATCATGAGGTTGGTTCATATCTACAAAGGCATGACAATGCTAACAACAAAAAGAACATGATGTCAACTTGGTAAAAGTCAGAGAGAAAGTAACTTTTAATTGTAGTGTACTGATTGAGGGGATAATGGGTGGGGGTCTTTGTTAACAATTGTAAGACCCTAAACCGATACCGGGGTGGTAGTATTGCTTTAGCACCTTATCTAAAGGTTCAATTGAAATGAAAGTTCTCTGACAAAAATATTCTGACTGACTAATAATTTTGAATGACCATGTACCTGCTTGGACACTCAACTAAAATGCTTAATGGTTGCCACCAAATTTGTTCAAACCACAAACTTAGAAAAGGTTGAAACAGTTTACTATGAAATCACAAAAAAGTTCACTTGGACAAAATTTTAGAGTTTATTTAAAAAGTCACATTTTCAAAATTAGCATTATACAGTTGAGTAGGCAATCGAACAAACGTTTCCAGAAAATTGTAGGTTGTGGAGAGAACAAGATACCGACACAATAAAAAACCCCTTTTGAAATTTAAAAGTTCTTAGTAGTCATTAAAATCGCAATCTGTTACAACGACACCCAACATGGCGGAAACAAGCCCAGGCTAGAGCAGCACAACCGTTCCGCAACAAACCGGCTAACACAGAGTTACCTTACATATCGCTCCCGGAGAAAAGACACCGTGAGGTTGCGGCACGATCTTTTATAGAACCCCCCCCCCCCCCCAAACCAATGACGTCAGCAGCTGTACAACACCTTTCTGCTTCCGATTTACTGAACATTCCCAATGATTGAAGGTAATGAAAGCGTTCAAACTTTGACAGTGTCTAGACTTATCTGCTAGAAGTCTAAAGGATGTTTAGTGAGAAGTTTCGAGTGATTAGTTATATTTTTTTGTTTAATTTGTGTAGTGATACATGTCTCTGAAGCAAATGGGGTTTACCCAAACGTTTGAATTCATTCATTTTTTTTTTTTTCGAAGTTCTGCTGAATTGCAAGTTACCTGGATAAAATTAGTGTCAAAATGTTCTTCAAAAATTCCTGAGTTTAATGGTGTAAATTATACCGAGATTGTTGGTTGGACAATGAAATTACAGCTTAGCCAAGATTTGGTAAATTAACTATTTAGAAGTCAAATGGTTTTTCCTTAATAACTCTTAAAGTATTATTAATATCAAAAAGGTAAAATTATCGGAGTTTTCTTTGGATTTAATTACGTGTTTTAAAAGTTATTTTATCTCTGAAAGTGGTTGGGTTTAGTTACAAATAAATCTTAAGTGAACCATGTGTGTGTTTGGTGATGAAATAATTCTTAAAGCTTATAGAACTTCTGTTCTACTGCATGGAATGTTCTGAAATTTAAATATGTTAAACTAGATTTTTAGTTCTTTCAGGAAATCTACTTTTTAGATCAAGAAATTACTAGGAATATGTGGTAAAAAATGTTAAAAGTGAAGTGCATTTATTGAAGTGTTTAAAAATTTATTTAAGTTATTTACACGGTCAGAAACTACGGAATTTTATTGAATTTAGCTTTTTTATTATTATTATAAAATTACTTTATTTCACTTAAAAGTGTTCAGAAATAGTGACATGCTCAGGTAGCAAAAATATATTGTTTGCAAATGGTACAATAATGGATTATCATATTCCAGGTTGGTTTAAAAGTTTCTTTACTCTTATAAAAAGTTTATTTAGTAGTTTTATTAAATGTTGTGGGTCTTTACTGCTTTTAAAATGGTTTATTTAATAAGTTAGGTTGTGGTATCAGCTTCTACATAAAATGTTCCTCCCATAACCTGTGTTTGCAATGAAAACTATATGTTTACTGTAAATTTATTTCCTCCCTTATACTTGAAGCTAAGAAACTAGAATTTACCAAAATTCTAAGGTTCTTACACAATGATGTCACATCCCTTTACAACATTCCATACTGCCATGGACACTGGAAAATTCATATGGCACTTTCGTCCTAACAGCTTTCCAATTGCAATTTTTCTCTGCTGCCTAGCCATTTTATCCTAAGCAGCAAGTACTTCTACTATTAATTTATAAATTTATCAGAAAATCTGTGGCATTGTCATGGGTCACATCTTGCTGTTTTGTACACTAACTTCTTTCTTGTTCACCTGAAACAGCCTTCTGTATTTTCTTGATATCCTTAATTAGTTACATACTCACAAACCTCACTAACTATTATTCTTGCAACTATGTTATTTTCTTAAATGCTGATTTATCTCAAATAGCCAATACTTACTTTAAAATAGCCTGGGTATTTGAGACATATAAATATGTTTATGATCACATGATATTCCAATAACATCTTTCAATCCCTAATATGTTTCAGTTACCCACATGTCCTCATACTTAACCCACTTTCCATCAAACTTCTGTTCACTACAGGCCAGCAACCAATCATCAACAGCCAAAGTTTATTTCTTGTTGCACAGTTTTATCAAGCCTCAAATCCATTTACTTCAGCCCTGACCTAAAATCTTTCTTTTCCTCCCAGGATATGCTTCAGTAGATGCCAACTTATAGTACACTGATCTCATCCATTAAAACATTCCCACAACTCCTCCCACAGATGTATCCTACTTTCATCACATACAACAATCCATCACTGGAGAGAGGCTTCCCATTATAGATCATGCTGTCTGTTGGACTTCCCATGCTGTTTACTGGTTAACTTGCAGTTACTGCTCTGCTTTCCATATAGGTCTGAGTATCAATCATTTATTCATCACACTTGTATGTATAAATAACAAAGGATAGGGCAAAATGACCCATCGCTCACCAAAGTTGAAGGCCGTGATGAGTGAAAAACGTACATAATGAACAAAAACATATATAATATTTCTGTTGTCCACATTAACAGTTTCCTTCCGGCTTCTGGAAATGCAGGGAAATTTATAATTTCAATTATATATTTGTATAAAGGTACTTGAAATTAAAAACAAATATTATTTTTTTTTTTTTTTTTTTTTTTTTTGGAACTCTAAGTGATAATTACAAATTAGTATCATCAGGGACTTTGTTTATCACAGGATGTACCGAAATAGCAATTGAAATCAGTTATGTTCTTATTAGTGCAAAATGCTTGCCTCATGATATTGAACAAACCAGTTATTTTTTCTCCTCCAGAAACGAAAAGACATTGCAGTGGGAACATTTGGAATGATGCTTAGACTGTATCTTCATACTACATACTTCACATCTTCCTCTGTTTTTTTTTTTTTTACAAATTATGGCAAGTGTATACCTTTGTTTCCCAATCTTACATCTCTTATTGTGGAATAGTCTGACTTGCGTTGTTTGAATGGACGAGGTCTTTGTGAAATGCCTGTAGGTGACCTTTTCTTCTTACTGATATCCTTCATAATCATCATACCCTGTGCAACTGATCTTCCTGATCTTCTGAAATATTTTACAGACGTTTTTTTCAAATATCAGGTCATTTACATTATTGGCATTGACAAATACAATATCCAGAATTCTCCAAAATAATCTGTGCCATGATTTCGGTGGTTTTGTCAGCATTGCACTAAGCCATCAGCCGATCAGCAGTATCAACACCACCCATGAATGTATTGTAGTCCTTGATGACTCTTGGACATGAAACTGTTGACTTCAACCCATCTTTTTCTTTGCACGTAACCACCCATCCAGCCTGAAAGTGGGCCCATCCGTTGATGTTGCCATGGGCCCCACCTAGTGTAGTTAATAGTTAGGCCATGAAAATTTGATACTAAATGTACAACCTTTTAATCCTACCAATTCAGAAGCCAGGTTTGAAAATCTATGGTCACAATCTCCTCTTTTTATTTTGACATCAGCAGATAAGTTGTCATGAAGCCTCTTGTGGTTGGGCCTGATTGTCCCACAGCCAAATGGTTTTTTTTTTCAGTTTTTCTAATAATGAAACAGATGAAACGTAATTATCAAAATAGATAACATCATAATTGCTCCAGTTTTGTTCAGTCAATTCTAAGACCACTCTTTCACCTAATGAGTAATCAGAGAACTTTGCAGTCATTTCTTCTACTTTGCCTTGAAAAATTATAAACTTCTAAGAGAAGAGCTTCAGTCAGAGTGTGGTTCTTAGAAATATCCATTTGAAAATATCTAAAACAATAATACAACTGTTTATATACTTGTTAAATCTATTTACCAATAATTTGTATAAAACTAACCAGAAGTCCCTGATGGTACTTATTAGTCCTGGTCAGTTTTTCTTGATTATTTAGTAAAGAAACTAGAAACTCCCATTTTATAGGTAAAATTTATATGGTTAAATGTTCAAACTAAAATACTAATAACAGAAATTGACACTTACGAAGTAAATTGTCATCTAAAAAGGCATCATACTGTACCACTTGTTACTCTTATCAGTACACTGCCAATCCCCAACATGGAAACTTCATTGATCGGCAGTTTTGCATAGAATGTAAAAATAAATGTTGTCATCATCTGAACTAATGGTACAACAATGCATCAACAGGCTTAATAATGCAGTGCAAAATGGTATTGTCAAATTTTACAGTTATAAACATCATGGTACTAATTTGTACTGTCAGAGAGGAATGGGTTAATCATGTTTTAGAAAGCGAGCCATGTGGTTCCGGAGGTGTGCACATGCCAAAGTTTACCACATGACTGATTTTTCTCGGGAACGACAAAGATGATATATATATATCATTGGTGGTGAGAAAATTAATGTATATACAAATGGGTATGGAGTATTGATAAATAAAAATAAATAAATAATAAATTTGTTAAAATTATTACTAGTTAAAACACAAAATTATAATGCTAATAGTACTGAATGATGGGTCAGAAGGTAGAATTTTATCGGTTGTTGAGGCCAGGTGGGTGTCTGGTATCCAGGATATTTAGGTATGCAAGTTCCCATCTCTGAAGTTCTGAAGCAACGGTGGTTTCGGGGAAAACTGTGATTTCTGTCACAGTGAAGCAGTCATTGAGGCTGTAGGAATAGGAATAATTGGCATGTTCTTGTATTGGAAGGTATAGGCTGTGAGGGTGGACTGTTTGTCTGTGGCGATTCATTCTGACTGAGAGTTGCTGTGTAGTGAGGCCTTTATAGGAACTAGTGCAGTGGCGGCAGGTTAGCTAGTATATGATATAGTATATGTGAGTATGTGGCATGCCCAATGATTGGAAATATTTCCCCTACCACAGGAGAAATATTCCACCCCCACAACCCATACCTTCCAATACCAGAACATGCCAACTACCCCTATTCCTACAGCCTCAATGACTGTTTCACTGTGACAGAAATCACAGTTTTCCCCGAAACCACCGTTGCTTCAGAACTTCGGAGATGGGAACTTGCATACCTAAATATCCTGGATACCAGACACTCACCTGGCCTCAACCACCGATAAAATTCTACCTTCTGACCAATCACTTTGTATTATTAGCATTATAATTTTTATGTTTTAACTAGTAATAATTTTAACAATTTTTTTCCAAATTTATTATTTATTTGTTCCATACCCTTTTGTATATATGTTAATTTTCTCACCACCAACGATATATATATATATTTATGTATATCATCTTTGTTGTTCCCGAGAACAATCAGTCATGTGGTAAACTTTGGCATGTGCACACCTTCTGAACCACTTGACCCATTTTCTAAAGCATAAATAAGTTGGACAACCGAAATATTGTATATGTTTTTGTTCATTATGTATGTTTTTTCACTCATCGCGGCCTTCAACTTTGGTGAGTGAAGAGTCATTTTCCCTATCCTTTGTTATTTATATTGCCTAAAAGCCATTTCCTTTTTTCCTGGTATGTATGAATCATAGTCACCTAAAGTGCTGACCATCGCTTGCACATGGCTCGACGTATAATACCAATAATTTCAGTTCGTGTAGCAGAATTTGTGCTTTCAGTGTCATGCCTGTAAGTAATAATTCCACTGAAATTTCTGAGTGGTAGGTGAATTTTTTTTTTCTTCCCTTTCCCCCATATAATATTTTCTACCATTACAGTATTATTACTTCTCTTTTAGTGTAGTCAGTTGCATATTTAGATACTTTTCTGATGAGGAATTTCTGCTCAAAAACTTCAGGTGTTTGTTTAGCTAACTGCACCATCCTGTCATTATCTTTCGTGAATAACAGGACCTTCCTCTTCCCTCATGTATATTCTATACTGTTCTTTATGTTGCAGGGAACAGGTTGTAAGCACCTTAGAATTTTGGCAAATTCTAGTTTTGCTTAGGCGGGACTTTGAAATTTCGAGAAGTGTAGTTTTCAACTTTAAGTAATTTCCCTGTAATCTTGCTCACAGTTATAATTTGTCATAAAAATCATTTTAAAGTGTATTTATCATATCGGGAAACGTTTGGTTTAACAGATATTCCCGTTTGTTCAAGTTTTGAAACACGCGATCATAAAAGTAGAAAATCTAAGATTTGCAATATCTTTAAATCGCGTAAAGCTACAACCAAACTTTTATCACCAGCTGTAGTCAGCACTATCCCCGATATTTTGGTAATAAAATTAAGTAATTTGGTAAAGATTAATTAGCGATTTTAATTGAGAGAAAATAATAAGCTTTTTTATTAAAAGAGATATTAATTTAAAAATTACATCAGTAGATAGCCCTAATTAAGACAATTTCATACATATAATAGTTTCCATAAAAAGTTTTAGCATTTGTCCGGTAATCAAGTTTTTGAAAAATAGATTGTCGCGGATTGTTGTGCACGCGCGTAAAATTCCAGAACACTTAGGGATTTTCCCCGAATTAGAATGTGTCACTACGCGGAGTCTTAAACAGCTAAAACTTTAAAACTAATTACTCTAAATTTCTCACGAGACTGCCGTTGGACTTCTAGTAGATAAGTCCAGATACTGTCAAAGTTTAAACATTTTTAATAGTCTGGATCGTCAAATAAATTACACACACTTTTAGCTACGCGGAAGCAAAAGGATGTGATACAGTTGCTGACATCACTGGTTCTCGTGGTTTCTATAAAAAGACCCCGCCGCCATTATGGTTTGTCTGTTCCTGCCGGTCGTCTGTTCCAGTATGTCGTCTGTTCCGGTCTGTCTTTCGTCTCGGTTGTAACTCGCCATGCTGGCTAGTTCGACCATGTAGAAACTTTGGTGTCGAGTTAACTAGTGACATGAACTTATAAATTTACTAAAGGGGTTCGGTCGGTTAGATTTCTCTCCACAACCTGCAACTTTTGGTAAAGTGTGTTCGATTTGCCTGCTCAACTGTAAAATGCTATTTTGAACTTGTGATTTTCTTTTAAATAAACTTGAAATTTTCGGAAAGTGAACTTTATCATTTCGTAGTGATCTTGCAACCCTTTCTTTATTTGTGGTTTAACAAATATTGTGGCGACCTCAAGCATTTAGGTTGAGTTATCCTGGCTACATGGTCAAGTCTAAATTATTTCGTAAATTTTCCACAGAACTTTGAGCCAACCACAAACTGTTTAGTTGAGGCACTAAGGCTATACTTCAGGCCCAGTATCAGCCTTTGGGTCTTACAAGGTTCAGTGTATTGCATCTTTTGGAGAGGGTAACGACAGGTGTGTACTTTGGTCCGAACCTAGGTAGTGTATTATTGGATGATACATTATGGGAATAAAATACTGGAGTTGGAGGAGGTGCAAAAGAAAGCGGCTATATTTATATGTGAAAATGGCCAGAGGATGCACATGGTTGGAAGTCATTTCAGGATAGCAGACAGGTGAAGAGAATTGTGGGCACATACAAGGCATATAGTGGCAATGAGGCCTAGATAAAGTATTGTTGGGAAGATTTAGAAGCAGCATGTAAAACGTAAGAGAGGACAAGGATAGTGAATTATTGATTTCGCACATAGGGAGTAGGAAAGTTTTCTATTGTTGTTAAGAAAGTGAGGAACTGGAACAGATGGACAATATACCTCAGAACCTCAAACGGTGAAGAATGTTAAGCTAAAAATATGTATGAATCATCTGTATGTATGAAAATTGCCATCAGGGTTCCTTTGCCAAAAAAAAGTGGCTGTGTAATGTTATTGTTTTTTGTTGCTAAAAATCAATTATATACTACAATTTTGCTGCATTTTGATGATTATAATTTTACTATTAATGTGTCAAAAGGGAGAATTTATTTTTATTCTCCATTTCAGGCCTACCTATGTTGCAAAATGATTCTTTCTATTTTGCAAGAATATGCTGCTACAGTACACTCATCCGATATGGGACTGAATTTTGAAGCTCATTTAAAAGCTAAGGAGCAATTTGAAGTAAGTATAGCTACATTAAATTGTATCCATTATATTGTCAATTATAAATTTACCTCACATTTTTACTAATCTTTGTTTGTATGTGAATGATGTTAAGAAGTATCCTCTAAGAAACTTAGTCTTTTTTGGGTCCTTATGTAACATTTGCATATTAAAAAAGAAAGTAACTACAGTGTTGTCTGTTATATGTTGCCAGTTAGTATATTATATCAGAATGAAGTGAAAACAACAGAAGATGACGGATAAATTCGATTGTCTTTAGAAGTGACAGCAATTGGTTCCACTGATGAAAAACTTACCAAAAGGGTCAAGGCTGGGGGAAATTTCAACAAAGGCAGTATAGAGCTTATGCGGAACAGCAAAATCCCAATGCAATGCCAACAAATCACCTACTGAACTTATTACATACCAGTTTTGACCTATGGTTCTGAAACACTAAAGGTGTAGGGGGAAAAAATTGAGGATGATCCAGCCACCTGAGATGAGGTTTGTAAGAAACTTTATTTGTGAGACAAGAAGGGATAAATTGAGGAATGAGAATGACACAAACTTTGGCAAGGTTGACAAGTGGAAGAATAAAATAAACACATGTGGACATAAGTCTACATCTACATCTATACTCTGCAAATCACAAATACTGTGGGTGGCAGATGGTGCTAAGCACCAATCCTAATTCTGTGCATTCCAATCCCGAACAGAATGAGGAAAGAAGGAATACATACATGAATCAGTACGGCATCTTATTTCTCAAATCTTATCCCTCCTGTCATTGCGACCTTAATAGGTTCGTGGAAGAAGTACTTCGTTGCACTCATAAATTAAAGATTTTCGCATATTCTCCAACAAATTCAAACGAAAACATCGTCGTCTGTCCGCCAAACAATCCCAGCCCAACCCACGTATCAGCTCTGTGACACTTACGTAAGGACTGTAACTAGCAGTCACGAATCGAGTGGCTCTCCTCTGTACTTTCTCTAATGTGTCAATCAATCCCTTGCGATACGAATCCCAACTTCCACAACAGTATCCTAAATGCGGACGCACTAGTTTTTTGTACACTATTTCCTTTGTATGAGCATTACAACTTCTCAAAATACGACCTATGAATCGTAGTTTAGAATTAGCTTTGCCTACGACGGAAGTTATAGTTAAGTCCCATTTCATGTAGCTTTGTACTGTTACGCCTAGATACTTCAGGGAATCCACAGTGTCAACAACTGAATTGTTAACTTTGTACTCGTGAGCAAACGGGGTCTTTTTATTACTTATGTGCATTGTTCTGCAGTTAAGTGTAAGCTGCCATTTATGGCACCATTCTGAAATAACATTCAGATTGCGCTGAATTTCTAAGCAATCGTTGGAGCACCTCACTTCCCTAAAAATAAGTGCATCAACAGCAAAAAATCGCATCCTGCAATTAACGTTTTCACCAAGATCATTTATAAAAATTAAGAAAAGAAGTGGTCCTATTACACTTCCTTGAGGAACGCCAGAAGTAACATCTAGCTTAGAAGAGGCTTCCCTGTCAACAACGACATACTGTGACCGACCAGTTAGAAAATCGCATATCCATTTCCAAATCTGATCAGATATACCGTATGCTCGAATTTTCACTAAAAGTCCGTTGTGTGGTACAGAGTCAAAAGCTTTCTGAAAATCCAAGAAAATAGCATCAACTTGTGATCTTGCATCAATAACTTTCATTACATCATGCAAAAATAGAGCCAGTTGCATTTCACACAATAGGTTCTTCCGAAATTCGTGTTGGTTTGCTGTAAGTAACTCGTTTTTATCTAGAAACTTCATGACATACTCCAGAATTCTACTGCAAACAGATGTTAGAGATATTGGTCGATAATTCCTAGGATCTCTCCGATCTACTTTCTTGAAAACAGGAGTCACCTGCGCTATTTTCCAGTTAGAAGGTACTTTTTTCCCTTCCACGTATTCCTAAAATACTCTTACTGGTATAACATCGGGACCCGGTGCTTTCCCCCACTTCAGGAGCTTTAATTGCTTTATGATACCTACACTATCAATTTGTACTGAATCCGTCTCAAATTCTACACGCCGTGGAAAAACGGGAATGTTTTCCATGTTTTCGTCAGTGAAGGAATTTTTAAATTCAGTGTTAAATATGGTAGCCTTGTCACGGATGTCATCAACTTCCCTACCGTCTTGTAGTAGAACTGGCATATTATTGTGACAAACACTTATTTTTTTACATACGACCAAAATTTCTTTGAATTTTCAATGAGGCTCTTGGAAAGTGAGTTGCAACGAAAGTCATTAAAGGCCTCACACATTGCATTCTTGACCTGTCCTCTTGTATCAGCTAGCTTTTCTAAATCACTCCTTTACATCGTCCTTCTTGAGCGTGCAGGTATCTTCCTTTGCTTTTTAAGTAACCTTTTAACTTCACGTGTATACCATGGGGGATCGTTCCCATCCCTCATTGTCCTTTACAGTATATGTAAGTCCATACCTACCCTGACTATATTTACAAATCGAAGCCACATATCTTCAACCGAGCCTCTTCCTTCTATAAAGGTAATGTAATTATCCCTCAAAAACGTTCTTAAACTCTCCTTTGGGGCCTTTTTGAACCTGTAAACGACCCTTTCCTTTTTCTTTTTGCGCGCGGCTGTTAATTTTACTGTAGCAATTACAGCTTTATGATCACTTATTCCCGTGATGGTAGAAATGTCTGTGAATAATTCAGGCCTATTTGTAATGAGAATATCTAGAATGTTTTTGTTATCGTTGGGGCACCGCGTTGGTTCAGTGACGAGCTGCTCAAGATTAAGATCTGAGAAAAGGTCAAGAATAATCTCACAGGATATTTTATCCCTGCCACCAGTAACGTGGGCGTAATTATTCCAGTCAATATGCGGAAAGTTGAAGTCACCACCTAGTATTATTCCATGATCCAGAAATTGACGAGCTATATTACTTACGTTATTTCGGCAATACCTACATCTGCATCTGGTGGACGATAGAAAGACCCTATTACAAGTTTTGTCCTAGCTACTTTTAGTCTAATCCATAGGTGTTTACGAACAGCTATAAATACACCACCTCCATTTGAATGTAACCTATCCTTATGGAAAACATTCATGCTATTGTTAAAAATTTCTGCTGTACTTATATCCGGTTTTAACCAGCTTTCAGTACCTAATACAATATCAGCTTCTTTGCTACTAATAATGCTTTCAAGCTCAGGGTGCTTATTACAAACACTTCTACAGTTAATAACAAGAACTTTTAACGGTCGAGATTGAGTTATGTTACTCCTAACATATGGTGCCGAATGTAATTGGGCTGCCCGTAACTGTAATCCCAGTTTCGGGTCTTCCTCCCTCAGCCTAAAAAATCCCCCAATGCACTCTACACGGCCTTTGCCAACCGTGTAGCCGATTCACGTGTTTAGTGCACACCTGGTCTATCCAAGGGAACCCTACACAACTCGACCCCAGGGCGAAGATCTAGGAATCTGCAGCCATGATTATCGCAGAAACGACGCAGTCTCTATTTCAGATCCTCAACTCGGCTCTCAACCTGAGGTCCACAGTCGGTTCTATCGACATGCTGCAGATGGTTAACTCAGCCGTAATTTTGCGTTCATCAACCACAGAGCTCACCCTATGAGCTAGCCGCCAGAAGGAAGAGAGGATAACCTCCGACCCATGGCGGCAAGCATCATTGGTGCCGACATGAGCTACAATCTGCAGCTGGCTACACCTCGTCCACTCAATGGCATCCGGGATGGCCTGTTGCACATCTTGGATTAGACCTTCCGGAATGCACAATGAATGGACATTGGACTTCATCCCCGACCCATTCGCCATGTCCCTAAGGGGCTCAATGAAACACGTAACGTTGGAGCTACCTATCTCCAGAATCCCCTTCTGTGATCGCTCAGACCTAGCGGGCGGGAGGGCTGGCAACTCGCAAATTGATGATTGTGGAACTGAATCAGATAAGTGTTTGGCTTGTCCAAGGAATGGATGTTGCAAGAATACCTAGAAAAACATGAACCGCAACTGGACAAAGCGGATAACGGTAGGTGATATTCAGGGACATCGACAGAGGCATTGTTAAGAGAGAGGATAAAACTGGCATGGAAATGATAAGGAAGAGAAGTGCATGAGCAGAATTTGATAGTGTTCTTATTCACCAACCCACTGAGCAGTCATTATTGGATTGTTGATTTTATGTCTGCATCCCACCTTTCTAAACAACTTCTTCTTTATTTGTTGTTCTGTCTGAATTGATAAAATCCATGATATATATAGTGGGAATTAAAATACCTACACATTTTTCTATCAGGCAGCTTCCAGGCTTCAAAGATAATTGAAAAGTCAATCGCTCCACCAAGAATGGTGGTTTATTATTTTGGAGGATGTAGGTTTGAATCTCTTCCTGGTATCTGTATTTCAGTTTTCCTTGGTTTCCTGAAATTACTCCAGGCAAATGCTGGGACGATACCTTCAAAAGGCCATGACTGAATTCCTTTTGGTTTCTTGCCCTACTCCTTCCCACCCCTAATGGTCTCAATATTGATGAGGCGTAAAGTCATACACCAAAAAAATTCAACCATCCATCCACCCTTTCTTGTTATACATTCGCATCTACCTGTCACCGAGAAACCATTACTTACTGCCTTCTGTACCATTTATTGTGGTTAACTGGAATATGATGTTCTGTGATAGTTTTAAATATCTGCATGACATGAAGTAATTTTCAATTTAAACCCTTGCCTACCTACATATGGAACTGTAGTGTCCCCACCTGGACACCGGTAAACCTGTGGACACTTATGACGAACCTGGCAGGCCGAGTGAAGACTTTGCTAGATTCAATGAGAGGACTGAGCGAATGGGTAAGGATTGAGCATAGTAGTCGATCTGGGATCGGAGGGAGACATTCGTGGTAGGATCATCAGGGTGAACGATTTCATAAATACATTATTTACTATCATGACTATACAAAATATAAAAGTGGTATACATTAAGGTTACTGCTGAATACTGATAATAATGTAAGGTGCTATTGCGCTACCTTCCTTCATCCTGATATAGTTGAATATCGAAAATAGGTTCATTATATTATGACTGCATGAGTGTGACATTTACTTTGAGAACGGCAAGAGCATCTGTGGGCTGTTGTCTAGCCCAGCTAACCCCAGCTATAGGCAATGTGGAGGACCCTAGCTTCCTGTCTATGGTTCAACGATGGCTTTCCACATCCAACCATACCTTACAGTAGAAATATCATTTAGATTGCATTTGGGGACTTACTGCTTACCAGATGACTGGAAAAGTGCCAGAGTAGTACCAATCCCTAAGGGAGGTGAGATCAATATGGTTGAAAATTATAGACTAATTAGTTTCACATATTTGGTTGGAAAGTTGATGGAAAGATTGGTATGCAACCTCATCAAAAATGTATGTGAGGGAAGGAATTGGTTTGAAAAATGGCAACATGAGTTTTGGAAAGGATATATATGTGAACCTCAGTTAGTGGGCTGTACGAGGTCTGATCAATAATTAATTGAAATATTTAATTTAGTGGGATTTATAAACATAATTTTCAATTTTTTTTTATGGTCCACACATCCCTGAAATAATTTGCAATTGGCAGCCATTTTGAATGTTTAGTTTATTTTCGATAGTCGAAAGGTTAAGCGTGTTTTGGCATGCTTGGAAATTTTGTACTTTCTAAAGAAATTGATCAAAAAATTTGTATAAGAGTTTGCTTAAAAATAAAGTGCAGTACTGCATTTGAAATGTTAACAGTAGCTTTTGGTAAATCTGCTGTGAGTAAAACAAGAGTTTACTAGTGGTGCCAATGTTTCAAAGAGGGCCATCAAGACATTGAAGATGACAGCTGCCCTGAACGCCTTATCACATCAACAACTGATGACACTGTTGAACAAGTGAAAAAAAATGAGCCTGTAAAATCATTGTATGACTATTATAGAGGTTGCTAATGATGTTTATATATCATCCGGCTCATGCCAAGCAATTTTTTATGGATGTTTTGGGCATGAAATGTGTATCAGCAAAGTTTGTTCCAAAATTGCCCAGTTTTGACCAAAAATAATTCTATCTATTCCCTAGGTTAAAGAGAACCTTAAATGGATGAAGTTCCCCCCCCCCCCCCAAATTGATGAGATAAAAACAGAATCGCTGAAGGAGCTGAATGCTATAGCAAAAAGTAAATTCCATAAGTGCTTCCAAGGAATGAAAAAGCGCTGGTGCAAGTGTATTTTATCTGAGGGAAATTACTTTGAAGGGAACAAAGTTGATCCTGATTAATAATTGAGTATTCTTTCTTTAAAAAACAAAAATTCCCATTATTTTTTTATCAGACCTCATATACAAGATACTGCAGATGAAATGTCCAAGGAAGGCCAAGTTAATAGTGTAGCACTGGATCACTCCAGATCATGTAACAGAGTATGACATAAAGCCTGAGTGTGGTGGGTGAACAGTTACACTCTGGCCTCACATTTGAAGGACACAGGTTCGAATCCCTGTCCAGTTATCCAGATTTCAGTTTTCCATGATTTCCCAGAATCACTCCAGCTAAATGTGGAAATGGTTCCTTCTAAAGATCATGGCTGAATTCCTTCCCATCCCTTGCCCCAGTCCTTTCCCACCTCTAAAGACCTCGTCAAGGTAAGAACCACAAAAAGAAGAAGGAAAAAAGTAGTACATAAAGTAAAAATCTTTGGAGTGGATGGGTAGAGGAATTATTAGTAGGCAGAAAGCTGAGAGTTAGGATGGATAAAGTAATACGAAAAGAGGTGGAAGTAAAAATTGGAATGCCTAAAGATATTGTATTGGGACCATTTATGACTGTGTTGTTGGGTTGAAATTGGAAGTTAGACTGTATGCAGATGAAACACTGTTATGTAATAATAAAATTAAAAGTATGGACGACTGTGAACAGCTACAGGGGGATCTGAACATGATATCCAGCTGTGTAGTTAAGCATGGAATAAAGGTAAATGCCAAGAAGAGATACAGTTAAAAAAAAGTAAAGGGTTCTTGTGATTAAAGAGTAAGAAAGGAATTGTTGAAGATCTAAACTGTAAATGCTTCATTTATTGGTTAGGGTGATGAAGATATGCACCATGGAAGTGAGGAAATTTGGTTACAAAACCTTGGCCTGTCCACAGCTTTAATATGGTGGAGTATTGTGGGATCCACAGTTTGGGTATCAAATTCAGGAGTTGGAAGGAGTGCAAAGCTAGATTTTTTTTGGGGGGGGGGAGGGGGGATAAAATCACAATAGAATACATACAGCAACTGATATGATTTATGATGGAGTTGAGTTTGGAGTTGTTGGAAGACAGGAGGCATATGAAGAGAGTGTTTGGATTGTACAAGGCTTATAATTGTTGTAATGCATGCATGGATATTGGTAGAAGGATTAGCAGTAGTGCACAGTTGGTAAAAGTGTTGATGACCGTAAGCTGGCACTCGATTTCAGATATAAGAGAGTGGGGAAATTTTCTTTTGTAGGTAAGTGAGTCAGTGGCTGGAATAAATTACCAAGGGAAATGATGAAAAATTTAAAAGAAACACTTGAAGAAGTTTAAAATTAAAGTTTGTGAAGGCAAAACTAGGTGGGTGGTGAAAAATAGTGACATAGGAAAGTGGGATTGTAAGGAAGTTGCCACCTGTGGTATGAACATATATCTGCTTCAATTATATAATAGGAAATTAATTGATAATTGTATCTTTGCTTTTGTCCGGGTGAGGGAGAGTAATTTTGAGCAATAGGAACAGACAGAAATATTTTGTATTGAATTTATTGAGTTGCAGCCACAGATTCTGGGAAGGAAAGCTTAGCAGTCAGTAATTTCCCTTCACTCCTGTCTGCTTATCCCCAAGAACAGTATTTTCTCTAAACCAAATCTGACAAAAAACAAACTGATATTTGGGTACAGGTGAGGTAAGTAACATCTTTGGGAATCCTGTATATACACCAGAGATATTGAAACACCAGAGATGTTGAAATGACTAGTCTAAATTCTAGAAGGAAGATTTGGCAATACCATAGAGATGTAGATCAAACAAGGAACTCACTATCCCATTATCCTATAAGACTATTTAAAGAGAAAGCAGTCTTTAGTGCTGGTCCATTGTTCAGGTTATCCGTTTTAAGTAAATTCTGTGAAAGCACATGTCTCTACCAGAATGAAGTGATAGAAGACTTCTCTCACACTGTGCCACTTGGCTAGTATGTTAATGTGGAGCCAGGATGAATCTGAGTGATCTAAAAATATAATTTGTCAATGTTAAGAACTATTGTTTTGTGATAAGTTCCAGTAGAATTACAAAGTGTGGAAATTTTTCTAAATTATTTGAACAATTGTCCATTATGGGATGCTGTTGTCAAAGTGCTGTAATTGTTGGTCAATTGGAATGCACAGTAAATTAAAGACAGATATATATAAACAAAATTATTATGGTAAATTTATCTGGAATTTACCAAATGATTTATAAATAAGTTGATTACCTTGAATGCAGTCAATATTTCGAGAAAGAGTCAATTAATGAAAGATTACTAGGTAATTAAAACCAAGAAGGGTGGGTAAATTACACACTGGAGCAAGTGCTTCATTTAAATTGAAATTTTATTAATTTTTCTCTCTTTGGCACTCTTTCTGTTGTAGGTGGTAGTAAAATACTTTCTTTTTGAAAGTATGGGATATTACTGCATGTAATTATGCTTGTCAACAAAAACATATCATTCTCTAGATTTTTTTATCAAGTCACTTTTAAAGACTCAAATGTAGAGCTGCAACTTTCAAGAATTGGAAGTGGAAAAGGATAAAGTACTGGCGAGCTATAAATTTGGGGCAGGTAAAAAATAAACTGAGGTTACCTAAGATGACATATCACATACTTGGCTCATGCCCTGTTGAAACAATGCTGAAGTGTCATTACATCAGGGTGAGTGAGATGAATGGGGGCTGTTCTCATGACTGTGTGGTAGAGTAGAGGGGATTATTATTATTATTATTATCATTGTATGCCAAATCCAAACAAAATATATGTTAATCAGATAATTATATTCAGGGATTCAAGCAATCTTCTGGCAGCTGGTTTCATCTTGATGCAGTGTGAGAAGGCCTCCAGATAGTCTTTTTGCTGGACAGTCTATCACAATGTGGTCAGCGGTTTGGATACCTCGACAGTCACACAATGCATCTTCACGGAGCCCTCTTTATGTGCAGTTGCATTGCACACTCTGTGTCCAGTGCGAAATCTATTCAGTTTACCCCAAAGATGCCTAGGCAGGTCAAACCTGGAACACAGAAATACTGGAAAGGGAGTGTCCATAAACTATGTGGCTCGGTCTAGGTGTGGGGGAGGGGGAGGGGTTGGCTAGAAAGCTACACTGCGCTACGTGGGGGGAGGGGAGGGGAGGGTTCCGAGCCAGACCACGTAGCTTTCCATTCTTGTTACTTTTCACAGTTAAAATGAGGTACAGAACAATCAACAGCAGGTGAATATTTATTTCCTTCATTTAATTATCTCCGTATGTAATTTACAATGGTCTTACAAGAGAAAAATGTCTTCTGGAATCAAAAGGGAAAATAGTTATGTGCCACAGGGGGATGGGGGTTGGGGGTAGAGGTAAAAGCCACGCCGGGTTATGTGGGAGGGGTGGTTCGCAGAAGGCTAAAATGGAGCTACGTGGTTTATAGACACTCACAAACTAATTGAAGCCGCAGTTAGGCTAATTCTCGCAGAAGGGCTACAAGAGACAAATATGAGTATTAAAACAAATATCCCTCTTTATAGCTTAGGCAACTCTCTCTGGATGTGCCATTTTAGCTTAGAGGGATTATCTACTGAGAAGCTGATGCTCAGTCACAATGTGGACATTCTGGTAATACAAGAGTGCATGGGATACCTTAAAAACAGTCTGATTATATGGTTCTGAAGAAAACAAATGGAGGGATATTTGACACAATGACTGTGGTTTCAGACTAAAGTTCCAGTGTTTCTAGGTTCATGAAGCATGTGCTTAATTTGTTGCTATCACATGAATTGGTATGCAAAACTATTAAGTTATTGGTAAAGACTATCTGAATTCACTCATTCATATATAAAAAAAAAAAAACTCTTAGTCAATAACCTAGAGGTTGATTGGACCCTTCCCGTGGAGGAATACTAAGCCATTGTATGGAATCCATACCACGGAATGTCCTGGCGTAGCCCTTATCATCAAGCACAACAATTAAAAAATCCTGCTCCCACCGGGATTTGAAACTGGGACAGGACTCCAAACTTCTGTAACTAAACGCCTTAACCATTCAGCTACCAGATCGCTCTGTTCATATTTATAGATAAATGATTAGGAGTTTAGCAAATATTGGGTAGAAAATACTCATTACAGAAGAGTTAGTAAATAGAGCATTTACAAAAATATTATCCACTGGAAAGTAAGAAGTAGTGGTGATGCATGCTGTAGATTTTGCATTTCACTCTTATCTTCTTCCAGTTCAAGAAACCATGGAAATTTTTAGACTTTTTTGTGATTGTGTTTTTTTGGACACCACAAATTCCTAATTCTCGTCATCCACAAGTACCAGCTTGTATTTGCCAAAGTTGTCAAAAATAAGTACAGTTATAAGAGCAGTAACCAACCAACTACACAGAATTTAAGATATAAATATGCAGTATGTACTGGTAATTCGAATTAGTTTTGGCATCTGAAGATGATGCCCGTGCTGTAATTTACACATTTCAAAAATTTGGAAATTTTGTAAGTTATCAACAATTTTTGTATTGATTACTGCTTTTATTTTTAATAGGAGACTGATCTTGTGCAGATATTTGAGTTCTGTGTATCAGTATTGCATCGTATAATAAAAGACTCTACTAATGTTTATAGTGAAGAAATGCTAAAAGTCTTGGAACAGTTGCTTGCCATATGCGATGCTATATTGTGCTGGAACTATGCATACTCACATATCCTTTTTTAATTACTTTAGTTGATTTTGTTTTTCAACATGTGAATAATGTTAAGATATGTTTCACACTTTAAAAAAAAATAAGACAGTAGAAAATTTTGTTATTTTAAACTTAATATTTTAATTTGGTGTAATGTTATCGCATTGTGTGTCTATAATTTGTCCTTCCTGCGTCCCTAATTGGCTTACTGCAGTAAACAGATATGTGGCATGTTGAGGTCTAAAACATCAATTTTTTTGTTTTCTAACTTGTCAGTTGCCAATTTATACTAATTGTATTTATTTCATTAAAATCAGTTGTTTATGTTTTTAGTTATTTAAACTCTAAAACTGTTATTAAATCTCTTGTAGAAATCTTAGCGTTGATCTCAGAATGTTTCTTTTATCCTTAATTCATCCTGTACGAGACATTTCATCTTTTGACTCTGAGATACATCCTCCTTTTAAACCATCAGAACAATGGGAGGATATGTTACTAAATAATTTAACACTTCATCTCTTCTTCCATGTAAGTAAAGCCCCTTGAATTTCTCATTGATTTGTTGATATTATTTTGTAAACCTGTCAATAACTTATTTTTCTTTCTATAGATGCATTTATCTATGCGCACATATCCTGCAATAAATCAACACACACTGAGCTGCTTAAAACAGCTGTCATCAATTAGTGGGACAATTTTTTCAAGGGCGCCAGAAGATAAAATGAATTACATAAAAAACTATGTCTCATTTTTCTTGGAGCTTGTTCCAAAGTATGTATTTTTTTCTTCAAAGTATGTATATCGTAATCTCTTTATGTGTAAAAAATATCCACCCATTATAGAGGAGTGCCACATAGTAGCAGAAAGAGAAGGTAGCCTGTTAAGTGGCTGAACTCAGTAGAATCCTGTAACAATATGACCTTGGGTGGAATAATAACTACCTGTGGTGACTTTAGTGCTAGTAGTTTGTTTGTATTTTAGCATATAAAAAAGTGTCATAATTGTTTATGAACTTGATACCAAGCATACATGGTGATTTCTGGAAATAGGTGGCTGTTAATTAATGAAACCGGGTGGCTGCAGTGCAGGTAAATATACACAGTGTTCCTGAAGTAATTTTGTATTTTCACAAAATTTGAACTGCCTAGTGTCTCACTAATTTCTTTCTTCTAATATGACCGAGCGTGGTGGTGTAACGGCTAGTGTTCTGGCCTCGCATTCGGTAGGACGGCGGTTCGAATCCCCATCCGGGCATCCAGATTTGGGTTTTCCATGGTTTCCCAAATCACTCCAGGCAAATACCGGGATGCTTCCTTCAAAAGCCCATGGTCGAACTCCTTCCCATTGTAACACATCTTAGAATTTCGCCTAATGAAATTAGTTGCTAAGATAGCGAGTTCAGTTGAAGTATATGGTACCACCCTTTTAAAGTCATTTTTATAGTCAATTTTGATAATATTTCCCAGTAACACGTCCAATATAAGCATTTATTCAAGTATGAACAGTAAATTCAATAGTTAAACTCATTTAAACAGCTGTTGAGAAACTTAACCTTAGATTTGAATAGGTAGTATTTGACTTTCATATAATTTCGCTAAATCAATATATTTCTTTAGTTCAAAAGATGTTTAGGTAAATAGATAGCCAGAAGATGATTAATTTTGTTGTTAAAATATCTTACTTCGAGTTTGAATATGTTTAAAAGTGATTTGCCGGTAAAGAATTTTATCACGTAATTTTCCACTATAAAATCGAAGTATTTGGTTATTAGAAAATGGTTAAGAAATCAAATGCTAGATAGAAAGTAGCGTAATTTCGGTTTAAATAACATATTAAAATTTTAGAAAGTTTCATGCATTCTAAAGATCATTTTTTAAATATAACTTGGTATAGCAAGACATGTGATTAATGAAAAAGTTAATTATTTCAGTCTTATTCGGGAATTTATGAAAAGAAATTATATTCAGAGTAAAGTTTATTTAATTATAAAGATTTCTGGAAAAGTTTTATTTCAAAATATTAAAGCATTTGATTGTAAAAAAATAAAATGGGTTTTGGCACGAGAAAACGCTTGGACGAGAGGATGCGATTTGTGGGATTGTGTAGATGCTGCTACATCCGCTCAAGAAAATCTGGAGCGGGGAGCGAACAACAGCTAGACATTTGTCTAAATACAACCGGTTGGCCCCAGGGAATGTCCCGAAGTGAGTCGCACAGTAATGAATCTGAGCGGGATGCAACTTGGCGACGCCACCGTTTCTGTCTTGTCCAAAGGCCTCAACTTCGCTCCGGCGCCAAGATGTGTGCCAACACTTGACATTATCACCTCTGTCGAACAGGCTGTTCGCGCCCTACCAGGGGAGACAGCGGAAGAGATCCGCAGGGAGACTTGCCGGGTCTTGGATAAAGCTAAACCCCCAAAGACCAACATAACCAGGGAGGAACGTGAAGCACTTCGTGTCTTGCATCAGAACAATGAGGTTATTGTTTTATCGGCGGACAAGGGAAATGCTACGGTACTACTTGCGGCAGAACAGTATGAGCAGAAGATGGGGAACATCCTTGACGACCCTTCTTATCGGCGTTTGGACAACGATCCTACCAGCAGGATTGAGAGGAAGACTACGGCTTTATTGAAGAAGGTCGAATTTTCTGAAGAGATAAATAAGACGCTCAGACCTCGTGCTGCCAGATCACCTCGGCTATACGGTCTGCCAAAGATATACAAAGAATGCGTACCTCTAAGACCAATCGTCAGCAACATCGGAGCTCCAACCTACCGGCTGGCCAAATATTTGACCCGTCTTCTAAGTCCATCAGTCGGCCATTGCGAACACCATGTCAAAAAAAATTCCACGGAATTTGTCAAGATTATCAAGACCATTTAACTGAAGGATTCAGATATAATGGTGAGCTTCGACGTCGTCTCATTATTCACCCGCGTCCCATTGAAGGATACGTTGGAGCTGATACGCCACCAGTTTGAACCAGCTATTGTGGACCTTTTCAAACATGTACTGACGTCCACGTATTTCACATACTTAGGGAAATACTATGAACAGGTGGACGGGGTTGCCATGGGATCTCAACTTTCTCCTGTAATTGCCGACTTATACATGGAGCATTTCGAAGAGAAAGCCCTGCAGGGAGCAGTTCTCAAACCTACATGTTTCTACAGATATGTCAATGATACATTTGTGGTGTGGCCCCATGGAATCGAGACTTTACATGAGTTTCTAGAATATCTGAACGGAATTCATCGTAGCATAAAGTTCATTATGGAAATGGAAAAGGACGGTCGCCTACCTTTCCTCGACATCCTAATTAAAAGAAAGCCGGATGGAACGCTGGGGCATAGTGTATACAGAAAACCTACCCACACAGACCAGTATCTGGGCGCCACGAGTTTCCACCATCCTATGCAGCGCAACACTGTTTTAAATACTCTTGTGCACAGGGCTAGAGCGATTGCTGACAAAGACAGCCTGCCACAAGAACTGGAACACCTGAGAACTGTCTTCAGGCGGAACGGTTACTCCGAGAGGCAGATAGAAAGGGCAATTGAACGTAAGCCAGGGAAAATTCCAGTCCAACAGGAAGAAACGCCCAAGGCCACCGCCCTTCTGCCTTTTGCCGGAAACACCTCGGGGAAAATCGGCAGAATCCTCACACGACATGGTATAAAATCTTTCTACTGACCACCAGCTAAAATACGGGACTACCTCCGTTCAGTCAAGGATGATCTTGGCCTAAGAGTTCCGGGGATTTATAGCATACCGTGCGAGTGTGGAAAGACCTACATCGGTCAAACGATCCGCACCATAGAAAACCGGTGTGAAGAACATAAACGCCACCTCCGCTTGGGACAGTATAACAAATCAGCGATCGCCGAGCACGTGTACGACCATGGCCACAAAGTAGAGTTCAATAATGTTAGGATATTGGCTAGAACATCACATTTTGGGAATCTGTCATCAAAGAAGCGATCGAAATTCGACTGGCTGACACATTTAACAGAGACAGTGGTCTATGTCTCAGTGAGGCATGGAAACCTGCCTTGGCAAATATCTGCAGAGAACGTTGTACTTCCGTCCAGCTGCCACCGTAGAGGGCTTCATATTAGCTCGGGCTGGAACAAGAACCTTAGCCACGCCCACGGGCAGCCAACCGCCAGTTGGTTGCGGGCCTGGCTCATAGTAAGCCATCGCCGAGGCCACGCGGACATGTATATAAGGAAGAGTTGCACACGAACCATCTCAGTATCTGTGGTTCAGCCGACCATTACAGATGTCTCTACACCTGAGGAAGACGGCAGAGCCAGCCGTCGAAATATTGTGTTTCCACAACACTATCCGGCGGTACACCTGTGAAGACTACATTGCAGTCATACGCCGGGAAAGTCTTTGTTCTTACATCCACAACAGTAGTCCAAATGTGGACACATGAGAGTTTTCTACGCTATCTCCTTAGTATGAGCATTAAATTCTTCAAACTTTGACCCATGAATCGCAATCTAGAAGTAGCATTACCTATGACCAAATGTATGCGCAGTTACCATTTCATGTTGCCTTGTACTGTTACACTGAAATACTTCTGCAAATAAGTACCCTAACTGTTCACTTTGCACTCCTGAACAAATTCTTTTTGTAAATTATGCACACTGCCTTGCACTTTTTGTAATTCAATGTAAGTTGCAATTGATTGCAGCATGTCAAAATAACATCCAGATTGTGTTGAATTTTTAAGAAATTAATTGAATTCCTTACTTCGCTATAGAGGACTGCATCATCAGCAAACAATCTCAAACTGCTATTAATTTTGTCACTCAGATCATTTATTAAAATTAAGAAAAGAACTGGTCTTATTACACTTCCTTGAGGGACATCTGATATAAAATCTAGATTACCAATTAAAATGTACTGAAACCGACCAATTAGAAAATTTGTACCTGTTCCCAAATCTGTTCTGATATACCACATACTCAAATCTTTGCAAAAAGGTGGTTTGTTGAAAGCTTTCTGAATATCCAAAAATGTTGCATCAGCTTGTGATCTTGCATCAACTTGTGATCTTGCTTCAGCCTGTGATTTTGCTTCAATAGTCATGTGAAAATAGGGCCAGCTGTGTTTCACATGATCTGTTCTTTTGAAATCCTTGTTAGTTTGGTGTAAGCAATTCAGTTTTGTTTTATAATGTTCTTGCATATAATTTGCCTACATCATTGTTTTTTAAATGCCTGACATGTCCATTAAGCCTTTCCTTTATGATGTGTCCTATCTCGCTTGTGAATACCTGGTCACAACTACAGGGAATCTGATAGAAGAAGTCGTTTGCAAATGCCCCCTTCTAACTTTGACACTTGTAAGGATGCTGGATATTTTCTTGGGATCCCTAGATGAGGGGCGTTTGTAAAGTCTGTGCAAAGTCCGAGAGATGGCACCACCGGCGCTTATCGAGGCCATGTTTAATTAGTAGCATCTCTTGAATAAACCCACACCAAGTTTCAGCCATATTGGTCTGTTTCTTTGTGTTTGGCATTCGTGTGAATCAAGGAAGTCAAGTGAGTTTCAAGAAATGGATGAAAAAGAATTTCATGTGGTGATTAAACATTACTTCATGACAGGCAAAACACCTCAGGAGACTAAAGAGAAGCTTGATAAACATTATGGTGACTCTGAACCTTCGATTAGAACAGTTTATAAGTGGTTTCAAAATTTTTGGACTGGCCATATGGGCACAAGTGACGCTGAACATTCTGGACGGCCTGTGGAGGTTACGACTCCAGAAATCATTGATCAAATCCATGAAATGGTGATGGATGACAGAAGAGTTAAGGTGCGTGAGATTGCTAGTGCTGTGGGCGTCTTGACTGAATGGGTACATAGTATTTTGCATAAACATTTGGACATGAGAAATTTGTCGGCAAGATGGGTGCCACAATTGCTGACGCTTGACCAAAAATGGAATCGTGTGAAGTGTTGCAAGGATGGTTTGCAGCTGTTCCAGAAGAATCCGGAGGATTTTAAGCGTCGTTTCATCACTGTGGATGAAACATGGATTATACTATACTCCTGAGACCAAACAACAATCTAAACAATGGGTTGCCAAGGAAGAATATGCACCAAAAAAGGCAAAGACCGTTCCTTCAGCTGGAAAGGTTATGGCGACTGTCTTTTGGGATTCGCAAGGGATAATCCTCATTGACTATCTGGAAAAGAGTAAAACTATTACAGGTGCATATTATTCATCATTATTGGACCATTTGAAAACCGAGCTGCAAGAAAAACGCACACGATTGGCCCACAAGAAAGTCCTTTTCCATCACGACAACGCACCAGCACACGCCTCAGCAGTTGTGGTCACAAAATTAATGGGAATAGGATTCCAACTCGTTTCACATCCCCCCTATTCTCCAGACTTGGCTCCCTCAGACTACTATTTGTTCCCCAATTTGAAGAAATGGCTGGCGGGACAAAGATTTTATTCTAACGAGGAGGTGATTGCACACACTAATGGATATTTTGCAGACTTGGACAAATCCTATTATTTGGAAGGGATCAACAAACTAGAACATCATTGGACGAAATGTATAAGCCTAAAAGGAGACTGTCGAAAAATAAAAAAGGTTTACCCCAAACACGTAAGTAGTTTTTATTTTTTGCACGGACTTTTCAAACGACCCTTGTATATGGGACAGATGCTTTTCTTTTTAAGCTTGTGACCAATCTTATCCATCATTCGCCAGATGTACGGCAGGATGGCCACTGACCTATCTGATGGTTTTTTGTTCTTCACCAATGGTACTGTAGTGCAGGATAAAATGAAGTGGCCAAGGCTATATTACAAGATGCAAGGCTGTAGCCATTGACTAGAAATGTGTGAATTAACTGTACTCCCAGACCAGAAATATGGGTTATCTTTTTTCTTCACTGTTTCCAGCATCATCTAAGTGAAGTTGCATAGGAGACATCTTTAGAATCTGCATGGTAAATTCTGAGGTTACACTTCTCCACTATGCGGTTTGGGGATATGTAATTATTGTTTTGTGTTGGTAGTCTTACCTATTTCCATGACCATTGTGAAATTCTATTGATGTTGTTTTAGGGTTTATGACCAACTTCAAAGCCATGAGGATTTTATGTTGCTACTATTAATTATTTTACTGCAGTTGGGACTTTCTCTGGCCATTTTGATAATTTATTGTAAATGGTGAAGTTGTAAGCAGTAAGTTTTTGAGTCATGCATAGAGATGTTAAACTGGATTTGAAATGTTTTTTTCCAGATGAGGAATATCATTGTCAGTAGAAAGTTCACCATTGCTCGCCATTTTAATGTTCTCCTTCATGTGAGCCTTCTGTCTATGCAAAGCTGACGCAACTATAAGGTTAAGTGTTTGGAGTGAGTGAAATGATCATTCAGATTGTAGTTGGGTATCTTCTTACATAACTGGAGCACATTATTCCACTGTTGAATTAACACTACTCAGATCTGAAACTCAGAAAATATTAACTGATGTTCTCTATACAGCTCCACAAAGCTTCTGAATTGTATTGTTCTGTGTTCTTATCTAGTTTGCTTCTGTTTTGTTTAGATGAAAGCCACCGCATTTTGTCTTCTTACAGTCAGTTTGGTATTAATCTTTACTTGGAGAAGTACACTTTCAAAGTACTGAGGTCATCATTTAGCTGATTTTTGGTAAGTTTGAAGTGTTTCATTTGAATGGCAAGGGTGAGGTTGTCTTTTATGTATTGGTGATGGATAGATCTGAGATGTAGAGATGGAACCATATTGTAGTTAACACTGATCGTTGAGAGTGCCCATTGTTTATTTAACTGTTGGCTTATGTTGTTTCCATGCAGTAATCAAAAGTGTCTAAGATCATATTTCAGTTAAATCTCTGTATAGTCTGGAATGGGGGTTACTATTATCAGCTTTTACAGTAATCCTTTCTCAAGAACTGGTCATAGTCCCACCTGTCTGTGTGTAGTTAGACCCAACATCTTGTCTGTGCAGCTTCTGTTGGAGCTGAACCCTGCTTGTTCATCTAACATGATATATTATTGATTTGTAGGCCTTTCCAGAAGATTGCAACTGTAGCCACAGAGTGTTTGAGGTCAATAGATGAATAAAAAATTTGTGACGAATTCCATTAAATCATTGATACTTGCCTGGGTTGATGTTTTTTTATAGTGGCAAATAGTTCGTAAACGGTAAAATCACCAAAATGTTTTATTTATCCTGGTGTAGTAAGTAAATCAGTCCTTTTGTGACTTCATGTGTATGTTGCCAGTCCTGCATTGCTTTGGATGGAGAGACTCTTTGATGAGCAGTTTGATCCAAGTGTTATCGCCGAGTTTTCTTGCATTAGTTGGCTAATTTTTCCTAGATTCTTTAGCAGATACTATGCATTTTTTCCATCATATGTATTGTAGTCAGGAGATCTCAGCAAGAGAAAAGTCTGAAGAAGAGTGATGTTAAAATAAATGGAAAATTGTTCTTATGTACCAATCTAAAAAAAAAACCTCCACTTGGTGCTAAGAATTTATTTGGACCGAAATTTTGGTAATTTATGATAAAAAAATTCTAGCACATTATGTTAGAAGTTGACATATACCATGGACTATGATCATAAAGATGTGTGTGCCACTCCCAGAAGATTTGAATGTTTTACTGAGTGTGCTAGGTGAACGATAACGCTCTGGTCTCACATTCGAGAGAACACTGGTTCAAATCCCCATCCGGGCATCCAGATCTGGGTTTTCCATGGTTTCCCCATGTCACCCCAGGTGAATGCCGGGATGCTTCCTTCAAAATGGAGTTGCTGAATTCCTTCCTGTTTCTTGCCCCCAGTCTTTTCCTGCCTCTAAATACCTCGATGAGATATAAAAGCCATAAAAAAAGGGAGGGGGGGGTGTATTGCTAGGGTTCTCGCTCCAATGGGAAGGTTTATGATGACTTTGACACTGCATGACAAATAGTTATTCCCAGTAAAAGTGTTTGTAAGCACCTTAGAATTTTGGCAAATTCTAGTTTCCCTAGTAGTAAAATGTTCTGTAGATCGATTGTAAAGTTGCTTATGTTGGACTTAAAAATTTCGAGAAGAATAATTGTCAACTTGAAGGAATTTTCCTGTAATTTTTCCCACAGGGACAATTTGCCATAAAAATCATTTTAAAGTGTATTTATCATATCGCGAAATGTTTATTTTAGGAGATATTCCACTTTGTTCAAGCTTTGAAACACGCGATCATGAAAGTAAAAATCTAAAGTTTGAAATATCTTTAAATCGCTTAAAGCTACAACTGATCTTTTATCACCAGCTATAGTCAGCATTATTCCCGATATTTTGGTAGTAAAATTAAATAATTTGGCAAAGTTTAACTAGCAGTTTTAATTAAGAGAAAAAAATTAACTTTTTAATTAAAAGGAATATTAATTTGAAATTTATATCAGTAGATAGCCCTAATTAAGACGATTACGAACATATAGTGGTTTCGGTGAAAAGATTAAGCGTTTGTCTGGTAATTAAGTTTTTGGAAAATAGATTATCGCGGATTGTTGAAGCGCGTAAAAATTCCCCCAAGTTGATCATGTGATGACTTTACCTTTAAGACAATAGTGTAGTCTTTTCTTTCTTTCGGTTTCATCCTGCCTTTTTCCGTGGAGTGCTATGTTAAGTTAACCTACGCAAGTCTTGTATCGGAGCGGGAGGAAGTCGGTTGAAATTTGGTGCTGCTGAGTCGGCCATGTTGGGACTTTGGTGTGATAGCCTGCGAGTATGATGTCGAGTTAGAACTTTGTAAATTCACTATAGGGGTTTTGGTTGGTAATTTCTCTCCACAATCTGCTATATTTTGGAAAAGAGGGTTCGATTGCCTTCTCAACTGTGAAATGCATTTTAGTAAATGTGACTTTGAAAATAAAACTTTAAATTTTTCTTAAAGTGAACTGTTATAATTCAGTAGAAGAACCTTTTCTAGATTTTTGGTTTAGAAACAGATCTAGTGGCGACCTTCAAGCATTTAAGTTGAGTTTCTATTAGGCTACATGGTCAAATTCAAATTATTTTGTGAAAAATCCACAGAACTTTCCATCCACGTGAACTTTTAGTTAAGTCACCAAGGCGATACTATAACCCCGGTGTCAGCTTTGGGTCTTACATGTTAGTGCTTAAGAAGATGGAATGATCTTTTGTAATTAGATGCTGGATGGGGCAGATCAGTTGGCAGTTGGGAGTCATTTTACATTTTTTTATTTTTTTTTTTTTTTTTTTTTCAGGTTGAAAATTTTGTTGCTACCCATTCCATCTTTTTCAAAATAAATAAATAATTTTGTACAATTGAAAGGATTTGAGTGAGACTATAATGTTGAAAGACTGAGTCACTCCTTTCACACATTTCTTGCTTTGAGAAATTTTACCAATAGTTTCATAACAATGGTCAGTGGTAATATATATTAAAAAAAGAATAATAATATGATTTTCATCATCACAATTTTTTTTTATAAGTTAGAATTTCTATGGTGATGAGTATACTAGTTCGAAATTTAAACATTTCTTACATTCTACATATTTATCTGAAGCATTTTTCTTAAAATATTCTGAAACATTTTTAGCAGTTACATGTTATGTACAAAGGTTACTATAGTTTTCTGGTGTTCATAGAGTTGATGGAGGCAGATATCTGGGGTGAAAAAAAAATCAGGGTATTGGTTGCTTACCATAGTGGAAGGATGAATGATGAAGATGAGAATCTTGGGGAGAAGTTTAATTCTCAGTTCAGAGGTGAAGCATAGAATAGTCATTTTTGATGGGAATTTAAATTTAACAGGTGTCAATGGGGTAGGAAATAAGATTTTAATGCAATAGAGATTTCCAAATACCTTGATGAGGGAAGGAGGCTTTACACAAGTGGTAAAGCAAAGCACAAGGCGACCAAACATCTTGGATATCTTCTAGATAAAGCCTGATGAAAACCTAGGTTCTCAAGTAACTGAAGGTATAAGTAATCACAACACAGTTTTCATGGATATTAAGGGGTTCAGTAATCCAATAACCAAAATTGAAAGAGGAAATAGGAACAATTATAAAAAGGTACAGATTTCAAAATTGATGACACATTTCATGAGAAGATTCAGCAAATGGAAGGATGGCATAATTAAAGTCATGGCGATGTGGGAAGAGTTCAAGAAGATAACAATAAAGCATTAGGAAATATTTACTCAAAAACAGAAAATAAAGAGATGTACAGGACCTAAGAAGGTGAAGAGGTTAAAGAGGTTAGTTTCATAAACCAGTAATTAACTTTTTTTTTATCTGCTTTATGTCTCTCTAACAGCGAGGTCTTTAGAGACGGGAAAGGATGGGGGGCAAGGAATGGGAAGGAATTCGGCCATGGCCTTTTGAAGGAAGCATCCCGGCATTTGCCTGGAGTGATTTGGGGAAATCATGGAAAACCCAAATCTGGATGCCCGGACGGGGATTCGAACCGCTGTCCTCCCGAATGCGAGGCCAGAACGCTAGCCGTTACACCACCACGCTCGGTAACTAAAATTGAAGGGGAAATAAGAACAATTATAAAAGTCACAAATTTCAAAATTGATGACACATTTCAGGGGGAGGTTCAGCAAATGGAAGGACCGCTCAATTACAGTCAAGGCGAAGTGGGAAGAGTTCAAGGAGATAATCAACAAGGGTGAGGAAATATTTATTCCAAAACAGAAAATATAGAGAAGTATAGACCCTACGTACTACAATAGGAAGATGAGGAGGTTAAAGAGGTTAGTGAGACAAGAACACTTCAGAGTTGAGAGACAGCCAGGCAGTAGGGAATACTTAAAACAAATAAACAATCAATTAATAACAGCAAAGAGAGAAGCTAAAGATGGGTTTATGAGGAATACTATTGTTGCAGGTGGATCACTGATTGATGCATCTAGAAATTTCTATGGATATGTTAGAAAACTGAAGGGAAGGGAAGGCAATTGTTGATACGAATGGAGAAGAAGTTACTGAAGATTTGAAAATGGCAGAGATATCGAGTGACTATTTTAATGAGACTATTAGGGACAATCATCCTGGGATGGGGTGGAATAATTCAGAGGAGCATCTGCGCATGGGAGGAAATGAGGAAACTACAAAATTTGAAATAGATTCTCAGGAAATTGTGAAGGAACTAAGAAAGCTAAAAAGGCACAAAGGATCCAGTGCAGATAAAGTTACTACAATTATATTAAAGATAGTGGGATATGATATAGTACTTTACCCTGAAATGCTATTTACAATGAGTCTGGAGTCTTGTTTCTTGCAAGAGGACTGGAAAAGAGCACTAGTAGTACCAGTTCATAAAGGAGGGGCAACAAATAGCACTGAAAATTAGAGGCTGATCAGTTTGACATCAGTAATAGGCAAAATAATGGAAAAAATAAAATGCAACTACATCAGAAATATATGTGAGTAAAGAAACTGGTTTGAAAATTGACAACAGGACTTTAGGCAAGGATATTCATGTGAATCTCAGATGGTGGGCTAAATGCAAGATATTTTATAAGAATTGGACAAGGGAGGACAAATTGATAGTGTAACACTTGATATTTCTAAGGCATTTGACAGAGTGAGCCAGAAAATAGTTGTAAATAAGTAAAAAAACTGTTGGAGTGGATGAAAGTGACTTTCTGGGTAGAGGAATTCTTAAAAGTTAGAAATCAATATGTTAGAGTAGGAAATGCAATATCAAAAGAGGTTGAAGTGAATAATATTGGAATTTCACAGGGTAGTGTATTGGGATCATTGCTATTCAAAATTCTAATAAATGATTGTGTTGAAGGTTTACAGTCAGAAGTTAGATTGTTCGCAGATGATGAAGTGGTAGATAACAGGATCAAAATAGGAGAATACTGTGAACAATTACAGGGTGATCTTGATGGAATATCTAACTGGGCAAGTCAATATGGAATGAAGATAAATGCCAAAAAGAGGTACACAGATAAAAAAAAACTGAAGATTGTTTATGATTATAGGGTGGGAACATAATTGCTTGTTGATGGCTTGAAGTGTAAATTTCTTGGTATAACATTTGATAATAAACTCAAATGGGTACAACACCTATGGACGTGATAAGAAAAGGTTATGAAAGCCTTCATTTACTGGAGTGGGTGATAAGAGATGATGCACCAGATAAATTAGGGAATTGGGTTACAAAACTTCAGTCAGACCATTATTTGAACACGGTGTTGTAGTTTGGAACCCACATTTTGGGTATCAAATACAGGAATTGGCAGGTGTATGTAGAAGAGCAGCTAGATTTGTTTGTGAAAATTCCTGCAGGACTGAGTCAGTAACTGATATAACAAAGGAGCTGGATTGGGAGTCATTGGAAGACAGGAGGTGAGTGAAGAAAGTGCTGGGATAGTACAGGGTGTATGTTAGTGATGGGGCTTGGAGGGATTTTGGTCGAAGAATTAGGAGTAATGTATGGAATGGAAAAGATGACCATGGGCACAAGCTGGCACTCAATTTTATGCCTAAGGGAGTGGAAAAAATGTTCTTTTGTGGGTATGGATGTAAGGGATTGGAATAATTTACCAAGGTAAGTGATGAATAAGTTACCAAAATCCCTGAAAGAATTTAAAATTAAAATTCATAAATGGCAAAAATAGATGGATGAAGAAATTTTACGCTTAAAGTATATAAAATAATAATAAAATTTAAAAAATAAAAGAGGTAATTAGATGACTGGGGAGATTTCCACTGGAGCATGTGCTCTATCACAATTAAGAATTGGATCCTTGTGTCTGTCATATATCAAATACTATAAAAATCAGAAAATTGTGAAAATTTTATGCAGTGTTTAGAAAAATAACATTCAGGCTGGGACCATGCAGTGATATAGCTTGGTTCAAGGCAGCCCACCATGTGAATCCTGAACATGGGTACTATCGCTTAATATGTTCTAACCAAATGTTTATTATTATTAATTATACCTTACATAGTGACTTTATAGTTTGGTAAAGTACAATGAACAAACAAGATGTACTAGTAATAAAAGTCAGAAAACTGTGGTATGTTATAAGACAAATAATTCTCATTGAACTGGAGCATTGTAGATATTCTGAAGAAGTATAAATCCTTAATTTTAAATTAATATTTTGTGTTTTTAAATTTTAAGTATTAGAGAGAGAGAGAGAGAGTTTTTTTGGTTAGTGTTTACTTAAATTGTTCCTGTAAGTTGAATTCATTTGTTTACAATCTTTTTTCCTAGCATTATTTCTAATCTGAGTGGTAAAGAAGCTCTGGGAATCTCCATTTGCGTGCAAAACTTAACATTTATCCAATACATTTGGCTGGAGAAGTTGCCTGCACCCCTTTTAAAATCCTTCATTTTACATACAGCTCAAATGATTCAGCAATGGGGTGTTGCAGCTGATAAAGAAGAACAGGTCAGACATTTAATTCCTATGCGCAAAGCTCCACTTGAAATTGATTTGTTGCTTTCTAGAAAGTTAATAATAATGTAAATAAAATAATGTAGTCATAATAATTTGCTAACTTTTGTTTCAACTTCATATGCTTTATTTACAATATATTGTTGTTACTCAGAGTGTCAAATGGTTTGGTATGTATTTTAAAGTTTCATTTATCTGTAATTTTTATCTGTGCTTCCTTTTTACTTGAGAAAAGTATTATTTCGCAATACAGAAATTTCAGCTCCTATTTATTATCCAAAAAACTATTATCTTTTCTTATACTGTTCTATGTCTGAGAGACATGTCCTTTTATAATTTGTCTCAATGCCATAAAAGCTGTGCTTTACTCTTTGTTTTAAGAGTTGGCTAGAATAAAAATGGAAATATGCTATTTATTTTTAAGTTCACATGGAAGTTCTCACACCATGACTTTGTGGTTTCAACTCCTATGGTGACATGACACACATATGAGTGTTTTCAGCCAGTTGCAAAACATAAAACACTTCTTTTGAACTTGTACTTCTTATTCTACACAACCTGGCAACATTTTCATATTGTTCACAGTTTCTGAGTGAATTTGGAATGAATTACTTTTTGTAGTGAGGTACCCATTACATCTTGAAGTTCTGGTGTACCGCATGTTCTGTAATTGTTTGGAAGTCATGTTGCTGTGCTCAATGGATTATTTAATGTCTGTAGTTTCCTGTCCTTTCACTTTGAGAGATCTAGGCAAATTCCCTTGTTGTGCTGACCAATTGTAACTACATTCTCTGTCATCTTCTCCATTGTCAAGTCTAATTTTAACTGTAGACCAAGAGTAAGTTAAACAGTTATTTATTTGATGAGGTAATACAAGATTTTGCATAGAAATTATGCCAATGTTATTCTGATAGACTGAATGATTAACCAATTCATTCCTCAAACTACTGCTTACTGGTAAACCGTTTAAAAGCAAACTGGTTTCTTTCAATTAATCACTGTAGCACTGTAACAACACGAACTTCAGACTGCTTGTGTAGACATTGGACAGCCACCTAAACTTGCTAATGTTTCCCACTGCTGGCATGATGGACATATGAAATGTAACTTTTTTTAATCAACACAGCCACATCCACCTTTAAACTGCATGTTCTCGCCTCCACCTCGAGACTGCGCATTCTCTCAACACTGTGTTTGTGATGTAACTGTCAATCTCTGGCATCTACTTTTTGAAACTATTCACCCGTTATGGTTGCAGCTTGGCTGTTCTCTCACATCTACCTTATTTCTTACATAAAATGTGCATTAGATATAACAGCGATGTTTAGGGAGTCTATCCATTCTTCTGTGACATCAGCAATATCATAGATAACAGCTACACCTCCTACTAAACATCTGGTGAAACAATTCTATACAATGTGATCAACTGTCTTCCCTGTGCTGTAGTTTATCTGTATGAGACTTTACCTTTTGCTACTGATGAACTAGAGTTGTTAATATACTGATATTAGGTGGGCAGATGTTAATGATTGGAAGCGTCCTCGTATTTAGATAGATGTCCTATCGTGCACTGCATTCAGCTGCCGAATAGATGAGGCCAATGGTAGTCCCCTGAGTACTATGATTTCTACTTCCCATGTTGTGCCTCCCAGTGTCATCACTGAATTTACTCTTGGCTTGTCTTCCCAGCATTTTTTTCTTCTTTCTTCTTATTTTTTTTTTCTCCAGATGTACCCAGTATGCAAGTGTGATCAATAGTGATGCTGATGTATTTCAGATTGGTGTTGAAAAGTACTGTTCCCACACCAAAGTATGGAGTTGCCTTTACTGCTGACAAATGAAAATAACACGCCTATGTTTTCATGAGATTCAGTATGAGCTGCCATCTTTTGAATTACTTATAAAGAATACTGAATTCCACCAACAATACCTCCTTACATTCTTCCATACATGTTTATTGTACACTAATTACAAGGTCATTGGCATAATGGAACTTGTGGTGTGTAGTTTTTAGTAGATCTACCATACAGAGTTTGAAAAGAATTGGAAGTGGACAGATCCCTATAGAAGCCAATTGTTTAGTGTGTGCCAGTGACTACTTTTATCACTGATGATAAAGTATCATTTCATTCAGTAGATTTACAGGGTACTAGCATGTGATTGCGTGCAAGAACTTAAAGAAGCAGACCTGGCCTCCATGCCATATTGTTGGTTGCAGAAAAATCCACCAAAAACCCTATTGTGTTCAATCAGTTCTGAAAACTTGCCTTGATGTATATTGTTAGTGCCATCACTTATTTGCAGCACCTTCGGCCCATTGTGAATCCTGCTCGTTCCAGTGGCACAACAGTATCAATCTGATATTGAATCCATCAGAGTATTATCTTCTCCAGAAGTTTGTAGACAATGCTGAACATTTGCATTGGGCAGAAGTAATCAGGAGTGTTGCCTCCCTTTTTTATGGCAATAAGCTTAACTTTTAAATGTCTTTTATAACTTCAATGATACTAAGGAAAAAGGAAGTGGCTTTTAGGTGATATAAATAACAAAGGATAGGGAAAATAACCGATCACCTACTAAAGCTGAGGGCAGCAATGAGTGAATAACACTTAAGATGGACACAAAATACAATATTTCGGTATAAAACCTTATTCATGTACTAGAGACTGAGCCATTTGGTTCTGGAGGTGTGCACACACTGAAGGTACCCCATGACTGGCTGGGCAATTGAAGAAAGGGTGGGGTGAGCGCGCGGTGGTGGTGAACTGGTAGGAAGTGGACTATCGATATGTCGGGAATGTCTGAGATAATATATACATATCGCAGGTGGTAAAATGAATATATATAAGAAAGGGTACCTAGTATTGATGCAAAAAAGAAATTTGTTAAAAATTAATACTAGTTAGTGTATATATAACTAAAAATATATTATACAAATAAAAATAATAAGTGATGGGTTTAGTGGTAGGACTTTATCGGTGGGTGAGGCCAGGATATTCTGGTATGCAAGTTCCCATCTCCATGGTTCTGATGCAGTAGTGATGTGGGGAAAACTCTGATTGCTCTCACAGTAAACCAGTCATTGAGGTTGCAATCATGGCTATTTGCATGTTCTGGTATTGGAAGGTATAAGTAACGGGTGTGGACTGTTTGTGGCCATTCATTCTGACCGAGAGTTGCTGTGTGGTGAGGCCTGTGTAGGAACTCGTGCAGTGGCGGCAGGTTAGTTGGTATATGATGTGAGTTATGAAACACGTGGCGTATGTCCAGGAACCAGGCTTTTTGAACTGGCCAATGTTCCTAAGGAACACTGGTGAAAGTTTATCATATTCCACAGCCTTTTCATATTTGATGGACTTCAATACTATATCCAATTTTTGTACATAATAGAGGTGAGAACAGGTTTCATTAGGAAGAAGTGATCTGGGAGTTGTTTTTGTCACCTGCAGTTGCATTGTCAGTCTTTTCTGGTATATTAGTCTTATACTTTGCTCTAGTAAGAGAGAAACTATATACTTCCAATCATTTTGCTTACTTATTTGCTTCTGTTTTCACCATCTTGCTTGTATTTGAACTTTAAAGCATACCAAAAAGAGGTCTGAGTTTTTGTCATAGCCTCTGAATACACATTTATCAGTAACTTGTGAGGCTATTTTCAGGTTTTCAGTAATAGGCTTAATTATAGATTATATTCCTTGTAAATTCCACATGTATGTATGTATTATTATTTTTTTCTAAAGTAAGTTTCTGTAATATTTAAATCATTAAATCTCCAAGTTTCCTGCCATTTCAATTCATAATGGCTTTCTTCATAATTGCTTGCTATGTTTGGAGTAGGCACATTTCATACACTGGCATGTACATTTCACATTAATAATAGGGATTCTGAAAACAACTGGAAGTCACTGTGTTGAAGACTAAAAATATATCTTGAGACAATGTAATCTTCTCAAATTAAACACAGAATGATGACATCTTCCTATGTAAAATAGATCTCTTTGTCAGGTCTTTTCAGAGAGAAGTCATCAGAACTGAAAGAAACAGTCACATTTAGTGGAATGATATTCACGATTTCCGGGAGATTATAGAATAATTGGCACACACGTTGCCAGTGGGATTTCTAATGAACAAAAGAGTATAGAAATGGGTGAGTTACTCTAAACTATATAGTGACAGGATTACTTTAATGAGGATAGGCACTAAACTTACAATAGCCACATTAGTACATGTGCATACCCATACACTATGAGAGGATGATGATGAAATAAAGAAAACATATACTGCCTGAAAAAAAAAGTGAAGCACAAAGAAAGGGAGGAGGAAACAAATTGAAACTTGAGGGTTTGATTATTATTTCAGTGATTACAAAATCAAGTCAAATTTACAAAGAGCTTGGCTGTATGAGCCCATTTACCAGTATTACATTGCACCCCCTCTGGCCTGGATGCATGCACTGGTTTGGTTGGAAGCGGTGTCATAAAACTGTTGTATGCTTTTCTTGATATCCTGGATACCGGCACTGAGATGGAGTTGACATCTGATCTGGTCCCACACATGTCCTATCTGGGATAGATCTGGGAATCTTGCTGGCCACAGGAGTAACTCAACATCACACAGACAGTTCATAGAGACATGTCACGTGTGAATGAGCATTGTCCTGTTGAAAAATGGTATCATAATACTGTTACATGAGCTGTAGCAGATAAGGACACAGGTCCCCAGATCTGTCCCTGATAAAACGTGTGGGTCCAGCTCAGATGTCAACTGTGTCCTAGTGCCAGTATCTAGGTTGTTGAAGACCAGTTGCATGAACCATTGTGACTACATTAGTGAAGCACTGCGTCAGCTGTCCAACACTAACACTTGCCGCCGCCTCTACCATGATCCCACACCTGCAGTCGGTGATGGAATAAAAGACTATATACAGCTCAGTGGATCCCTCCAAGGCCTCACTCCCCATTCTGTCTTATACCTCACTCCAAAAAATCTGCGCACACCTTCCCTGTACCTACTTCCTAAAGTTCATAAGCCTGGCAACTCAGGACACTGTCGGGGAACAAATTGAATAGTGCGTGATTGAGAATAGTTCCTTCCCACTCACAAATTAATCCCCTTTATGATTAGTTTCGACCACCTAAGATAAGGTTCATCAGACTTCGTTAATTAATTAAATTATCGGCCGCCACCATTGGCTGACTAGGGTACAAATCAATACGTATATAACAAAAAGTTTCTTCAAAATAATCCACGTGTATGCAGAACACAAGCCAAAGATTTATTCACAGTTTTGTACTGCACAAATGTACCCGGCCACCAATGGAAAAATAATAATAAACACACACACAAGTAAATTACTAGTAGTGACAAATAATCCGAAGATGCAAGTTCTTAAGAGTGAAAAGCAATACATTCAATCACTTTCACGTAGCTGTTCATACCAATACAGTTCACCAACATCCACCACGTAATATCGTAGTTTCCTTCTGTCAGTGAAACGTTTTCCCGACGCGGTAGCCCGTAATTAGTAACCACGGGGACCTATACACTTCAATACAAATCATTTGTTAATTATTTTCGGCCACGACTACACCGAGCTACAACTAGACCCAGAGGCATGATACCAACATGATGTTCTCTGCACGACTCCACACACTCTCTGATCTACTAATCGATTGTCAGTCTCGCAAGTCACCGATGCACATAGCATTCGATACTCGGCATAGAATAAATATAATAATTAAAATAAGTTAATTACTGAAGGGGGCAAGCCTACTGTAATGTGACAACGCCCCATAGTTGCTGCATATGGTTCACCGACTGAGCGCATCTCTGCCCTGGTGGAAAGCATCTACAGCCCATTGTCAGCCACATCAAAGACACCCGACATTTCCTCTCTCGGCTGGTTATGGTACCCACACTTCTTCCCGCTGACTCCTTCCTAGTAAAGATTGATGTGACCTCCTTATATACACCGAGCGTGGTGGTGTAACGGATAGCGTTCTGGCCTCGCATTCGGGAGGACGGCGGTTCGAATCCCCGTCCGGGCATCCAGATTTGGGTTTTCCATGGTTTCCCCAAATCACTCCAGGCGAATGCCGGGATGCTTCCTTCAAAAGGCCATGGCCGAATTCCTTCCCATTCCTTGCCCCCATCCTTTCCCGTCTCTAAAGACCACGTTGTTAAAAAGGGAGGTTAAACTGTTACAAAAAAAAAAAAAAAAAAAAAAATCCTTATATACAAATACTCCCCACTGTCTTGGTCTCAGCACCATGCAACACTTTCTAGACCAGCATCCCCCCAATAGCATCTCTTCCAGATCCTTCCTGATCACCCTGGTCGAGCTAATACTAAAAAATAACTTTTTTTTCATTTGATGGGAAAATTTACCACCAAGTTAGCGGCACTGCCATATGCACCCGCATGGCTGCCTCATACGCCAACCTCTACTTAGGCTGTCTGAAACAGTCATTCTTAGCTGGAGCCCAACTGAAACCCCTTTTGTGGGTCAGATTCATCGATGACATTTTCATAATCTGGACCCACGGGGAAGACAACCTACTCAGTTTCCTCAATAAACTCAATACTGCCAGCATTCTGAAATTCATGTGGACTTACTCCCATGCTCATGCGCCACCTACCCTTCATGAATGGCTACACCAACTCATCTGTCCATATCAAACCCACAAACTGACAACAGTACCTTTATTACGATAGCTGTCACCTTATCACATCAAATGCTCCCTCCCCTATAGCCTTGGCATTCGGGGGAGACACATATGTTCAAATGAACAGGCCCTCCAAGAGTATGTTAGCAACATCTCTGAAGCCCTGATATCCCACAATTACCCACCAGATTTAGTGCACAAACAAGTTTCATGGGCCACATTACAACCCGCTCAACCTACCAGCAACCCACAACTCTCTAAAACCAAAACACAGCCCCTTTTTGATCACTGATACTTCCTGGGTTTGGAATCTGTCAAACGAGTCCTGCGACGAGGTTACCACTTCCTTCGAGCCTGCCCTGAGATGAGAAACCTCCTTCCAAAAATCCTTCCTCACCCACCCAGAACCTGCTTCAGCAAACCTCCAAACCTCAACCAACTCTTGGTCTATAAACATGGGACCTCCCAGCCTGTAAGACAGCACCAAAGTTCGTTTCCCTGCAACAGATGCTGCTGTAAATTATGCAATATGCACCTGCCTTCCACCACCTTTACCAACCCCATAACTGGGGAAAGCTTCCCCATCACAGGACTTGCCACGTGTCTATCCTCCCACCTCATATTATCAACTCACCTGTAACCATTGCCCAGCCTCCTACATTGGTCTGACAACGAATCCACTGGCCATCAGAATGAATGGACACAGACAATTGTTATTCACCCAGAACCCTGACCACCCTGTATCTTATCATGCCACCACCCATGGCACCAACAATTTCAACACGTTTTGCGGTCTGCGCCATCAGAGTCCTCTTGGACAAAAGTGGCATCTCGGAACTCAGTAGGTGGGAACTGGTTTATCAGTACCAACTGGGTACCAGATAACCACCAGAACTAAATTTGAGATATCAACAATTTTCTCCCCCCCCCCCCCCCCCCCCCCCCACCTTCCACCCATCCCCCTCACCTCAAACCTTTTTCTACAGAACCACCGCTCACCAGAGCCTATCTTTTTGTAGTTTGTAACTTTGAAATTTGCTTAATTTTATTTTTCCAAATATTTTTATTATTATTATTTCACATATTTATCAGTTTTTTGCACATACATCCATGATGCAATAGGCAATTTAGGACCATCAGCTGAAGTCTACTGCACTTCCTCGATGGGTTCCTATGGAAAAATTTAGTTATTTATCATTATTTTCTGGTTTATGCTTTTCTACCCCCACCCTCACTTCCTGCCATGTTGTCCCTCCCCCCCCACCCCACCATGAGCTACCGGTCTTTTTCGCTAACTCAGTTGGCTGCCAGCCTTCAGCATGCACTTATCTTACTCTACTACTGAAGAAGGGCTATAGGCTCCAAAATTTTGCTCTTGACGCCACGGGAACCCTCTTCTATAGTAAGCGGTGGTTTTTCTCCTATCCAAATGTTTATTATATATACCATATATATGTACACTCCAAATATTCTCATGTTGAAAAAGGGCCAAGTCCCAAAACATTAATTGTTTCTCATGTTCTTGTGCTGTTTTATGTGTTCACCCCACGAAACCATCATCTAATGTAAGTGGTGGCTCGTTTCGCTATCCTTTTTTTTTGTAAATCTCGCTACTTATGGTAGCTCCTCTTATTTCCTGGTTATTATATATATACAGGTATCTTTTTAGTTTCAAATATTGATTTAGGCCTCAGAAATCAAGTTTCTATAACTGTAGGTATGAAGCACAATATTTTTTGGAAGTGAAGCTTGGAATGCCAGAAAGAAGGAACATTGAGGCATTAGAAATGTGGTGCTACAGAAGGATGTTGAAAATTAAGTGGGCAGGTGATGTACGAAATAAACATGTTTTAGAAATAATGGACAAGCAAAGGTGTGTGTAAGAGTCTTACAGAAAGAAGAGAATGATCGATGGGTCACATTTTAAGACATATGGTATTGATTAAGTTGTTAATGGAGGGAACAATTGTGGGAATGAACTGTTAAAGAGAAGAAAGTAGAATGTATGAAGCAAATAAAAATGTAGGTTGTACTGTTAATGTTGAGATGAGGTGTTCAGCTCAAGATCAGAAATACTGGATGATTGCATCAAACCAGATGAGTGACTGATGATGGGAAAGTAAATAGGTGATCATTCTTGAGTTACTGATTGGTTAGTTTTTGAAGTTGTTCAGAAAATGTGTCAGTTTTGCTATCTTACCTCTTCTGGTACATATATTCCTACTACACATAGATGTGCCCCATTTATTTTCAGTCATATAGTAATTATTCCCACACTCATATCCGTATAGTATACTATTTTCTCTTTCTATTTGTCATCATTTATAAACACACCTGCTACTGCATATTGTTTATTTTGTATGTGGCAGTGTAGTTTCCACTCTGTTTGCTACACGGTTGTTTCTTTTTTGTTTCAGTTACTATTGCAGTACTACCTCCTTTGTGATTAATTTCTCTACTTTGTCCACTCTGTATCTGAAACTACCTTACATATTCCATGTTACAACATTTAACACATCCAAAACACCAAATGATCATTCTTTTTTGTTGCCTGTCCTTCATTGTTTGGATCTTTCCACCTTTTTGCTGTCTGGCGTATGAGGTTGAAGTGTTTTATGCGGGTGAGTAACCAGCCCATCGCCCAGCCTCCAACCTGGAGGTCTAGGGAAATTTTCTGTAAGGATCTCCAAATGTCAGATGTGTTGTTCCAATTTTTTAAAGGTGCTTGTACCTTTTCTTTCACCCTATCCTATTTGCTGCATAATGTACATCTGTTACATGCCATGTGTTGCATAGGGTCACAATTAAGAAATGGGCACTGGATTATTTGGTTTGTTTCATAGAAATGTAGGGTTTTCCTGAACTTTCATTGTACTTAAGGTTTCATCTTTCTTTATTTCCTCAAAGATTAGAACCCTGTGATATAGTTACATTTTAATTACTCTGTGAGCATTTGATTTTTATATTTAGTGTGCATCAGTAATGGTTGAGTGACTGTTAATACCAGTAGCCAGCTTTTGTATTATACTTTTCAATGGTGTAGCTAGATTTTAATGATTCTTTGAGTATTTAATGTGTGTATTTATTGCAAGTAAGTAGCTGCTGAGCAAATGTTGACAGCAGTAATCATCAATTATATAATATTTATCTTTTAGTGGTTTAGCTTGGTATTAAATAATGTCCGAGGATTTACTGTTTGTGAATAGCGGGACAGAAGTTAACTAACAGAATTCAAACATCCCCCTCCTCTTCCCTCTCTATATGATTTTGATTTTTAAGTCTTCTTTCATAATCTTTGCCAAGTCGCTGTCCCCCCCCCCCATCCATTATTTTTTGTTGATCTACCAAAATATCAGTATATCCAATGATTCTTCAGTCTTATTCACTCATTTTCTCAGTCAGCCTTCCACTCTCCCATTTCAGATTCTAAGAATTTTTGAGTTCTTACTGAAAATTGCCAACATTTCCTTCCCATTCAAATTTATCTCCTTCCACCTTCTAGCCACATTTCTCAGAATTAAATGACACCAGCTCTCTAGTCAACTAATGTTGCTTTTAACCTGGACAACATACTCTTAACCTTGCTCATGTAATCCTCACCTGATCAACCATAACCATTTTAATAGCGCCTTTAACCTGAACCACCTGGAAGAACTATCCCTCAATATTTCAGCTGTAACAATCATCACCTTGGGTCAAAACATCCAAAATGTTGAATTTTTCCAACCTCATCTCCTCAAATTTGCATTCATCATATTTCAATTGTGAAAACAGTTAATTGATACCAGTAAATTTACTTGCATTACCATATCTTATTTCTGCAAAATTGAAATATCTGTTGTTTTTCAATTTAGCTAATTCTCATTAATGTTGCAGAGTTAGGTTCAGAGTTCCCTTTCAATTCAGCAAATTTTGCATTCATCATTTGAATAGTTCTTTTCAAAAGTTCTTCACTCTTGCAACGTGGTGATTCCATTTTCATTTCCAAAATATTTCAACCACACCATAGAAACAAACAAATTTCAATACACAAAACATGAAAAGGAATACAAAAAAAAAAAAAAAAAATTGAGTTCCTTAAATCTCTTGTCTTTCTACAAATGCTTCTTTCACTTATCTGCAACATTTACATGTTGTCTTCCTTGTAAAATTTCACCTAGTGGCACTGCTGTAGTTTCTGCTGTCCGTGACTTGTACCATGCCATTAGGCTGCCACTTTGATGGGCCCATTGTCTGCCACATGGAACAAATGACCCAACTCTCAGTATGTCTTCATTTCTCACCATGTTCTGCTGTCTGGTCAGAGACAACTGGCTGTACTCAGTTTATCAGTCATGCTCCCACATCAATATCTGTGATTGTTACTAAGATGATTTTTTCCCCAGTGGTTGTTCATAGAGTCCTTTTGCAATGACATTTTGTCGAATTACTTGGAGGTTATAATAAAGAAGTAAATATCCTATTCCATTTTGTATAAAATGGATTTATTGCTACCGTTTCCGCATTGACCACTTTTTAAACAATATCAAAGCTGTACTGTAGGACCTTTCAGTTTATACATTGGCTGAAATTACACTAAAGGCCTCTATCCAATAGCTATTGCCATGTGCATCCTTCCATTGTGCCTGTCCTGTTGGCTGATTCAGCACACCAGCATGTCCACTTGCTTCCATGGTAGACTAAGATCTTCCCTCTGTGCCATCCTCCTCATTATTTGTTGTGTTGATTGTTGTTGTTTCAGGAGTTTAGTGGTGTATTATAATCGTTTCCAGAAATTAAAAAAATTAAACGAAGAATCTTAAAGTGAGATAATTCTGTGAGATTTTAATAAGCTTCTGAAGTGTCAAGAACTTGAATGAGAATATGAATTGATGGGTAATTACATTTTAATCTTGAATTTTTTCACTGTCCTTTGTGAATCTATATAGCTAAACTGCAGGATACAGCAATTATTGTTACATATCATGAAATGAAATTTTTAACTAAATACAAAATAAATATAGATGACAGATTTAAACATTGTACATGTTTCCTGAACAAGTTATACTTATGTATCACATACATAACAGTTAAGAATTATAACCAGCAAACTACCAGTGGAAAGGAAGAAAATGCATAAATATATTACTCTCTATGCTCCAAGATGGAAAGAGTAGTTAGTAGAATGATGCTAAAATGATGTAATTAAAATTTTATGTTCCACATAGAAAAAATGTTTCTTCATCTAGCATTTACCTTGGAACGGTTCAAAATATCAAGAGCTCTACTCAGATTGGTATTACTGAAAGCAGGGATTGATTTTTGTTTATGGATTCATCCTATTGCAGACATACCCACTTTGAATTCTGGTTGTATATAATCTGAAAATACCCACCAGTGTGGCTGTGTGTATTATGTGCTACTTTACATGTTTGGGGAGATACAACTGGTCTAGTTGAAATCCTGGGCCTGGCATATCGGCTGTTCTGATTGTGATGTTTGGGCAGTTTTCTGCAATCACCAAGGTCAGTGTTTCTCAACTTTTTTCAACTCCAGAACCAGTGAAATGTCAAAAATAATTATATGGACCTCTAACTTACATGGGTCTAATGTTCATCCTTTGTGTATATTATTAACCAAAGTTACCGATTATTGTTGAACCATATGGCTGTTGTACTTACACCTATAATAAGGCTCACATAAAACAGTTATTAATTAAATCCTTAAGGGAATGTTGCTTTTTTTTATGCCAGCCAGAAATGTATTTTACTGTAGTAACCATGTATCCTGGACATAAGATTTTGTCTGGTTGTTGGAATATTCATGACTTTTCCAAACTTTGGTTTATAGACTTATGGTTTATACTCTCTTATGGCCTTATACAGTACAAGTACTGTATCCATTTTATGAGAACAATTTTTAGTAATTTATTTCCTGTTATGATACCTTTAATTTAATTTTAATTAAAATTTTAATATTCTTCCTGCCGACCATCTGTCCGGTCTTCGTGTACCAAAGGTTGAGAAACACTGGCCTAGGTGAATGCTGGGATGTTCCCAAATTCCAACTTATAAACTGCTTACTTCACAAACAAAAATATACATGTATCACGCAGAACACAAGTTACATGTTTCTCAGACAGATGAAAACATGTCAGCTCCCCCATCAGAATTACAACAGGACTATCAAGCTGGTAATCTGTGTAGCCTCGATTTCAAAAAAGTTGAAACATTCAGTGATTATAGTAATAACAATTACCTTAATATGTGTTTCTCCATCTTAAAACCAGATGCATTGGATAGTGGAGCTCTGTAAGAAAAAAAATAAAAGATTTAACAGTAAAATACATGTAATTGTATTAAGAAGGTAATAATCTGGATAATGGATACAAAGATACTATCGTGAGGCACTGAAAATAAGATAGGATGGGGGGGGGGAACAAAAAACAGATACCCATCACTTACCAAAGATAAAGGCAGGAGGGCGAGACGAACACGTAAAAACACAAAAACAAATAAATTGCACAATATTTCAACATGAGTCTTAATCATGTGAGAGGTGAGACATATGGCAGGGGGAAAGATGTGGTCACATCCCAACCTGCCACATAATAATCTCATATGTTTGTGATGGCCTGGTGACAGAGTTTCTCAGCTGCTGCACAATCTGCTTCTGTCATAGTTACCCAACCTAATCCAGTAAACCTACTACTAGTTAAAGAGGTTCTACAGTTAAATGTGGAGTGTTTTGCCATAGGTAAAGGATGGGTTATAGGCCTTTGAAAATCCCAGCCGAGATTGGGACTTTAGCCAGGGGTCCTTCACTCCTCAGCCATACACCTTAACTATTGTTCCACCAGATTGCTGTATTATGAAGAAAATAATCAACCAAATTCTGGAAAGGAGATGTTTGAAGGGAGCGGCAATGTTAGGTAAATTAGGAATAGAACTGAAGCAGGAATGATGATCATTTCTCAGCTTTCTTTAATTTGTATGCAAACATTTAGTTAACAAATATTTGAAAATAAAAGAACTCTATTTACTTTTAAAGGTGTATATGCAAAAGTTGTTGAATGATACTGGATTTGGGGCAAACAAAATAGAAATTTGCCAGAGGATGAAACAAAGAAGCAAATGAAGATTCTTGCATTAATTTTGCTGTCCAATTTCTGTACATGCTACTCCTTATCAAACTGTTGTGGCTGAAACTTTTTTGAGTTTGTTGCCAAAATGTTTATCTGTAGCCACAATGATTTTAAAGATATTTTATGACAAAAACAAATATTCTAGAGGCATGCAGCAGCAAATAAATTATTCTGTGTTTATCTGAGAGTTTCTAAACAAGAGAACAGTTTGGGAGTGCAGTTCTATGTCGCTTGCATTTGTGGAAGATAAATTTCTTTTGTGAAGAGGCTGTGGAAATATCAAAGAATTATGAGTGCGGAAGATAAGTCAAATGCCTAAACTTTTGTATTTTATATCATCTGGATAAAGTTGTATTTGGAATATTTAAGGAAATTGATAGATAGTAATAAGAAAACTCATGATGGTTGCATAGTAGAAGGATGCTGAAAAGTGAGGAGGATTACATTGTTGTGATGATTTGAATATCAAACAATCTACCATATGCAGCTTGATATGTTGTATTCTACTATACAAGAACTGACTTGTGTATACGAGATGTCTAAATAAAGTAATGACTGATATATTATAAATCTTTTGTTCAATTAACCTTTCCTCTCCATATTGTTTCCTTGAAATTAATTGCCTCGGGAAGCAATACAGTAGCCGACACATGTTTTTCTCTCTTCACAGCTGTACTGGAACTCGAATACTGCAACAGCCTTCAGCTGTTTGATGATGGCAAATTCAATGTTTTGTAGTGTTCCAAAATGACATCCCTTCAGGTGAATTTTCAGTCTTAGAAAAAGTACTCAAGTTGAATGAGTAAGGGGGCTGAGTGGTGAAAGGTATGTCTTCACTTGCAAAAAACTCATTGATATTGCTGTGTGTCAAGGCAGATTGTTGTGATATCGCACTTTCTAGTTGTTGATTGGTCTAAATCTGATGAATGGTGGTACAAGTCAAATTCAACTTTCGCTCACTTACTTTAACCATTAAATTATGTTCAGAATGCGCAAGATCCTAGATTCTGGTAACATTTTCATCAGTTGTTGGAGTCAAATACCTTCTGCTGCGAGGTTCAGCTTCAATCAATGCTCTTCCTTCTGAAAATGCCTTAAACAACCTAGAATCCTGGGTCCTTCACAAATCACTCTTTCCTCAGGCCCACATAAATTTTGGAAAAGGTTTTGTTGAACTTTTCCCAAGTCTGAAGCAAAACCTGATCGCCCTCGATTGTTCAAAAGTTATGATGGTCATTTTCAGAATGCTCTATAAAAAACCAGTGTATAAAAAAAAAATCACTACAGATAAACAGTTGACTCTAGCAAGTTCAAACTTATACTCTAGGTTCATCAGATGTTGACATGCCTCCCTGGTGTTGCTGTGTCCCCAGTGTTACCATATCAAATTCCTACACTATCAGTGTCATTTCTTTATATACGCATCTATATTGTTCTGCTAAATTAAACCTGAACTTTGATGCAAAAATATCATCCCACCATATCCTTCCTTTAGCATAGAAATTCTTGGCTTATTTTGCATATAAATGGGCATCTGTTCATTTCTCTGGGTGCTATTGCAATTATTCTGTATCAACAATTTGTTTTCTCATGTAAGTATACTCTTTTCTCCTCTGATGAAATGTTAAAGCAAATTACAATATTTTCAGACATGCGATTTGTTATTAATCCACATGGGTTCCTTACATTTACTAGAGCAACAAAGTAGTTGAGAAATATATACAAAAAGATGTTTAAAATGTTGTACTTCAATGGTGAAAATGGACACCTATTATTTGGTTATTATAAATATTCATCAATTGTCTCAAGTTGTAATTCAGATTTCAAATATTGAAAAAGTATCCTTTGTCTTCTTCTTAAAATCATGTTGGAAATATGAATTCAAAGTTCAAAACATAAATGTCCACCTAGCTGTAAGTTTAAAGAATAGGCATTTCCATCATAAATTAAAGTAGCTTTATTTATAACAGTTGGTCTTAATTTTTTTAAAGATTAACTTAATAAAAAAAATAATCACACTAATAATGCTTTCTGGTTTCAGAATTGTTTGGATGATGAGAGCTTTAAGGAAGCATATGAAAATATGAATGTAGCATTGCTTTCATTATTAGAGAATGCAAGTAACATGAGAGAGGAGATGGTTAGTGGTGTCATTATCCCATTATTTGACATCTACTTGAAACTACGACTTTATCCACCACATGGGAATCGTACTGATCTTGTAAGCTCATTTATTACTATAATGGTCTCTTGTTTATCTTTTCTGATACCAATTTTTATATGTATTTTTGTAAAAAAATTGTTTTAGGAGAATGATGATGATGACAAAAATGCGTGTGGACATAGTTCTGACTATCAGGCAAAATATGGCGATCAGTTACAAGTTGTGGGACATTTTGGAAGACAGGTAATTATTGATATACTGTTAATTGGTTGGTTTATTACTAGGAGAAACCTTTTATTGCTAAAAGAGTTTTTAAAATCTTAAATCCTAGACAATTTGGTTTATAGTGCTTTTTATTTTTTATTAATGAAGCAATAAGATCAGTAGGGTGGTTTTTATTGGAAATTAAAGATAATCTCTGTTGAGATTGTTGATGTTAACAATGACGTCAGTTTTACTGAGGGGCCCCATCTTTGCTCATGTACCTATTTCTGTATCTTACAAGGGGATCATAGGCAGTATGGAAATAGCAGCCTACACAGTTCCTTCAGAAAAAGCAAAGGAGATCAGACATTTTGCAAGGTGAAACTACAAAAATCAAATATTTTCAGTGTAATGTTATGGCTGTAGCAAGAAAATTTCCAAGATTAATAATGTCAAGAATGTCAATTAAGGAGATGGTGGGATAATAACCTTTGTAAATAAATGAAACCTCATTAATATACTTACATTGAAGAATTTATTGTGAATTGGCACATTTATTGAAAGCAAAAATTCACAACAAACAAACATAGTTCTTAATAGACCAGAACATTTTCATTTAGGTACCCATTGACAGAGCATGAGATTTCATCGTATTGACTGTAGAATGTGATACAATATTAGAATTGCATCACATTAACACACTAAGTCTGGCTACTGATCTTGATACTCAGATAAAATTCTGCTTCACTGCTATGTGCATGAACATCACACTGTAGGGTCTAAAAGTCAGGAATCATATTTCTGAATCAAAATTGGCATCATCAGTTCAGGGTCCAAAGCAGAATAGTCTGCTCTGAGTTGACCCTCTCCAAATCAAATCACGACACCTTTGCTCCCCAACTCGTGGTTCCTCCTCAGCCAAGACAAACATCTGGGAAAAAAGGATTTATAATTGATTGATCATACAAATCAATAAAAAAATCAACATTAGATTGTTAACAGCAAATTTGCTGTTTATTCACTAGCCATTGTCATTTCCATGCTATCCACACACAGCCATACAGTTGTTATTGTCTGGATCACTCACATGACCCAATCATTTTCTGCACTGAGATGACATTCAGAACTGCATGTCTGTCCTTATGTTTTGATCATCACTGCATGGGGTGTATATTACTGGCAATGAAGATTTATTGATGAATCAGCCGAGTCGAACAATCCCTTGTCTATGCTTCCTTGAGCTAAGAAATCCCTGGCTTTGTATGCATATACATGGTCATTTCTCTGGATGTTATTGTCAAGGTGCGGCAATCAAATAAGTTCAGGATCCCTTGTCCAGCTGCTGACCTACCACCCAAGAAGCATTCTTACTACCCTCTTTTTTTCTCTTGTTTTGACAAGTGACTTATACCTGCTTCATGACTTCTTTGTCCTTGAGCCTTATACGATTAGAGACCACAGTTGACCTATCTCTTGTTTGATTTTGTATTTTTTACCTAAACCATCTTTCCACAAATTAAAATTTTATTATTATTAACTAATATAATCAGTATGATGGAATAATGTCATTCATTATTTCAAATATCATAGAGGAAAGGTGCATGCTGCGTGACCTGAAGAATGATGATAATATTTTAATGTTCCCAGAAGTCAGAGGCAGCAGCACTGTGGTGTTGTGCAAGGCAGGATATCACATAAAACTGGTAGAATTCTTGGAGGAGTAGGCACACAAGATCTCAAGCAACCCTGGTTGCAAGCTTACTAGTATGATGGCTAAGCTTCTGCACTACTCAAAACTATCAGAAGATTTGACAAAGGACTTCCAGCCCCATTCTCCAGTCCCTCATTGGCTTGACTTATGGACTTCCAAGAATTAACAGAGAAGGCATGCAGATGTGGCCCATCACAAATATCTAGATAGCCAACTCTACTATTTGCCCAAATATCTCAAGGCTATTATGAGTCCATTAGTAGAGAAGTGTAGTCACTATGTGTTAAACTTCAGTGAATTTGTGGATATCTTAGGCAGCATGAGATTAGAACCAGGTGATATAATGGTGAGTTTCAGTGTTGTATCACTTTCACATGCATTCCCTTAGAATTTTCAAGAGAGTGTTTTGACCATGAAGTGATTGATCTTTATTACCACATTCTGAAGACCTCTTTGAAGGATAATGTTATGAGCAAGTAACTGGATTGGCAATGGGCTCATTATTATCGCTGGGCATTGTCTACTTTTTTCTTGGTGTCCTTTGAGCAGTAAGCATTAAATAAAGTGCCAGTTCAGTTGAAATGTTTGTATAGGTAAATTGATCACACATTTGTGATTTGACCCCATGATAGGATCAACTTGGACCAATTCCTGGTACATCTAAATGTGGCCCTTGTAAGGGGAAAAACTGCTACCGGGGTTGGAGTAGAGTTTAGTACCTTAACTAGCAGTTCAGTTGAAATGAAAGTTCTCTGACGTTAATAAATTTGAATGACCATGTAGCCTTTCTGGATTATCAACTGAGATGAGTACAGGTCGCCACTAAATTTTTTTAAACCACAAACTTAGAAAAGGTTTTTTAGTCTACTACAAAATCACAAAAGTTCACTTTGATAGAAAAATTTGAAGTTTATTTTAAAAAATCACATTTCCAAAATTTGCATTCTACAGTTGAGTAGGCGATCGAACAAGCATTTCCAGAAAATTGTAGGTTGTGGAGAGAAAGGATGCTGACAGCAAAAAACCCCTTTTGAAATTTAAAAGTTCATGTTAACTGTTAATACCACACTTTAGTCCCGAAAAATTCATCATGGCCGACACCCGTTCCCAGGCTAACGCGGCAATTTCCGGCTTGCAAACCGAACCGCAACAAATCAACTGATGCGGAGTTACCTTAGATAGCGTTCCCAGAGTAAATACAAAAGACGAAACCATAAAGACAAGAAAGAAAAGATATCCTCCACCTCGGGGCTCCCGCTTATATAGACGCCAACTGCACACCACATGTATACTGCCGCTTAGCAAAAATGTGTAACTGATCCAAATTGTAGAAAGTGTTCAAACTTTGACAGTGTATATTCTTATCTTCAAGATGCTCAAAGGATGTTTAGTGAGAAATTTTGAGTAATTAGTTTTAATTTTTTATTTAATTTGCGTAGTGATACCAAGTCTTCTGAAGCCAGTGGGGATTTACCCAAACGTTTGAATTTACTCAATTGTTTAGAAATATTGCTGAATTTCAAATTACCTGAATAAAATTAGTGTCAAAATGTTCTACAAAAATTCCTGAGTTTAATGGTGTAAATTATACTGAGATCGGTGGCGAGATAGCGAAGGTACAGCTTAGACAAGATTTGGTAAAGTAACTGTTTAGAAGTCATATGGTTTTTTTCGTTAATAATTATTAACATATAGTTTGTATCGAAAAGGAAAAATTATCGGGATTTTCTTTGAATTTAGTTACATATCGTCGTACTAATTAGCAAACCTCGTAACTCCATTTTTTTCAACATTTCACATTTTAATACCAACTTGTAGAAAAAACAAATCTCTACCTGTTGCAGCAATCCTCTTAATTCCATAACATTACAAAATCAAGTGAAGCTTATTTTTGCAAACCTCTTAACTCCGGTATCTTAGTTTATGAGATAGCAGACCTGGTAACTCCAATGTTGATCATTGATGTGGTCCTGTAAAATGTTGCTCTATTTTCAATTTGTCTTTACACTGGGATATTTTTCTGTTTGATTCTTGAAGTCTAAATATTCTTAAAAAGTATGTATTACAATTATTTTTATTCCTACTAATATGTTTTTAACATACTAGAAAAATGTTCAAAATGTCCAGGAAATATTGGTGTGGATTTAAGAGATTTTATACTAGTTTGATTTGTTAGCTTGGCAAAGGAGTTGAGAGGTTTTATATGTTATGGTTACAACTTTGTACAGGCCTATATCACAGAAGAAATTTTTAAATTTAACCTATTTACAAAAAATATTGCATTTTCATTACTTTTCAGTTAAAGCTCCAAAATACATAAACGGATTGTAACAGTACAATGCTATCTTTATATTGGACATATGGGCCAAAAATTTTAACGTGGTTAACTTCTATTTTTATTTATACTTTACACAATGTTAAGAGGAAAGAGGCAAGTAGAAATGACCCTAGAAGAAGATTTTCCACAGAAATTGCACTAGACCAAGATTTTTTCCCGTTAAAAACGGCCTCAGACCAATATGTATCCATGGGACTTTTGTACTTAATGCTGATGGAATATTATTGAATGTGAACGAATTAAATGAAAATCTGGTAAAATAAAAGTGAAGAGGAAAGAATTTTGATAACCTAGACCTGTACATAAGCGCAAATAACTCAGCTTTACAAATTTAGGAGACAATTGAAAATATTTTTGAGGTGTCGTGGTAGCAGGAAAATGAAGAAGCAACACCCTCCAGTGAGGTTAGTGACAATGTAGAGATCTCCAAACGGAGGAACAGCCAAGCAAAAAAAAAAAAAAAAAAAAAAAAACGCGCAAAAAGAGGCTTAATGTAAAACCAGCATTATGGAAAAGTAATGGGTTCAAAGCAACTGGAAAATTTGAAAAAGTTATTATGGTAAGTGAAAGTATGATGATGGAAATTGGAGATATGGTATACAAAGGAAAGAGAAGAAAATGTCGCCCCGGCTCTCATGTAAAAGGAAAGATAAAAGTGGGTTACAAGGTGCAGCTATAACAGATAGACAGAGGAGACAACTTTATAGAGTTTTGGGGATTTGAGTGGCAAGGTAAAGAAGTAGTTTGTAAAATTTTTGATGAAGAAAACAAATACGAAAAGGACAAGAGATCAAAACGAGAGTAAGTTAGGAAATAATCATGCCAATATTTCTTTTAAAAAGTAACCTGTACAGTTCGTGTTTATTAGACCATATTTTTAAACACCTTATCCATTGAACTGCACTAAATTGGCAAAATGAACCTCAAGAGTCCACAGCAGGTGATGCAGACAATGAAGCAGTCGAAGACAGTGCTATTACAGTGTCTGTCACAAAAAACTTAGAAAGTCAAAGGAGGCTGGATCTCTAAATTTGAGTTGCATTATTGTCGGAAATCATCTACCAGATTTTATCTTGAGCCAAATTGGAAATCCAAAAGGCAGTTATATTGCTTCTACAAAGACGATTGGTGCCTAAGGAAAGCTACAACCTCACTCACATTATCTAGATTCTCACAGTTGTTTGAAGATCATAATCTAAGTCTACATCAACCTGAGAAGGATTTTTGAGATAAGTGTGAATCATTTAAAACTGGGAATTATAAGAAAGCTTAGTATATTATAAGAAAAAATGAAGCACAAATGGAAAAGGAGTCAGAGATAACAAACCTAACATACTTTAGTTTTACTGTGGATTTGCAAGCTTTACTGCAGTCCTCTAAATTAAGTCTTTGTTACAAAATGAAACTTTCAGTTCATAATTTTACAAGCTAAGTACCAATGCTGGCTATTGTTTTCTTTGAAATGAAACACAGGGCAGTTTAACATCACATGATTTTGCGAATGTTTTATCAAGTTTCAAAGCTTTCTCTACCAGAAGACCAAGGAAAACTTCAACTGTACAGTGATGGATGTTCTTATCAGAATAGAAATACATGCTTTTCCACCACATATCTATTACAAGATAAATTAATGTGGTTACAGAAGTACGTGGAAGTATGGCACACGCAGATGGAAGCTGATTTTGTACATTCTGTGATTGAGCAGAGGCTAAAAAACAAAAACATCAATGTACCTGCGGACTGCATTTCAATGTGCGCAGAAGTCTCTCCCTTACTCATTAGAGTATCTAGACATTTCTTTTTCAAATCATTTGAACTACCAGTATTATAAAAGAAGCCGCTCAGTAAAAAATGTTATAACAATATTCTTTTTCTTTAACATATCTAGTAATTAAGTACATCATTTTTAATCTATCATTATAAGAAAACCCCGTATCTCCAATATATTTTGCTGTAAAAACTCTTAACTCCATAAATAAATTCAATTTACGTAAAATGTGGGAAAATACAATTTACGCATCATCAATGACCATTAAAAATTACTTGTAATTGGAAAAACATATGGTGGGGACACTTATAGAAATAAAAATCAGTTTTTTCCTGTTTGTGTAAAGTTTGTCATTTTGGAGTTACGAGGTATTCTAATTAGTACGACGATATTTAAAAAGTTATTTTATCTATGGAAATGGTCTGGTTCACTCGCAAATAATTCTTCAGTGAACCACATGTGTTTAGTGATGAAATAATCTTTAAAATGTCTATAAAATCTGTTCTACTGCATGGAATGTTATGAAATTTAAATATATTAAACTAGATTTTTGGTTATTTCAAGAAACCTACTTTTTAGATCGAGAAATTACTAGGAATCTATGATAAAAATTGTTAAAAGTGAAGTGCATTTAAAAATTTATTTATGCTATTTACATGGTCAGAAACTATGAAATTTTGGTGAATTTAGCTTTCTTTTGGATTATTATTATTTTGAAGTTACTTTACTTCACTTAAAAGTGTTCAGAAATGGTGAAATGCTCATGTAAAAAAAAAATCTGTTGTTTACAAGTTGGACTATAATGGATTATCCTATTCCAGGTTAGTTAAAAGTTTCTTTACTCTTATAAAAAGTTTATTTAGTGCTTTTATTAAATGTGGGTCTTTACGGCTTTTAAAATGGTTTATTTAATAAATTAGGTTGTGGTGTCAGCTTCTATTGAAACGTTCCTATCATAACCTGTACTTGTAATGAAATCTATGTGTTTAAATGAAAGCTTACTTCCTCCCTTATACTTGAAGCTAAGAAACTAGAATTTACCAAAATTCTAAGGTGTTTACACCCTTAAGAACAATCAGTACACCTTGCAGGTTGAAGAGGATGGTTACTGCCTTTTTCCAGATGTGTTAGTGGAAACAGTGTGCCAATGGGACATTGGGGAAATCTGCATTTGAATGCAAATTGCTACCACTACAGCATGCAGTGCAACACAGTTCTAACTACTCATATATATATAAAGCATATAGGATAAGCAACAAAAACAACCTCACTACATTCAGAGATCTTTGGTGAAAAGTGCAAGGGGCAAATTCGGTGGGCATTTGTAAGAATGAGGATGGCATCCAGGAAAGCCATACTTTCAAATTTGAGTAAACTAGGATTTAAGCCCAGGCTAAGAACTTATGAGATAGTGTTATATTGGAAGCCATTGAAATTAGAACAACTGATTGATTGTTGAACAAAGAGACAGGCTGCCAGAACAGAGGGGATTGGGAACCAGGACATAAGATGTTAAGAAAATAATAATAATAATAAAAAAAATCTAAAAAAAATCATGCCAGCAAGGTACAAGATCAGAGATGATGTTACTGACCAAGTTCAATAGTGGACATTTGCCGAACATCGGCACATAATTCATGGTGGCAGGGTAATAGTTATCCCTCCCTCTGCACATCACAATGTTTGCAATGCCAGTTTGCTATTTTATTTTGGTAGCTTGTAAATGAAGGCAGTGAATTGGACATCCTAGGATTGCAACAATCTGACGCGGTTAAAAGCTTGAGAATTTTTATCAAAAAGTTTTTATTGTGAAGTCTCACTTTCTTTCTCCTTTTGTGGACCTCTTTCAGATAAAATTATCAGTCAGCTTCAGTTACCATGTTGCATTTAGATAATCTGTTTCAGAGCTTCTTTCTAACCTGCCAGATTTTTGTTGTTGTTGTAGGTATATTAAATGTGCTGCATGTTTTCCTGCTCCACAAATACCTTCCTTTGTTATGATTTTTGTCTTGAAATAATAAATTACCAACTATATGATTCATTGCAATATTATGTGTTATATCTTCTTCACAGCTTACAGTGATTTTCAGATTTGAATAATTGTGTGAAAACTGTACTAGTAAACTTAAAATTTCAGAAACAGTGTGGCATGAGGAAATGTCAAGAGTCAATATTAATATGGATAGGAGTAGTCCCATCTCTTTCCAAAGCTGAAGGAAGGAGGATTGTGATGACAAAAATCTCTATACAATTTTTTTTTTTTTTTTCTGGATATAACCCTTACTCACCGTTGTAGAAGATAAAGCACATGGCTAGGTACACAAATCATCCATGGTCCTTCCTTGTGAATGGTTATTTTTATCTATAAGGTTCAGATGGAGGGTGGGGATGAAGTTAAAAAACATCATTGGAAATATTAAGCACAGAAAGGAAATTAAATATCGGTGATTATTATAAATTTGTAAGAAGTGAAAACTTATCATAAAAATATGTATAATGTAAATGGATAAACTATACATGCAAGTAATGGGTATACCAGAGCGGTATGGTGAAGAGGAAGGTGAGTATTATCTGAGATTGAGAACAAGGGGGCGCCTGGTGTCCAGAATGTGTTAATAGGCCGGTACACACTACAAGGTGTGTGTGACTGGGGGTGTGGCTTTAGGGAGTACTCTGATGTCTCTGAAACAGTAACTAAAGTCATGTGAATTGTGACAGCTGGCATTGGCAGTCCTGATTTTGGGATTAAACAACTTGTCTGTGACCATTCATCTTGACAGATAACTGGTTCATTGTGAGTCCAATGTAAGAACTTGGGCAGTCGAGGCGGGTGAACTTTTATATGAGGTATGTCATGGTACAGGTGGCATGGCCTATGGTGGAGTAAAAATCACCATTGGTGGGGTTACAATAAGTTGTGCTATTGTCACTGCAAAACATGAAGTACTTGTATGAGCGTAATTCGGAAAGTAACCTCCGTTTGGCTATAAATAAAAAACTTGTATAGTAAAAAGTATTTTATTATATACATCTTAAAACTACAGCTTTTTACTATTTTTCAACATAGTCTCCATTTAAATTTAAACATTTGTCATAGCGTTTCACTAATTTACAAATTCTTTCTTCATAAAATTTAGCCGCCTGGGCATTTAGCCAATCTTTCACAGCATTTTGAAGTTCATTGCCATCATCAAAGTGCTGCAATGCAAGCCACTTCTTCATGTGAGTGAAGAGACGAAAATCACTAGGCGCTAAGTCGGGGCTGTTAGGAGGATGATTGGAAACATCCCATTTGAATTGCTTGAGAAGCTCTTGAGTCTTATGGACACTGTGATTACGTGCATTGACATGTAAAAACACAACACCGAATGACAGCTTACCATGATGTTTGTTTTGAATGGTTCGCTTAAGTTTCTACAAAGTTTCTCAGTAGACATCTGAAGTGATTGTGGTGCCAAGTTCCATAAATTCAACGAGCAAAACTCCCTCGGCATCCCAGAAAACTGTAGTCACAACCTTCTTCGTTGAAAACATTTGGCGGGCTTTCTTCAGCTTGCATGGAGAATTGTTATGGCCCCAGGCTATCGACTGTTTCATTTAGGCGTTTATGTACACCACCCACGTTTCGTCACCAGTCACAATCCTCTTCAAAAAATCTTCCAGTAGCCTAATTTATCAGTGACAACCTCGTACAAAACCGTATGAGAAATTTGTGGGAATTGTTCAGAAAGTTCTGAGATTGTGAATCTTCGATTTTCATGAACTTTTTCGTCAACTTTCTTGACAAGATCATTATTCACAACAGTAGGTCTATCACTCATCTCTTCATCATGAATGTTTGTTCTACCACTTTTAAAAAAATCGGACCCATTGCCGCACAATACCTTCACTCATAATGTTCGGACTGTATACAATACACAATTGACGATGAATGTCTGCTGCTGAAACGTTTTACTCCAAAAGAAATCTTATTGCATCATGCACTTTGCATTTCGCGGTATTTTCTGTTGCAGCGCTCATGTTTGAAGGTTATAACAAGACAATGTGCAAAAGAACGAGGTCCATACTGTCACAGCTCGATGCTTACTGAATCAGGGAACACGCAAATGTGAAAGTGGCAGCACTCTGCGCGCGTCTACTAGCACCACACTAAAATGGAGGTTACTTTCTGAATAACCCTCATATTATTCTTCTCACAATAGCCTATAGGACCCATACCACTTGTAAAATCTACCAATATAAATTGTACCACAGCCTACCTCATATACAATCTCACTTGCCTCCATTGACCAGTTCATACATCAGGCTCACCTGAACCAGTTATCTGTCAGGATGAATGGTCACAGCTGAACACTTATTCCTGAAATCTAGACCACTCAATTCCTGCCCATTTTAGCTTCCCCAACACTTGTAACTTCAATAACTGTTTCAGCGTACTTCTTTAAACCACATCCCCATCTGAACTTTGTAGGTGGGAATAGGCCTACCATCACATCCTAAAAACCAGACACCCCTGAGCATCAATCTCAATTAATACTTACCTTCTACTCCATCATACTACCTTGGTAATTTCTTCACTGGCATGCAGATTTTATTCTTTTATTTGTACCTCCTTTAGTGATAATTTTAACTACTTATACATTTACTTAAATGTTACCTTATGATTAATTTATTTTGCATGTGTATCATTTTCAACGATATTCTTTAATTTCCACCCCCTACCCTCAACCCACCCTCTGAAAAAAAAAAAAAATGTTCATGTGGTTCAGCCTCTATCATAACTGATTCTTTTGTTTTTTGCTGCAGCCCTCTTTCCTGCAACTTAGGTACATGATGCATTTACTTTCCCTATCTTTTGTTTTCCAGCATTTTATTGTGTTCCTCCATCATTTTAGGCAGTGCTTGCAAAGGAGGACTCTATCTTGCTGTTTTTTTTTTTTTTTTTTTTTTTTTTTTTTTTTTTTTTTTTTTCATACTTATTTCACTAATACCAGTATTACTAAATAGCTCCTTTATCTCCTATAGTAATATACACTAAAATTTCAGTGGGTAATTAATTTTTTTTTTAAAATTGCATGTGAATTGTATCAATTTTAAGTTATAAGAGCACCAAAACACAGACTGATAGATGTTTCATTTTATAATACATAAGTTTGTCCCTGTGCTGTTCACTTGATCTTGGTGATGTATTGATAAGTTTTCTACATAAGTAAATATAAAATTTGGAAACACGGGTGGACAATGTTGTATTTGAACTAGAAGAATATTTCAGTAATCAAATGTGGCCAAATACTTAATAGAGTAAGGTAACAAATTTTTAACTGTTGTTTAAAATTTAGTATTTGATTTATCAGATTGATAGGTTTGTGAAATACAGAGAGCACACAACATATGTGGACATTGAGGTTGGAGACAATTCATGTATAATTCAACCATTTGGCTTAAAAGATTACTCATGCTCTTGATGAAGGAAATGCACAGCTTCATGTAGTTACATTTATACTGCAATTTGGTTAGGTATGTGAGACAAAAAGTGGGCTTTTTGCTAAAATTTGCCATGTGAGGTACCACCTCCCCCCCCAAAAAAATAAGTGCTTAGTCCCTCCGTCCTTATTTCTTCTTTACTGACGAGAAAATCCCATTTTTTGTATATGACAGTCTTTAGAATATACAAGCTCGTACCCGCGACTTCCTACGCTTGGATTAAGAATTTTTTTGCCAGAATTGAATATAGAAAGTTGTTGGTAATGAAGGATTGGTCCCAAACAACACCGATTTGGCATAATATGACAGGCAAGCTATCAATATATCATTCTACCGCCGAACCTATCTCTTGAAGAGAATCAATTTCCAACATATTTCTGTCACCATTCGATAAGGTCTCAAAATTTCGTGACTACAACTGTTAATCATACTGGAAAAAAATGTCCTGTGCCCTTCATACAGATTTTCTTGTCAAATTCCATCAGTATCGATATAGCCATTTAGTCGTCAAAACGTAACAAAAAGACAGAGACTTACTTCCATATTTATGATATTATTACTGCGGTTCACACACACACACACACACACTGACTGCAAACAGCCCCTGAGGGATCATTATAATGTAAAAAAGTGTACACCTACAGCATTGCATGAGTGCCTATGATTTGCCTCACATTGCACCCCTAACTTTGTAATATCTACAGTTTAACATTAAATCCGAATAACCGACGGCCCAGGCGTGACTCTTACGATCAAAAACAATTTATAAAAATCTTAGCCTCCACGGAGATTTGAACCGGAGACCACGCCCAAACATTAGTAAGCCAGCGCTTTAGCCACTGAGCTACACGACCGCCACACGAAAAAAGCTTAGAGAGACCTCCATATCCAACACGTCTGTCTATCGCTGTTCAGTAGTATTTCGAAATTATGAGACAACATGTATTATTTATACAGATAATTTTTCAACCAAATGTAGACAGTTCTCCTTGTTTCAAAGGATAAGTGTGCAAAGTTTCATCGAGATCAGATGAAAACTGTGGATTTGTATGAAGAACAAACAAACTAACAAACAAACAAACATACATACATACATTCATCTTTATATATATAGATTTGAATTACCATTGTACTTATCTCTGGAATATTAATTTTAGCTATTGTCATCTAGCAATGTAGTATTTGAGAACCACGTGTTGAAAATTGCTTCTAAAATATAGAAGTTAGAGATTGTGCATATAAATTTGAAAAATTTGTTAATTTTGAGTTGGATATGTGTATTGTTCAGTTTAAGAGTTATTTTGTATATCTGATACTATATTATATATTTGTTTTCCCCATTTGGTTTACCATTTTTATCAAGTACTTCAGTGCTATTTATTTCATTTCTTCTTTTTAATTACACAACATAAATGTATGTACCTTGCTTTCAACTCTACCTTAGTATATAAATTAAATCTTATTTAAATAATGTTTTCCAGGCACTAGATCATACTGTCCCTTTACTGGCTGACTTAATTGAACAGGAATCAAGCAGATTGCAAAACTTACTTGAAAGGAAAACATCCTGCGTACATTGTTCGGATTCCCACTACCAGATTAATGAAAACCTGCTTTGGTTGCTAACTATTGCTGGTTATGTGTTGTCTGTGGATTGCAAGGGTGAGACGGCCTCAATTCCACTTCAAATAATGCAATACAGCATTCAGCAGAGTATTTGCAAGGGAGCCGATTATGCTGCCACTTTAAAACTATTTACCTCACTTACTACTCCCCCTTCTGAAATTAAGAGTTCTCTTGAATCATGTGATCCTGTTGTCAGGTAAACAATTATTTTTTATTGAATTAAAAATGGTTGTAAATATATTGTGCTATGTTAATTTATTTATTTTTATGTAATTATATTTTTCATTGATTTAAAACAAAACATTTTGTATAACATTAGCAATTCTGAGTTTTGAACATGTTTTGACCAATATATGATATTTAGAAATGATTTTTCTGTATGAAAAAAAAAAGAGGAATAATTTCAATCCCGTCAATTTAAATTACTGCACATTAGACATCAAATCATGTGGAACAAATAACCAGAACAATTTGTCATACAGTTATAATATTTAATATGAAGGCTTGGCTAAAACCAAATGTCACTGCAAAAAACATTTTTAAAACCGTGTAAAACATTTTTAATTTTTTTATGTAATGAAACATAACCTATTGGTAATGGAGCATTTATAACAATAACAAGCAGTATAATCATTCATGACTTCAATTCCTAGAAACTGAAAAAAAGGAAAAAAACCTTAAAGTTATTTAAGTAAATGTAACAAAGTAATTTAAATACAAAGAAAAGGAAAAGAACAATATTGGCATAAATTTCCCATTAGCATAGATAAACATTTTTACTGAAAAGAAGGAAATATGATTATCACTAATGAAAAACAAGTAAGAAGTAAAGGATGCAATGAAAACAATAAAAATTGATAAAAATAAGTAGGAATGATATTTCTAGCATTTTGCATGCATCAAAATTAAAACAAAAAAGGTGAAAAGAAATAAAAGATACTTTATTTATTTATATGGCATATTTGAAGATTTGTGATCACAGTAATATGCTCATAACAAAATGCAAATGAAGAGCAAGTAGAAGTAACAGAATGGCATAAAAGATCTAGAGGGAGAAAAAAATACTAATGGCTAGGTTTGTTATGCAATGTAATTAGGTCACTCCAGCTTCTGTGGAAAGATTGAAAAACTTATTTCTCCCTGATATGTGTGATGGGATAATGGTAACACTGAAAATGCCTTCAGGCAATAAGCTGGGATAGGGAAAATAACCCATCACTTACCACAGGTGAATGCAGGAGGGCCAGACAAACATACACAAAAACACAACACACAACACACAGTATTTTGGTTAATAACATCCAGATTCAAGTGGTAGGTCTGGACGAGTATACATCTTTCCCCTTTGCCGCATGTCTCACATCCTACACGAGTAAGGTTAGTAACTAAAATATTGTAAAGTGTGTTCATATTCTTTTTGTGTGTGTGTGGGGGGGGGGGGGAGCTGACTTGGTGTGTTGCAGAAACATTCTGGAAGAGTAGTAACCACAATTTATGTGATGAATCTGCACACAATCCATGGTTAGTGTGAATTCTGTTTAACTTGACCCATAACATTCTAATAATCTCTGTGCCGGGGATATCCCAGCTGCAGTCTTCAACCCATTCACATTCACTGGGGATTTAGTAAAGCGACAACATGGGTTCCAAGGTCCAGGAAGTTGCTGTACAGTATGATATAGAAGTAAGTTTTTTGAGTGCAAGCTGTTTGACAGAAGTTGAAGTAATGGATTTTTTTTTTTTTTTTTTTTTTTTTGTATTTAGCAATACTCATTCATATTAGAGAATGAGTTTTATTGATTCAGTGCGAGTAGTTTTCACTTACTGTTTGAGCCAGTGTGGAGAAGTTGGCCTTATTGCAGGTGCAGTACATGATGTGCATAGTATGATTCAGCTTAGTATATTCAGTTAGTTTTTTTGTGACAACTGCTTATCCATACTGTGCAACTGAAAAGAGAAGTGTCATAGATAATGTATTCATTCCATTAGGTTTACACCTCGTTGAGATCATTAGAGGCAGGATGGGACTGAGAACAAGGAATGGGAAGGAATTTGGCCATGGCCTTTTTGAAGGAAGCATCCTGGCATTCGCCTGGAGTGATCTGGGGAAACTGGAAAACTCAAATCTGGATGGCCTGACGGGGATTCGTACCACCATCCTCCCGAATGTAAGGCCAGAGCATTAACCACTCACCCACCATTAGGTGAGGTTTCCCAGGTTGCTTCAAGATCTCTCGGGCATGCGTCTGGATCAATTGATCATTGTTGTTCAACGAATTTTTGACATTGTAACTTGCCATCATCAGGTTGCGTCTGCTGACTGGCATTAAGAGCGCAGTCCGGGACATGACTGTCATGCCGGAGCAGCTGGGATGGTGTTTATACCCTTCGACCCATCTCCTCCACACCCACCCATAATGGTGGTGGGGCTGGTACGCTCCCACATGTTGAGCAGTGGTCTTCAGTCTTAGTACCACTGTCGTCAGGCATGGTGCCATGGCTCTGCTGTTTGCAGAGCTGCTCCAAGTGCTCGGTTCCAAGCTTGGCTTAGTTGGAACCCGTTGTCCTTGTTGATGAGGTTGTCCCATAGCCGGATCTCAATTGCTTCCTTGTATAGTCTCAAAGGTGAGATGTGTTTCTCAGAACTTCAGTGTCCTCATATTTGATAGTATGCCGGGTCTCTAGACAATGTTCAGTGATTGCTGATTTTGACTGCTTTAAAATCATTTTGGCATTAACATAACTGTTTGCATCAGCAGGTGCATTATTCGCTACAGGATTAATTCCTAAAGTAAATGAAGGCATTCATTTTACATTTGTCTGTTTATTAAGTTCACCAAGAGTATGAGATTTTTCAATGCCTTGTTGGTAACTCAAATAACCTAGATTAACAGATAACGGTTTCACACCTTTATCCTTTACCTCATTAAGTTTTTTATTATCTGATGAACTATAACGGCCAGGAAGAGAATTACTACCAATATAATAGTCTGTTCCAGTACAAGCCAATCCATGTGCCCCGTTTTCTACTTTTAATAACTCCAATTAGTGGTTCATATTCATATTTAAAACTTACATTCCCATCTACAGCTTTAACAGCAACTCCTTGTTCATATAGTTTATGTAAATGAGGAGCTCCATAGATTTCATTGGTAGAAAACAAATTACCATTGTCATCAGATTTACCACTAGGTATTATGAATGAATCATATATTGGCCAATTTCAAGGTACTGTTAAACAACTTGGGAAATCATTCATGGCTGTTGATCCCCACATAACTTATCTAAACTACTAATGGCACTTATTTTACTGATTTCCATTGGTTTAGTAGATTCACTAGTTACAGTAACAGGTTCATGTGCAATTGCTAAATTAGCTCCTTTATTGTAAATTAACATAGGTATATGGCTTATACTGGCACTTGCACTTAAGGTACTACCAGTTTGAAAACTAGCTACCAATCTAATCGGAGTTAAAGTAATCCACAGTTTCTTGACAAAACAATTATTAGGTAATGAATTAAATTGAGCTCTACTTAAAAACTGACTTAATCTATTTGTCATAAATTGTGCTCCTGAAGTTACAAGATGTTTTGCAATTACCTTTTTTGAAGGACCGACAACATCAAACCACTTGTAAGCATAACCCCAAACAAAGAATGTATGAGTATTACTAATAACCACAGAGTTTTGTTTAATTTGTTCTACCACTTTCCATAGAACAAACGAAGTCGAAGTTTTTGATTCATGACTGCCACTAGAAGACTGTGCACTAGTGTTGGATTGAGTAAGTCGAGCCATCAGTCTCTGGTCAGTAGCCATTTCTTCAGCTGGAATGATAACACTGCTTTCTTGGAAACCACTGTCAGAGAAATCTGAAGCACGTGAGGTACCAGGCTGAGCTCGATTCGATGAATGAGACTTCAAACGTTTAGAAGTATTTCCTTCTTCAGAAAAAAATTCATATAAATTCAACTCTTCTAACGCACCAAAAAAATCTTTGTCACTATCACTGAGTTTTAAAGTTTCTTCTAAACTATCTCTCTTTCGTTTACGTAGTTCTTGAGCTTCTTTCCTTTTCTTGTTAATTTCACTTATAGCAGACCAAGGAAGCTTTTCCTTACCACGATCCATACTGAAATATCTAAGAATTACTAGACACTTATATATATTCTAGCCAAGAACTCCTTACTGGTTACTTGCTCTGACCTCCAGCCACTGGCCACGCCCCCCGACTGGCTGACCTTTCCGTATGTCGAAGACATGTGCCAGAAAGCGTACGGCGCACGGAAAGGTCAGCCAGTCGGGGGGCGTGGACGGTGGCTGGGCATGGACTAACAGATTGGCGCGTCCGATCATCTGGTCAACAAGTGAGGTCACAGGCATAACAAAATGGAGTTCTACTGGTCGGTAGCTGGTGCTACAGTGTATGGTAAATTGAAATAATCTTGTATCTGGGTTAAGTATTTCACCCACAAGTTGTGGTTCTTTCTGACCAAAGTGTGAAAATATGCTACCAACAGGCGATTATATCTCTAAATGATATTGCTCTGTGGGTTTCTGATTGAACAAAAAATAGGTTTTATCCTCTCATAGGACAAAGCATCTATCCATTTTTGGCTCGTAAAAATCTTTGCATGATCGCTCAACAATCATTCTGGCTTTCCACAATCCAGTATGTATTTACCAATAATAATCTGTAGTCACCATTTTGTAGTGGTATTGTTAATGGCGTAGAGGCGCACCGGTTTCGTAAACGCATCTACTACCACCAAGACATACTGTCTCTCAAACTGTCCTCTTGGCAATGGACCAAATAAATCAATGCAGACCAAGTTATTGGGTGCAATTCACCGGTATAGTTCATGCTAGAATGCTTTGTCCGTTATCACAGGTCACATGCCCGAATGATCTTTGCTGCTGATGATTCTATTGCTGTCGCGTACCATTGTTCTCTTCTCTGTTCCTTGATGCCCGTAATGATCATGATACATGGTGATGATACAATCACACATGGCATATGGAAGCCATGCAAGCCAGCAGTCCATATTGTTATTCCTGTGGAAACGCACATCCCTGTATATATTGCACATCATAGCCATGTTGCATACTCATAAATCATCTCCATCTTTCCCATAGAGGAGATAATCTCTTATTTTCTTGATATTTTCATCACGTTCTTGTTCGCGAACTAGCTGGAGGTAGAAATCTCTCAGAACTACTCCCGCAATTTTTTTTTCGAATTTGCAATAATCACTTCATACGCCGTTTGTATATCTGAATGACAAGGCAACATCGTTCTGATACCAACTTAGCCAGTCGGCCATTTTGTTGTCTGTGCCTGATGACACTTCTATGTCATATTCTTGTAGTTGTAGAGCCCAATGAAATACTCGTTTCGACGTGAGCTTTACCTTCTCCAGGAAAGTTAATGCCTAGTGGTCTGTTCTAAGGAACATTTTATTTCCAACCAAGTATGGCCTGAATTTGGTAACTCCAAATACCAGAGCAAGCATCTCAATCCCTGTTGTATGGTAATTTAGCTCTGGACACCACAAACATCATCTGGCTGTCGCCACTATCTGCAAACTTCCGCTGTCCGCCTGCTGCTGCAAAACTGCCCCTAGACCCTTTGCACTGGCATCACAATTTAAAAAGAATGGTTTGCTGAAGTAAGGATGGGCAACGAACACTTTGTCTCGAAACATGTACTTTATCGTCTCAAATGCTTCTTGCTGTTCCATTCCTCATTTCCACCGTGTCCTCTTCCGCAGGAGGTCGTACAAATGTTGATTGAGGTGAACAAATTTCTAGTCCCATTTTTAAAGTATCCACATAATCCTAAAAATTTTCCCACTTGTCTGATGCTCATGGGTGGCTGAATAGACAGAATTTCTTCAACTTTTGCAGGTGAGGGTTCAATCCCATCCGGCATTATTTTAAAACCCAGAAAAATCACCTCCTGCATACACAAATTTGCCTTGTCTGGACGGAACATGACTCCTTTACTTGGCAGGACTTTGAAGAGCGTTTCAAGGTGGGAGAGGTGCTCCTCAAAAATATTTGAAAAAAAACCCCCGTATATTATCCACATAAATGGCACAGAATTCTTTTACTTCGATAGGCATTATCTCATTCATTGCTCTAATAAAAGCACATGACGAGTCGCATATTCCAAATGGTACTCTATACAATATGTATTGCTTGCCCCCAAATAAAAAAGCAGTAACTCCTCGTGGAGATCTATCTGATTGAATCTAGATGTCACATCTACCGTAGATAGCCACTTTTTTCCATGGAATCTGCCTATTAGTTCTCTAACCAACCCTGGGCATTCAGCATCACCTTCTTTTCATTTATTCAAATTCCTTGCATCGAGACAGATGCGCACTGTTCCATCCCGTTAAGTGACAACTGTTATTGGGTTAATGTATGATGATGGCGCCCTGGAAATTATGCCTTCCCGTTGCATTTTTCCAATGCTTTCATCACGGCTTCTCTATGATTCACGGGAATCAGATAACTGTGGCTGTCTGTCCAAAATTCGGAATTTGTGTTAATCCCAGCAATCCTTCCAGGGTGGTAGGAAAACACGGACACATTGTTCTCTAGCAGTTTATTCAACTTGGCTTTTTGCGGGTCATCTAATGCACTATTTGGGGTTGCGCGTTTCCGCAACTCACCTAGTATCTCATTTCTTACATTGAGAATCGTGCAGACTTCCATTAAGATAGGATCCAATTGCGGCGCAGTTTTTACGTCCATGACTTAAAGCTATATCCTCTACTGCCCTCATTCCACTTAATTGTTCCTTTCGTCAAACCAGTCACGGTGAAATTTTTCCAGTTAATACATTGCTTCTTTTCTTCTAGCACATCTGACCCAATGACCAAATCAACTGTATCTCCAGGCACTATTATTGCGGTTATTTCTATCATCTCCATAGCTATTTCTATTGTCTCCGTACAAAAATCTATGCGAATTATTGCTTGTTCACTCACCGTCATAACCTTGGAACCGAAATCAGGTACCAACCCAAATTTTTTTCTTACTGGTATTATCTTATTTTCAGCACCGCTATCAATACTTCATTTCACAAAATTGTCAGATATTGCGCTAATGGCACTTCCACTATCGAGTAGTAATACGCAATCTCTTCCATTGACCATACACTTAACCATGGGGCATCTACCTTTCCTTCCTATCTAACTTTAAATCTAAATCATTTTCTTCAAAAGAATTCAAAACATCTCTCCAAAACTGCTTGTCTCCCTGTTGTATTATGCAGACAGACGTGTTGAGAAAGGCCCCAGTGCAGTCTCATAAATCCGTATTCATTTTACTTTGTTCGCCATCTTGAGGTGAAAGAGAATTGCATCCCGCTGTAGGCACAGGTGGTTTATTTATTTTTCTGGCTTGCCACGTTTCTTGTTGTTCAGTCTTAGACCATTCATCGACCTGCGGGCGAGCTTGGAATCCTCGGTTGCCCCCGTGTTGTTGTCCCCACTGAAATGAATTTCTAGAATTTCCACCGTTTGAACCATTCTGTCCTCCTCTCTGTCTACCTGATACTTCAAGTCAGCCACCCCGGCTTCCTTTGTGTTCTTGCGGGCTGGGGGGTCGGGAACGGTTGCTAATCAATAGTATCTAACATCCGCAGGGTCTGAATAAATTCACTAAAATTTTTTCTATTGGTAGGAGTCAAAACCCTTCTAATATATGGCTTGAAGTGTCCTGTTATGGCTCCACAGATTTCCTGATCACTCATTGGTGGCTCGAGAAACCACGTGTTCAAGGCTACCTCGAATGCATAATCTTCTCTACTCATGCCAGAATTTTCCGGATATGTTCCCCAAAAAATACACTGTCTACACTATGCCTGTGCGTTGGGTTCTCAGTAGGTTTCTAAAAATTCAGATTTGAATCGGTCGTACTCAGAGTCGTCTGGTAATGACACCTGCATCCATACATGAGCATGACCTACCAGTGCCTGTTGGACAACATACATTCGAAATCTGTCCAGAATATTCTTGACCTCCAAATAGTTTTCCAAATCTTTCAAAAATTGTTTAGGGTGACTCCCATTATTATTAGAAAAAATTGACATTTGAATGTCAATTGGCATTCCGTGATCAATTCTGCCCTGCGTCCCAGATACGTTACTTGGTACCTTGTCACTGATTCTTTTCCTGATGTAATTAATGTCTGTATCCAAATTAACAAGTTTTTCACGGGTCTCCTCTTTGAACGTCATCTGCCTCTGTGAGGTTAATGACTGTTCTTCTTTGACCACATCAATCCTTTATTTTATAGACTCCGCCGATTGGTTTACTTCTTGTAATGTTGTTTTAAATTTTTCCTCCATCACCTGGATCATTTCGTCATTCTCCTTACATTTTCTATCATTGGTAGTGCTCAGTTCGCAGATTGACTCCTGTGTTTCCCTGATTCTTTGCGCTGATTCATTATGAAATGTTTCTAACTCAATGACCCTTGCTTCGACTCCAGAAACTCTTTAGTAACTGATGCAATTACCTTGCGAAAGTCTTGTGTCATCTCTGCTAATATCTGTTTGGTCTGACTTTGAGAATTTGTTATTCTGTCCTGTATTTGTTTCAAGAAAAGAACCAAACTCTCCTGTGTTATGCCCCGACTACCTGTTGTTTCTCTCTCAGCTGATACTTGAGTATTTAACAATATCTGCAGGGACAATAGGCTAGCTGCCCCATCCTGCTGATCTGCATCCGCTTCTGAACGTGTTACTACCGCTGGAAATATTCCTGCTTCTGACAACATTCACAGATGTTGTTAGATCCATTTCGCTTGTCGTTTTACCAGAGCGAAGTTTCATGAAATTTTTAGCACTTACAATCTCCTTATTTTGCTTTAAAAAAATTATTGTCAGGAAAGAACTGATATTTAATATTTTACTCACAAAACAACAAGGGTGAGAGACAAAAGCATTAGAAACACATGCCACAGCATTCACTTTGGAAAGGGAAAAATTACTTGAACCAACTAGTACAACAGATAAACAAAGAAAAACAATGGGATCTCTCTCAATGAACCGCCATGCTGATCTGAAATAAAAAATGATACACAAACAATTCAAATCTGCACCACATACACTGCATCAAAAACTGTAATAGAATCATTAGCATATTGGATTCTAAGACGATAAAGCAAGAAAAATACAATTAATAGTTTCCTGCAATACTGGAAAATGATTTTAAGTAACCTGCTTTACTGATGCGTTTGAAATTGTCTAGGCATGCCAAAGAAATATCAACTTTAACACTTCTTTATCACACATAATTTTAAAAAATTAACCCCAAATTAATATATGTGCCTAATTATAAAACTCGAGCCCCCATGAAATGTCTGGCTCTTTATGACCTTAAACATTCACATTCTCTCTGCATGAGATGGAAGATTCATTTGTTAAAAATGTATTCTTAATATTTTTGATTTGCATGGACAGGTGTAAATTTAAATTATACCCTCTAATTACAAAAAGGAGACTCGAGTGCAGAATTAATAAAATAATCAATTTATAAAATATATCACTGAGAGAAATACATGTTTATTTAACATTACACAAAAGAAACCTCAGCCAGCAAAGAAAATGAACGGAAGCAAACAGACAATATACAAAAATGTTCCCGGCTAGGGAGAGCAAGAAACTCCTTAAGTTTGGGCGTATACCCTGGGTAAAATGTTTATATGAAATTGTCACTTATCGTAACTGCAGGTGGCTGTCGGCTTTGGCAGCCTTGAGGTTTCCTTCACGACGAAGAAACACTTTTAAACACCATTAACTAAATGGCGTGTGTTCACTCATAGAGGCACATGAAGAAGCCACCACGCAAAAAAAAAAAAAAAAAAAAAAAAAGAAGAAAAACAAAAGATGCTGTGACAAATCACAGCCTCCATGTATTTGGAGTCCGCATCCACACCTACACACGTGCGTACTATACGGAGTCTCACCCCCAAGTCCCCTTGCTACTGCTTGTCCACTCTCCCCTCCATCCTTCAGGGGCGCCATCTCTACCTGCTTCAAACAATCAAAAGACACAGTCACGCTGTCTCACAAATCGGCTGGATGAAATGTCTTATAAATATATGGAGAAAATGATGAAAAATTAATCATAGCAGAGGCTGGACATTACAAAATGTATTTGTAGTTCCAAATCTGCTTTTAACATTGTCAAGTTGGAAAGCTCACACCCCTGTCTGGTATCCATTTCTATTATAATAAATTATAATTCTGTGTCGTTATAATGACCTGGTGTGAGAAATTTCTATTGGCTGTGCATTTTGCTCCTATCGAAGCTGCCTTAACCTAATCCTTTAGTCCTACTAGGTACAGGGAACCTACAGTTTAATGTGGAATCTTCACATTACACAGCAAGGGGATTTGAACTGGGGACATTTCGATCTCCAGAATCAGACACCTTAACTGAGCCACCAGAACACTCATCTATTTCTATTAAGTGTGGTGGTTGAGTGGTAATGTTTGATGTTAGCATTCAGTTAGAGCAGGTTTGATGTCTAGTTTCATTATCCAGTTTTTGGCTTTCCAGGGTTTCCCAAAATCACTCCAGGTTCAAAAAAGGCCATTGCCAATTTTTTCCTGTCTCTTTCCCAGCATCCTCTCCTGAATTTAATGGCTTCTACAATCATGAGCTGTGAAGTTATAATAATAATATGCTTTATTATTTAAAGTTAGACATCACACCTTTTTATAAGAACTATCTAAGTTTGGCTAAGTTGTTTTTATCTGTAAGCTAGCGGAATATCATCTGCATGGAAAAATTTCATTGATCTGGTGGGTGTTAGATGACATGCACATACCTGCCAACTTTTCCAGTTTTCCCATTTTATGGCTGTGTCAATAAACTGTGTTACTTTATGAATTTCCAAATAAACATTTGACTGCATAAATGATTAGAAATGAGATCTTTATATGGAACAGGGTTTTTTTTTGCATATTTTATGGACAGTTGTAGGTATCTAATTTCATTCTTGGCTGCTGTTACTCTCCTTTCTTAAAGCTTCTTCCTTTTGACTGTTGTGTTACACTAAAGTATGCCATATTTTACTGTGTTTAATAATTTTCCAATTTTACATTGATACTGAAAGCTAAATCACCAATTATTTGAATGTTTTTGGTTCCACTTCTACATCATTCCTCAAGCATTAAATTGCCTGTTGGTGCTTTGTGTTGATCATCTTGATTTGTACATTTTGTATATTGTATTACGGTGGATTGTGTAACCATGAAAAATATTAAGAAGCAGTATTACCAGAAATTTAGGGAAGCATTCTCTATATAATTTGTGTTCATGTTAAAATCAGAAAAAGGAGAAAAATTTGCAGTTTATACAGTGTGCAGGTGTGATTTTAATGTAGCATGTGATGGAAGAAATCATGTGAACTGCAGTGAACACACAGCGAGTTTGAAATCGTAGGAAGAGAAACCAGAAAATAAATAGTATTTTCGCTTAGTCTGGTAATTCTGATTCTGATGTAAGTAAAGCCAAGGGTGTATTCAGTCTTTTGTAAACCCTTTTTTTATATAGCATATGGAAACTATGCAATGAAGAAAATGGCAGTTTACAAGTGGCACAAGTGTTTTTGCAATGGTCGCTCAACAATTGAAGATGATGTTCGGTCCGGGCGGCCTTCAACTTCCACGGCAGATGAGAATGTTGAGCATGTTTGACAACTAGTGCATGTGGACAGGCGAACAACTATCGATGTTATTGCCTCCAAAGTTGGTATTTAACATGGGAGAGTTCACAGAATTCTTTATAATGATGTCATCATGTTTGTTTGCACATGGTTCCGAAAATGTTATCCTCTGAGCAAAAAGAAATGAGAGAGACCATGTGCAGGGACTTGATTGAAATGGCTGATGCAGACGGCAGCATCCTGTGCAAAATTTTAATGGGTGATGAGACGTAGTGCTTTCTTTATGACCCTCAGATGAAGCGGCAGTCTGCTGCATGGAAATCAAAAACATCATCAAGAAAACAAAAAAATTATTTTAACAGAAGCCAGGGTAAAGTAATGTAGGAGGTGTTTTTTGATTACCAGGACTTGATTAATTATGAATTTATTCCTAAAGGGAAAACAAACAACTTAGAATTGTACACAGAAATCTTAAAATGGTTACGAGATACAATTTGACGAAAATGACATCGACAATGGGCAGGAAATGATTGGTTTTTGTTGCATGACAATATCCTGTCACATCAATCTGTAATGGTGAAACAATACCTTGCCAAAAACAATGTTACCAGTCTGAAACACCCCCCCCCCCCATATTCTCCTCATCTTGCACTACCAGAGTCTTATCTGTTTCCATGGCTGAAAATAACATTAAAGGGACGACATTTTGCTGATTCACCTGAAGTGATTGAAAATGCGGCAAAGCGGCTGAAAGAACTTTCGAAAAATTACTTTCACGAGTGTTTCCAACAATTGTATGAACAGTGGAATCAGTGTGTAGAAGCCGGAGGATAGTATTTTGAAGAAAAATAAGGTAAAAATATTATACATACTTTCAATAAATTTTTATTAACCAATTCCAAGAACTTTAAGACCCTACATCATGGACAAATATGTGGAAATCAAAGAAATACTGCATGGAAATAACTGTGATTCAATTCAATAAGATTACTAATGAAAATCTAGTCACCTGAAGTATATTCCCCAAGCCAGCAGAGGTTTAGAAAATTCGTGAGGCAGTACCTGTTACAAGTACATGGATTCTAGACATTCCTACTGTTGTGGCAGAGAAGAGACTCCTGGAGTTTCAAAATGGAAATTGGGTATTTACTAGGCCAGGAGTGCATGAGATGGAAGATTCATTTGTTAAAAATGTATTCTTAATTAGTGTTGAGAAGTTAAAAAAATCTGTTTTGGTGCCACTCATGCCTCATGTTTTGATTCACAGTAAATCTCAAATATTTCCTCAGTACTATTTTATTAACCTAAAGTGTTGCATCTTGTTTGAATCATGTTTTTCTACTGCACATCTGTACATAAAGGGAGTAAAATCTGTTAGAAAATAACCCAAACTTCTTATATAGTCACTGTTTACATTTCATTGTGATCGAACTTTACTGTTTAATCCTGCTTTGTATTTAAAAACTACTGTAAAATTAAACATGTTTTACTGTTGGATTCTTATGAGCTCACAGCTCTTTTAACTAATTTTGATCATGTATTGGCAAATTTAAGGTTATATGGCAACTGCAGCCTTCTTTTATTCAACGTTAGTAATTAATGTGTGTACTTTATCTTTCCTTTTTCATATTAATAACACATCACGGCATTTTTTGCTGCTGCATTGTTTCTGAAATTACATTATCATTTCTACGTTTTACTAGCTGTGACAAATTTTACTCCCCCAGTGGCAGTTTCACCATACACCATTCATGTTTAATGAATTTTTACTATAAATTCTTGCAGTGTTTGATTTAAATTGCTTAGCACCTTTCTCTATAACCTATTCTATACTCTTATCTACAGTTAAAAAACTTTCCAACTCACTTATGCTTGATGTAAATGCCCAACTCGCTTATCATCAAGTGATATGTCAAGATATTTACATTTTATTCTTTCAAAAAGCTATTCCCCTCCACCATGTAATCATTCAGAACCTTTATTTTCATATCCGTGTAACTGTTACGCTGGGTTATTTTTGGTATATATCTTCCTACCGTATTGACCTACCTAACTGGATATCCTATTCAGATCTGCATGTAAGTGTTCAAAATCCTCCATTTTAATTCAGTTGTAGATTATTGAATATGCAAATGATGTAACCAATAACATACTCATTCATTAGAATAATGAACAGGAAAAACCCTGATACACTACCCCTTTCTCATTTCCACCTCCCGACTTCTGCATTTCCTGCCGTAACTCTTTGCCTCCCACCTCTGAAGAATTCCTCCAACCAGCAAGACACATTGTGATTTTCCTCAGTGGGTTTAAACTTATTCATCACCATTCCATGGCTCTCTCTGTCACATGGTTTAGAAAGATTTATTGGTGCACAATCAGCTTAGCCTCCCATATCAATTTCTTCTGAAATATCTTACATTTAGCCCTCTGATACTCACATGAATAATACCTCCTATAGCCATGTTGCTGTTTTACCAACTATTTTCTTCCCTTGTAGAAATCGCTGATGTGGTTGGATATCAAATTTTCCATCAACCTGTCTACCACATAAGTCAAACAAATCCATCTATATTTTGTTACTCTATTTTTATTTTCTCCTCTATGAACTGGTTCTAAAGTGGCATAATTACAGGCCTATTGTATGTAATAAGTTCAAAGCTACTTTCTAGCCATGGGTTGATATTTTAGTCATCTACGTTTAACATATCTGTAGTAATGATATTCTTAAAAACCCCTTTATGATTGAGTTAAACATACCAAACCCCCCTTGTTATATTCTCAGCACCTGTTTATAATTTCCTAATTCAGCCATTTCTATTTACGTACTGCTGCTCCTGACATTTCTGCTACAATCTCTGCATGACAATCTTTAATGTCCTCATCAAATTGGTGATTAAAAATTTTGTCTTTTTCATATTCTTGGCAACTGTTCCTCTTAATTTTATAAAATAGCCTTAGAAATATCTGACTGATAATTTATTGTTACCCTTCCAGCTTTGATATTTATCATGAATTCATCTTTAGATTCCCTCTTTGCTGTGATTAATTCCTTGTTGTTCCTTTTTTCCTACTACCTTGCTTCCTTTATGCTCTCTTCTCACAAACCTCTTCAGCATTATCACTTCTCTATTATTATTGTAGGTTCCATGGTTAAATTTATTTTTTATTTTGGAATAAGTATTTCTTCACTGTTAATCCTCACTAAGGCCCTTTTCATACACAATAATTTTGGTTGTTTGGTAAAAAGTCATATGACCACATTCCATTATTGGAGTGAAGAGGTACATGGGACTTTTCACACGGAACAACAATGAAACGATGTTGTGATTGTACAAGGTCAATACTAAAAGTAGTGGGACTGATTGTATAATTTTTTTTTAATTGAAGGTATGTTTACAATTCCTTAATTCTCTTCGAAAAAGCACCCTATGGCAGCTACACACTTACAATTACACTGCTACCATTGTCCGTACGCCTTCTGGAAGTCAGATTCGGGTACGCTGTTGAGAGCCCTCGTCGTTGCTACTTGAACGTCCTGAATCAAGTCAAACCACTGTCCCTTCAGCTACCTTTTAATCCGTGTGAGTAAAAAAGTGTCAGATGGAGCCAGATCAGGACTGTAGGCGGGGTGCAGCAACGTGGCAATGTCGAATCGGTTCAACAGTTGCCTCATGAAGAGCGTGCCATGGCACAGCGCAGCGTCATGATCCAGTGTCCAGTTGTCCGAGATGACTTGTCGGACGCGATTCACTCAGTCTAGCAGGCGGTTTAGCACTTGCACTTAAAAGTTCGAATTGACAGTTTCCCCAGGGGGAACGAACTCCTAATGAATTACCCCACAAGGGCGAAAAACCACGATCAGCATTGTCTTGATCTTTGATTTGCTCGTGCGAGCCTTCGTTGGACGGGAGGATGTGGAAGGCATCTGTTGGCCCGATTCGGCATTGCCACGTTGCTGCACTCCGCCTACAGTCCCAATCTGGCTCCAACTGACCCTTTTTTTTTTTTTATTCCCACAGATGAAAAGGCAGCTGAAGGGACAGCAGTTTAACTCGATTCAGGATGTTTAAGCAGCATCGACAAGCGCTCTCAACAGCGTCCCCGAATCTGACTTCCAGAAGGCGTACGGCCAATGGCAGCAGTGTAATTCTAAGTGTGTAGCTGCCCAAGGGTGCTACTTCGAAGAGAATTAAGGAATTGTAAACATACCTTCAATAAATTTTTTTTTTATAAAATCAGTCCTACTACTTTTGGTATTGACCTTGTATCATTCAGCAGTTGTCCTTTGCCACTAGATGGGATGACCATTGTGTCCTTCTGGAAAGGCAGTGGTCTACGTGACCAGATGCATGCTTTTACTCCAGGGTTTGCTTGAAAAATGAAGCCAGATTTCGAGAACCTTGAAAATGGAAAAAATATTCATTCGGCAAGTATAGTTTCCCAATTACAATGTTTATTTTATTATCATCTAAATTATATTTAACAGATATCTTGAACCAAGAACATAGACAGACTTACTACTTAAAATTTTCTCTTTCTTACAATGCATTTGTCAGTAATTCATAAAGATTAATATAATTTCATTCGACCTAGAAATATAGATCCGTTTAGATTTTTGACATTTTCCAGTGCACACTTCTGGCACTTGATACAAAATAGATGCACAGTATGTTTCTAATATTATTTGCTGTTAGACCCCCTCATACACATTCTCTTGTATACATCTTCCAAATCAGTAATGACTGTATTATCCTCCATCGAAAACCCATCTCTGTCATGGACAAAGTTATGTAACACAATGCAAGCTTTCTCAATATCAACAGCAAAATCTGGCTATTCTTTAGACATATTGCCAAAATTCACACAGCAAATAGTTATTTTTTCATTTGTTAAAGGTTGTTACAAATGTTTGCATAATCCAGAAGCTCCAGTTTCACAAAGAATTGGGGAACTTTTGGATTTTGCGTTCCTGGTAGACACTTGACTTCCAGTAGTTGTTGCGTGTTTCTTCCTATTGATTGCCATAGACAGGATTTTTTAAATACTGAAGCGTCATAAACTTTGCCATAGCTGCCGGTTTCAACTAAGACAAATCAGTGGCAGAAATTTGCATTTGTTTAAAATTCGAAAGCAATTGATTAACACAGTTCTTTTGTGGATGTACTTATACAATCCACTAGCATTACAGTCCATATTGCTGTGCATGCATCTCCAACTATCATAATTGCCGTTTCTAGAATGTCCTGTATTTAAATGGGCATGTGGAAAACATTCAGTTTCTAATTGTGGCAAGCAAAGGTATAGAAAAAAAAAATTTTTTTTGGTAATGCTTGGTAATTTTCTGGGTCAATTTTCTGCATAAACATAGAGATCAGATGCTGTGCATCAACATTTTTAGCTACAAGAATGGATCTTCCATTCAACCATGCATGGTTTTGTTATTTGTTTTGATGCTTCAGTAAACATTGTCTACTAATTCTTCTTTTTAATTTGCAATGATGCAGAAATTAAATGGTGAGGCAATTTTTCCTGTTTCTGGATTAGTAGGTAGTTCTGTTACCGACCTTGAGTAAGTCTGTTGAACAAATGTTAGCTACTGTATAGTTTTGAACCTGAACTCTTATATTTGATGTTAAATGAATTTTTTGACTGTACTCCAAAAAGTAGAATATTTCAAGCAAGCATCAGGTACTACTGAGTACTACTGAGTGTGGTATAACTGGCAGAATTTGCCTAAAGTCCTTGGATCAGTGCGGTTTGATCTCCTTTGACGTTCTATGCTTGCGCGATGAGAACGGTGGCCTATCTTTGAATGTGGGTGAGGCATTCCTGATGATTAATGAAAGTGGTAGAATGACTGAGATTCTTTTATTATGACCTTAGGATTTTACTATGGCCGGTGAAAACTCAGATGACAATCAACTGTGAAAAAAGGGGGGGGGGGAGTGGAAAGAAATAAATGCAATTGAAAGCAACAATTGGAATCAAAGTAACTCAAATTTCGATTTTCGAAAACAGAGAAAATTTGATTCTAGATAATTGACTTGAATGTAACAATTAGAATCAAAGTAACTGACCTTTTGATTTAAAAAAAATCATTTCCCCATAATCAAATGACTGCCCAAAGAATCAAATCACTTCCAACAAATAATTGTGCACATAATGAGCATAAATTGCTATGAAACAATCAGGATTAAAAAAAAAAAAACTATCAATTTTTTTTTAACAAATTTACAGGTGAGGCTTGTAGTATACAAAACATTTGTGCCGCCCACCACATTCTCCCAAAACTTCAAGTCAATTGATCATTTCGAGTTTTGTGAGCACAAAGTTGCACAGGCTGAATTTTTATTTTTTTAAGATAGGTAAACTTCATTTTCCAGCACTACTTTTTTTTTAACCAGCACTCAGCCACACGTTTTAAGTACATGTGATCTGTGCATCTCCACTAAGTTAATGAACTGTGGAACTTTTTTTATTATACTCTTACAACTGGATGTTGTGGGCTGTTTCCTCAATTGCAAATTAATCAATTTTTCATATAAGTTAATACCACACCAATGCAATTTTGTTTTATTTCTTGTGTCGTGTGCATTTCAGAGTGTCATCAGCAACGTATGCGACTTTTTATTTCATGCTCTCTTAGTCAGGGTTTGTTTCTCCAGGTAGTTTTTAGCAGGAATCATTGTGAAATCTTTCTGAGATACACAACATACTGTACTGACCAGAGTACACAGTCTCATTATTAAATTTACTTTTTTTATCGAGTTCAAAACATTTACACTCAAATGTTTTGAACTTGGAATTACAAACCAGGTAATGGAAATGACCCACACACCAAATAAGGCATTTAACTGTGTTGATCATGAAATTCTGACACAAAAATTAAAATATTAATGTATTGATGACATCGTTAATACTGTTTGATCAGAAATCAAAAAGTGCCACTGGAACATTTTAATGCTGCATCATGTGTTCACTGTTTTCTTAGTGGGGATATATCACATGTGAGGTACATCAGAATTTTATCTTGGGGCGATTATTGTTTTTATATAATAAATGAACTACCCTGTGTTACAGCCATCACCCAAAGCATCCCATATAACTGAGCTACCTAAGTAATATCAGTCTATCACGAGACATCAAGGTAAAGAAAAGGTGCCACTCTAAAAGCACTGTTTCCCAAATAAATAATTTTATGACATGTGTATCGAATCATCAACAGTACACAGTGTGACAGCAATATTAAAACTCAAACTCATTTGGTATGTTATTTAATTCACAAATGAATATTTGGAAAACAAATTTGTAAAATTGTATTTTGTTTTTTCTGTTTTGAAGAAAAAAGTGGACAGAGGAATGGGGGTATGACATAACTCCAAAAGTCAGTATCATCTTCTTTTGCAAAATTACTTGTGCAGGTGTAGATAGTTCCTTTGATCAGCTTCATGAGTGTTCAGTTTCATTTCCTCTCAGCATTATTTATGGATGAGGGTATGATACAATTGGTGGTGGTAGCTAGGTCAACAAGGGCCCCGGTGCAAAAAATTTATTTTGGGCCCTCAGGCCAGATGGGCAACCTTTTTTACTAAAATTTCCCTAGTAAAAGGTGTACATAGATAACTAACATTTTATCACCCTATCTTAGATGTATTAGTAATTATATTTTGTTATTTTTGTGCTTTTTGAAGTAGCAAATACAGTTTTCAAGTAGAAATTCTGGACTTAGCAAATTAAAAAAAAAAAAAAAATAGCCTGTTGGCTACGCAGTTAACTAAGTGTCCATTAATAAATAATCAAAATAGCTCAAGTACTGCTACCTAATGTATTCCTCTCATCTAATCTCTTGCCCCTCCCTGACCATTTCTACTGTTTATAAGCATATTCATGACATTTTTTATTACTGACAACTTATGGTTGTGAAAAACTCTACCAGACAGTTAATTCCAATAAATTATTTCAGATTGGTGTGTTCTGTTCTTCGTTTATGTGAAATGGAGAGGCAAGCTGCATGTATACATAATCTTAATCAAGACTTAAGCCCAGCTCTGACTTGTAACATTATGTGGTTCTTGGAGAAATGGGCTACGTGCTACTTGTGCCCAGATGAACAGTTATACACAGAGGTAAGTAAATACACAAAACAGAGAGAGAATACAGTAAGTTTCTGAATATAATTGTCAAATAATAGTGACAGAACATCACTTTACCCAGTTGAGAAATTAATATAAAAGAATTGTATAATCATATAGCTAATAAATGAAATTTTTGTCATAAGTTCTTCCAAGATTTTTATGGATATTTCCCAGTAGAACTTTAAACTTTTATGTCTTATTATGAACTATTTTAGTTAAGGAAAAAAAAAATAAACATGTCTTTTAAAGAGACATTATGTGGAACAGAACACTGACTAAGATGGAAATTTGTTTTAAGGTTAGATCATGGACTTGTTACTTTATTTCTGAGGCTCAGAGCTTTAATGTGGCTCCTTTTGATATAAATTGAAAAAAAAAATCAAATCAATAAGTTAAATACTATTTTAATACCACATATACAACTGAAGCTGCATGGCTGTGTGATACCTGAAGCTGTGGTACTGTTCTGGTTTTTTTATGCGGTAACCTGAATTCAAGTAAAGTCTAGAAGTTAATAGTAAGAACACTGTAGCATAAACATAGTCTGCAGTCTACAGTACACAATGTATGTCATAAAATGGTACAATACGACACAGTACAAAACGGGACTGATTTAGCTTGGGCAGTCACGGAGAAACCACAAGATGTGGGAGTTGACGGCAAGAATACAGTGAAATAATCAAAGTCTACAGTAAGTAACAAATACTATGGGAAAGGATAGTAAGTGTCAGGAAATAATAGAGCAGCTGATTAGGGGGCCAAGCTAGACAGGTAGCTCAGTGATAATTTAGGCAGTAAGTGACTTTACAAAGAAGGGATCCAAACCGAACGGGAAAGATGTTTTATTAGTCCCATCATACCTGAATTAATTGGTGGTATAGGAGAGAGAACTAGAAAATAGCATTGTTTATGCTTAATTATATCACCTGTGGGAAAATCATTCTTTATGAGTTTTGTTATTAAGTCATCACAGCTATCTAATAAGTCTTTTTTATCCACAACCATGACTTCCAGAGGTACTGCTGATAGAAAATATATTATCCTCCCTTTCCAGTATAAATCCTAGTGGTTCCCTACATATCTATGTCATATAAATTTTTATAGTGTCATTACAAGATGCTATTTACTGGTGCTTTTATTGTAAAATGATTACATTTTCAAGTCTTTTATGAAAAGATTAATGGTAAAAATAAATAATACAAAGCTGTGTACATTTTCCAGGAATTGTAATGGGTGTTGTGTCCCCTTTCATAAAAATTATACAGCATGTCAGTTTGTGCTGACCATGATCGATACTCAATATATTTTTTCTTTTTCTTTTTTGCTCATAAGGTTGTAATGTTATATTTAAATATGTCATATTGCTTTTTTAAAAAATTTCAATCACTAAGCTTGCTAGGTGAGAAGTAATCTTTGGGCCTGGCATTCAAGTAGACATGGGTTTGAGTCCCCATCTGGCCATCCAGATTTAGCTTTATGATGGTTTCCTTAAATGACTACAGGCAAATAGATACTTCAAAAGTCGATGCATGGCTTTATTCCTTCCTGTTTGTTGTCCCCATCCTTTCCCTCTTCTAACGACCTCAGTGAGACATAAAAGCCCTTAAAAATATCTCAATCGGGTGTTTCCTTCCTTTGATCTACCCTTGTTATATTGAACTATGTTAAATCCCAGTTTTCCCTATTTTGACTGCAAATAAAGATTTAAATAGACAGTGGGATCAGTTAATATTACAATACTTGAAAAGTAATTACATTTGATGGAAATCATAATTTTTGTTTAAAAGAAAGTAGACCATAGTTAAACAACAATTAAGACATAGAAGGGAGGAGGGGATACTTATTAATGTAAGGGGGGGAAAAATTAAATACTGAGGGACTAGGTTGGCCGAAAACATAGCATATCCCCTCAAATTCTGCAGCTACCCCTAGAGCTGGCGTATAAAAGGTTTATTTGTACTAACCTCATCCTACTTGTAATGGATTAAAAGTTCCATTCTGTTAACTTTTTAATAATCATCCTATCTTGTCACTTGATCTTCATGTCACTGTCAATTAAACCATTAACTTTAGCCCATTGATTGTATATTATTCCAGTCAGCATTGGCTGTAGCAGTTTGCAATTTAACTATGAGTGACCAGTATCTGAATAGAAAAAAGAAATTCTTCTTTTATTAATTTGTCATAAATTTGTGAACATCAAAGCCTCTCTGTGCTTTGGGTAAATCTTTGGTGGCAAGAAGTAATACACTTTAAAATGAAGGTAGAGTCAGAGTACTAAAATGTGTCTGCATAATTGATATACATGTTTTGCGAGTTGACTGGCTCACAAGCCAATTGGTAAATGTAAACTTGACTATAAGACTGAACGTCTAGCACTATATGTGCGGCATAAATATAATTTAGGTAATAAGATTTTTTGAAAGTTTACTTGGAGAATTTGAAAAATATCTCAAAGCAAATAAAAAGGATGATTGAGAACGGCGGGGAAATCCGTAATGTTGGAGGTACACTGAATGAAATGATTATTTCCAAAAAAGATTACAAGAAATCATTACAAACACAAAAAAATGTCTATACATATGTAGACAAATGTTTCACATATAAGATATCAATCTGCGCATAGAGAAAACCGATAGCCAAAGGCAAGTTAAATTCTTTGTTCTTACTTTCTAGTTCATTGTTAATACAGACTGCATGGTTAATTCCCAAATTTTCATTCTGGCTAGTGTTTCTGATTTACTAACAGACACATTGATATATGTAAACAAATAACAGCTGATCATATGATCAGTCACATGACCTTTTATTTGCGTATAGCGGGTTGCTCAGCTGCCAGCATCAAAACAGTAAAATACATGTTCTGTGAATAGGCTGTTCACAAACTAATTTACAGATGCAGTCATTGCCTCATTAACTGATACAAAATATTAATTTACTGGTATAACATTTGTTTTTAGATTGACGGCATTTCTGCGAGTCAATGACAGCATTGGCATGATTCTTATGTGAGCTATTGCCTTCTTGGAATGCAGTACTGCCGACTCTGGCAAACTAATTACTGCCAGTGTTAGTTTTATATATTACAAAATCAGTTTTTATTACTCTTGATAGTAGAAACAGTTACATCAATGATTATATGTTATATTAACTGTACTGACTCATATAATCAAGTATATGAGAACATACTCTCACAACCATCAGGTTTACATAATTTTGATAAAATACATTATTTTGTACTTTTAACTCATTAGGTTTATCGTCATTAATAATACACTTTTTGAACCATTGAGAATGATACTTCATATATAGATTAATTAAAATGATTGGGTCATTACTTTCAGTGCCACTGACACATATAAAACCTTAATTAATTGATAAAGGTGAATTGTAATCCTCAAAGTGATAGGCCTTAGCATGAAAGATTTAGAATTAGATAAAAGTCTCAGAGCCAAACCTATGAACCTGGCAGTAATCAGTGAGATCAAGAAAAGAACTCGCAGGGATGAAAGACTGGAATTGATATATACTAATATACAGCAGGGGCTGAACAGGGAAAATGACATCTGCAGATGTGGTAACATTAATTCATTGAATGTGGAAGATATCTCTTATATTCTACGAATATGTGAATGACATGATAGGTAGCTCACAACTTAAGGTCTTGAGAGGGTACCTTACATTGACAGGACTTAAAGTACTGGAAAAAAGAAAATGGAGAATAATATTTCATACCTCACTGATTCAGCATATTAATACATCGGACTATCTAATTTTGGCAGAAAATGCCAGAGTAGGCAAAAAAGAAATGAAAAATGTTGGAACTTCTGGAGAGGCCTGTAATCCTTGATTGATTATGTTAAAGTAAATGAAAGGACACATGGGTTTTGAGAGGTAATGACATATTTGCAGACCATTTTTATCTTGTAAGCAAGCTACTGTGAACAAGAGGAAAAGCAACACATAGAAGGCAGTGAAGTTCAAATGTAGGCTGTTACAGGAAGGCAGTCTTAATAATCTTAATCAAAGAAGACTGACTAAATGCCTTTAATTGGACAAAACAGTGCTAAAGACTCTAGTGTAGTGACAAATTGATGGTACAGATGCCACAATGTAAGAGTCTTTAGGGATGTCGCTTCACTGTTGTTAGATTTATTTAATCCCAACTTATCATGTTCTATGACTGTGCCTAGTACTGCCAAAATAAATACAAATTATTTCCTTAGTCACAAAATCCACTTTCCGAAAGAAAATTGTTAGGATCCAAACCCATACCGGGGTGCGTATCGGCTTGTCCACCTAAACTGGAGTACCTTCAAATACTGATAAAAGTCAAAGAAATGTTCTGAAACCGTGAATAACCTTTGGAAATTACTAACTGTACTATAGAAACGGCCGCCACTTACATAAACAAACCCTATGTAAGGAGGGTACTAATTTAGAAATGAAAATAGTTGGAGTTCATGTCACGAAAAACATATATTCTGAAAATTACACAAAGTACAGTAAATGGCAGTTAGCTAAGGCATCAGTCTATTCGTCACACAGTAGATCACAAGTAATGAAGCAGAACAGAACCGCCTAACCCCGATCGGAAAATGAAAATCCTTCTATTGTAGTATCACATGTCTGAAAAGTTCAAGATTTCAAAGATGACCTCCCTGACCAGCGCCATTACTATTTCCGGTAAACAACAGCTCCCATGAACCCTTGCGCGGCTAAGCGCCGAATTCGCTTGGCGAGCAATACGTGCTTCTAGCACCGTGGACTTCTGAATGGTACTAAAATGGCCACTCCGGGATTTCCTTTTATCAAAACGGCATTCTACTGCTAGGATCAACAGGTGTTCAAAATGTCTGTGTTCATGGAGGGCTTCCAGAAAATCACAACTTGTAGAGCGTAATCCAAAAAGTGTTTTGTGTTCTGTGTGTTTTTTTCTCTAAATGCTTTCAAATCGATGTAAACCATTTATTAAGTTGGTGGAATAGTACAGCTAATTGGATTCTGGCAGTCCTGTGCATTGTTTATTGTTTAAATTATTACAGAAATGTTCTTACGTGCCTGCTGATTAAAATGAGCCAACAATCTTTAAAATCGGTTATGTGGATCAAAAGGTATCAATTTTTCTAAAATTCATGGTTTTCCAACTTTACTCAAAATTCCTAATTTTTTATTTACAGCTTGTATCGCCCAGATATTATTTTTAAAACCTTTCTTTCATTTATTTAAGTGATTTCCAAATGTTTTTAATTACTGGAATATGTTTGCCGATTCAAAAAATCTATTTAAAAGGTGGCTGTTATTGCGTCGTAAATTTGCTACTTTAAACTTATTTATATCTTTTATTAAACGGTTGACAGCTATTCGAAACTTAAGGAATATAAATGTGAATATTATTTGGTGGTATTAAATCTACTTTTAAAGCTCTGAAATTTCTTAGCTGGATTGAAATCTTTTATTGAAGTTGGCACATGGATAGTTTGTTTAAAAATCATATTTACTGCTTTAAATCTATCTGAAACTACGAGTTATTAGTGATTTTTTATTCTCCTTGGCATAATTATTATTGCAAAATTGCTTTACAGTGGAAAAATGTGTGGAATATTAGTGATATGTTCACATAACCAAACTTGCTTATTTACATTTTTGAGTGTTTATGGATTACGCTTATTTCGGTAAGTTTACAAGTTATTTCTTATTGGAAACTATTTCTTTATTATTATTGGAACCTTTTTATCTACGTTTCTTGCTTTAATGTGTTGTGGATTCAGTTTTAATCTGCAGTATCATGTATCAATGTTAACCCCAATTCTCGTTGGTTTTTAACTAACTATTGAAAATACAAAAAGTAAGATAGCTTACAAAATGGCTGCCACTTATTTAATATAAATAAAAATACCAACAATAAAGAATAATTTAATATTTATTTTGAATAATGTTCACACCAAAAACTGTTCAATAGCTTTGTTTAAAGAATCAGAATCTCATTGTAAATGTCCTCTGGTACCAAGATTTATTCTGATGTAGCACTAAGATAAAAAATAGACTTCAGTCCGTGATATTCAATGATTGTAGGTTATCTCTGAAGAAGAATAACGTTTGTTCTTTTCACAACATTCTTTCAATCAGGAACCCACCAAAATTTAGTTTATAAAATTGTTATTACACCTAGAAAATGTTAAAATACCAATGGTGGTGACAAAAAGCTGTTAATTATTGCCTTCTAACATGACACGCTCACTTCTGCCTACCAATTCGCCACACACTCACATGTCTACACTATACCAAACCTGTGCAATGAATGCTGGGCAGAGGCCACCCCTGCACTTTTGTTTGTAACTCTGGCCCAAACGTAGGAATTTTCCATTGCATGTGCAGTTTGCTACTTTTCTTGATTTTAATGATTTATCAAAACTTCCTCTCATCTCTTTATGACCTTGATCGGTTGATTTTAAATTCTGTACTATCACTTTTGTCATAAATGCCTTTGTTTTCACATGAAAAGTTATTAAATTTTCAATTCTTTGTTCCCTCATGAAACGCTACCAAATCTTGTTTTTAAAATAATCTTTAGCTATTATACCCTTTTCCTATTAATATTCTATATTTTTTCTTTTCTTTTCACATTCTTTAATTTTGTTAAGGCCCCTCAACTAAACGGCTATAAGTGAATACACCTTCTTTGTCTTTTTAACTGTCTTGCCATCTTAGATTATTTCAACTATTTAGACTTTCCCCTATTTTCCTTCGCCTTTATCTTCCATAAATCTAATAATTTGTGTTCATTTCACTTCTATTTTCTTATTTTAACTTGTTGTGTCCTCTAACTGAGTTTAATAAACAAATTTTCTTTGTGTGATTTTATTGTTATCAAAAATTGTGTTTATTGCTTTTGCTATAGCACATCTTTACATTATGAAATCCTAACTTTTCAGACATCTAATATTATCAAAATGTTACCCTTCTCTTCTAGTTTATTTTGTAACTAATCCCTAACTTCTTTAATAAAGAACTGTTCCTACCATCCCATTTACATGAAACCAAAATAGATTTATATCCCTCATCTTTTGAATGTTTTTCAATATCAAAATGCTGAATTTATTGTTTTATTTCACTTCTACATATTATTAATAACTTTCACTGTCTTCTCTTTTAATTCAAATTTCTCCAATACGATACAATCTTGTCTTTGTGTATGATGCAATTTGACTGATTCTAAGATTTTAAATAACTTCCCTATAAAATTTTCTACAAATTCTCACCTATTTTTTCCTTATCAGTAATAACATTACTAGCAAGTGGCATTACCTCCCAGGTTTTCTTCAACAACTAGATACCAAATGCTATTTCTTGTTTGCTCCCTCCCCCCTCCCTCTCTCTCTCTCTCTCTCTCTCTCTCTCTCACACACACACACACACACTCTTATGTTGATCTTAAAGCTGTTTATTCTACACAAGAAGATTTATTACAGACACAGAAGTAATAGATCATATAGATTTAGGAAAGGTAAATGAAGCGCTTAGGATAAAAGAATAAAAAAATAAAAATAAAAAAAAATAAAAATCAGAGAAGTGGATGGGTCTGAAGGAAAGCTGCAGAATTACTAAAATACAAAGGAATGCCACTGAAGTATTGGATCTTACATTTAGTTACTGTGATAGTTTAAATGTAAAATACCTGAACATGGTGAATAACACTCATTTTTTCTCTTGTAAATGGGTAAAAACTAAATAGAAACTAAACAATATAATGGTGTTAATTTCCTGAATAACAATATATCAATTATAAATACCAATTGAAACATTACTAAAATTATTTCAGGAGTTAACAGAAATTATTAGAAATTTGTTACAAGTACTTTAAATACAATAAACATCTGGAATTAATTAAATATATGGTGAGATGTGTTGTGTTCTACTGCTGTCCCACGAATGCAATAAAAAATGAATTATACCTCATTTAGCTGGGCTGAAAAGATGATTGACTCATCACGGACTCCATCATTTACATTAGCTGAGTGGATGCAGGAAATGGTTAGTAAATGAAGTACTCAAAATTAAGTGTTTTATGTGGCTAAAACCCTAGCTTATCACTATTAAAACGAAATGTGCATTACAGAACATCAGCTTACATAAATGCCTAAGTATAGGACAATTTCCCAATGCTACTCATTCGTGGTGAATTATGCTAAGTTCCACCGTACAAAATGCACTAATTCAATCTGGTAAAAGACTGATAATAAGCAGTCACAAGTGATATTTTGCTGAAGCTAGCTATAGAGTGAAGTCTTTTCTAGACTGTAGCTGAATGAGAGTGAGCACTTCTACTATGGTTCTGAGGTAAACTCCGTAACGTTACACTCTCAATAATTTTCTTGGACTGTGGACTGATTCATGGCTACCATATTGCAACTGCAAGCTAGCGTGTGTTGTTCACGTGTAGAGTCTCTGTGTATAGGTGTGTGTGGAAAATATGTGTAGGCACTTTAGTTATATCCTGTTGTGTTGCACTGTGTCCCATATGTACTAAAAACTATCAGAATATTCTCAGTACGAATAAATACACACAATGCCAATAGTGCACAAGAAATCTTCCTTATACCCTTTAAAAACACACTGTATAATGCTAAGAATGTTTAAATTAGTACAGGTGTGACATAGTAGTAAATTAAAAGGTAAAATGATTTATATATAAAAGAAAAGAATACAAAGATTAATATTGTTTGCCCAGAGAGGCTTTAAAAGGATATGCTCTCTGGAAAAAAAAAAAAAGAAGTGAGGTGAGAATTGTTGAGTAGAGAAGATGACGAAAAAAAAGATTGATTTGGCAGCAGCTTGTAGTTGATTTGAGAGAGATCTTGAGTAGAAAGGCGAACCTGACAATCTTCGGAATATAGGGACAGGCGCGATCATTATTGGTGTTCAGAGAATTGTTAAGCAAATAAAAGAGATGAATAAACTGTAAAAGTACATAACAAAAAACTACAGTCTACAAAATATATATATATATATATATATTCATGTATTTATTTTAATTATAAAGATCGTCGTCATAATTTATATGCGACATGGCGACCGTGACAGGACTTTGTTTTTGTTATTGTTCATTTGTTATTGTTCATTTGTTATGTTTTTTTTTAATGTAAAATTGATGTTCATTTAGAGTAAGCAAAGCTTGTTAATATTTTGTACAAAAATTTTAAAACCTCAATACCAATAACGACGTTGCCATTGAGAAAATTTTCCCCATTTTATTGTTCATTTATAAGCAACAAAAAAATGAGGAATATTTTGGGAGGGGTTGTGACATAGTAGTAAATTAAAAGGTAAAATGATTTATATATAAAAGAAAAGAATACAAAGATTAATATTGTTTGCCCAGAGAGGCTTTAAAAGGATATGCTCTCTGGAAAAAAAAAAAAGAAGTGAGGTGAGAATTGTTGAGTAGAGAAGATGACGAAAAAAAAGATTGATTTGGCAGCAGCTTGTAGTTGATTTGAGAGAGATCTTGAGTAGAAAGGCGAACCTGACAATCTTCGGAATATAGGGACAGGCGCAATCATTATTGGTGTTCAGAGAATTGTTAAGCAAATAAAAGAGATGAATAAACTGTAAAAGTACATAACAAAAAACTACAGTCTACAAAATATATATATATATATATATATTCATGTATTTATTTTAATTATAAAGATCGTCGTCATAATTTATATGCGACACAGGGAAAAAGTAGATGGGAAAAGGAATGGGTATAAATGGGTGAGTAGGGAAATTGCCATTGGAGTAAGCATTCCATTGCGATTAAATTAATTAAATGCTCATACCTCCCACTTCACAGAACTTAGTTCATGGCCCATTTATCAAGACCTGCCTGTCTCTGTTATGTTTTCAGTCCCTAGCTCCAACCTTTTCTCCATTCCTTCCGATTCATAACCCTTATCCATCTTTCAACGGGTTGTCAATCAAGCCCAACAACATTCTTGACAACTAATTTCCTTACACAAAATCCTCTACCTGTCGTCCACTAACCAAACACATTCAGCTAATTCTGTCAGAATGCAGACAAATCCTTGTGGAATATGCACAAATGAATCTTTCCAAGCTTCCTGCCAAGTTAAAAATTTATTTGGATGTTATCCAACACCTTCCATTCCTTTCTCCATTCCTCAACAGTATATACCACTTCCACCTCTTATTTCCATATGACATAGTATCAATTTCTTTGACTCAGTCACTTTACACTTGAAGTGGAATGCAGAAATGGGCAGGTAGAAAATTTGCAATACCACACAAATGACAAGATGGTAGGATGCTGTTCATTTACACAGACCTGCGTTTGTGGCAAAGAGTGGCAGTAGATGAGGGCCAGCAGATTATTTCTTCTTTGTAGGTAGCTGAGTCTTTCTTGTGTAGAAGAGGGAAGAATTCTTGGGAGATCTTGTCTGTAAAAGGATTTGAGAGAAAAAAGACTAGAAAAGGTTATTCAATTTCCAGTGGACACACAGTATCAGGCATTATACAGAATCAGCATCCGGTGTGTCTCCAAACACTGTCAACCACATGTTGACTGTCTATAAAGTGTCAAAGGATGCAGAACTGGTGAACAAGCTGCAGCAGGCCATGATTGAAGTGCCATTCGTGGACAGTGTATTTTTCAGAATCTAGAACCCAGTAATGCCTCCAGGGAAATTTCTTTCATGCTCTACCAGTGCCATCACAGTTCAGTAATATTGTGATTTTCATTTTTAATGTGAATAAAATGAATTTGGACTGTTTGTTTCTAATACCAGTTTGTTTGATAAAAAAAAGGCAATTTGTGTAAATGTTAGAATTTCCATTTAAGACCCAAGTAATTTTCCTTGAACGAATTATGCATTTTTCTTCATTTATTTCAAGTTTTTACATTTATAGGAGTTACCCATACTAGCCTTTCTGTCAAGTAGCAATAAAATCTAAAAGTAACTTAAATTACTTAGTCCTTGATCCATATACTTTTCATTACCTATTTAAAAACGTGATTAATAATAATCACAGCTGTGACATTACAGCCTCCGACCCCTTATACCCCTTTCCCACCTTTGGAGAACTCACAGTTTTCTATCATGAATCTTTCTTTCGCTATTTTCCCCAAAGCCAAACTTTTGGACTTTCAGGTAAATATCTTTTTCACCTAAATCAAATTTTTGTTAGTCTGCTTTAATCCAGTAATCATTAGCCTTCTACTGCACTCTACACCGCTGATACCACTTTGAAACCATGACTCAATGTGATCAAAGACAATCGGTAGCAGCTTTGACCTACATCCCAATTGGGCTTATGATATGTTACGGTTGTATACCAATACAATATAAATACCGATTTTTTAAAAATTTTAATGCAGAAAATAATATACTTTTCACTACTACCAGTAATTTTAATGTAACATTTTTTTATTATTATTATGTAGTGTATTAAATTATTTAGTTTGAAACATGTTTTTCCGTTACAGCTTAGCACTGCCCTACTTTGCGCATTTGGAACAGACAGTAGTGGCAGCTTATGGATTTCAAATTACCTTTTCAATAAAATTGAAGCAAATCTACAATGTTTCCATTATGATAGTGACATCATTAATGCAACATCAAAGTTACTGAATGCCCTAGTTGATTCCAAAGAAAAGTAAGTATTTACAACTTTATTTTCACTGTACAGAAGTTTTATCTGAATAATTCCATGAAACTAAAGGATAAATAATAATAAGTGATATTATTTAATGTATTTTGCATTTGTTGTTGCTGTATTGTATTCCTCTTGTTATGTCAAATTTGTTTGATTAAATATATACTGTAAGTACTTATTATTGATATGATACTTTTATGCAGTTTGTATTTTTTCTGGTCCTAAAAGCATTCTAGGGAAGCTGGAGGACAGAAACAACTGGTTCATCATGAATATTGGGTATCTGCAGTCTGATTCCTAATACTTTGTAAGAACCTTAGAATTTTGGCAAATTCTAGTTTTGCTTAGGCTGGACTTAGAAATTTCGAGAAGAGTAGTTTTCAACTTTAAGGAATTTCCCTGTAATCGTTCCTACAGTTACAATTTGCCATAAAAATCATTTCAAAGTGTATTTATCCTATCGAGAAACGTTTATTTTAAGAGATATTCTGGTTTGTTCATGTTTTGAAACACGCGGTCGGAAAAGAAAAAATTCTAAGATTTGTAATAACTTTAAATTGAGTAAAGCTACAACTGATCTTTCATCACCAGCTACAGTAAGCATGGTTCCAGATATTTTGGTAGTAAAATTAACAGATTTGGTAAGGTTTAATTAGCAGTTTTAATTAAGAGAAAAAATGAACTTTTTAATTAAAAGGAATATTAATTTAAAATTTATATCAGTAGATAGCCCTAATTAAGACAATTACGGACATATAATGGTTTTGGTAAAAAGTTTAAGCATTTGTCTAGTAATTAAGTTTTTTGAAAATAAATTGTCGTGGATTGTTTTTGACGCGTGTAAAAATCCAGAACACTTAGGAATAATCCCCTACTTCGGAGATTTGTATCACCACGCGGAAATTAAACAAAACTTTAAAACTAATCACTCTAAATTTCCCACTAAACTGCCATTGGACTTCTAGTAGATAAGTGTAGAAATTGTCAAAGTTTAAGCATTTTTAATAATCTGGATCGTCAAATAAATTACACACACTTTTGATCTCGCGGAAGCTTATGTCACTGGTTTTGGTAATCATTATATAAGGACCCCGCCGCCATCATGCTTTAACTGTATCCTGGGAGCATTATGTGAGTGAGTTTACGTCAGTTTGCGTCGGAGCATGAAGTAGCCGGTTAAAATTTGGCATGCTTTGGCGGCCATGTTGGGACATCAGTGGTTGTCGGCACGAATAATGTCTGTTAAGAACTTTTAAGTTTTTCAATAGGGGTTCGGTTCGGTAAAAATTTCTCTCCACAATCTGCAATATTTTGGAAACGAGTGTTCGATTTGCCTCCTCAACTGTTTAATGCAAATTTTAGTAAATGTGATTTTGGAAATAAAACTTTAAATTTTCTGAAAGTGAACTGTTATGATTTAGTAGAAGAACCTTTTCTACATTTGTGGTTTAGAAACAGATCTAGTGGTGACCTTCAAGCATTTAAGTTGAGTTTCTGTTAGGCTACATGGTCAAATTCAAATTATTTTATGAAAATTGCACAGAACTTTCCATCCACGTAATCTGTTAGTTAAGTCACCAAGGCGATACTATAACCCCGGTGTCAGCCTTGGGTCTTACAACTTGTATGATCATATGAATCAAACGGCCATCTTGTTTCTGTCTGAATAAATATTGTTCATTATACATTGTTGAAGATAACCCACCTGTGTGGTTATGTTCATTAAAGTGCCTCTACACTGGATTCAGAAGGTACAATGGCCCCAGGTTCAAATTCCAGGCCTCGCATACCAGCAATTCTGATTGTAGTTTTTAGGTGATTTTCCAGTATCATCTAGATGAATGCTGGGATGGTTCCCAATCTCTGCCAAACAAAAAATAAACTTATCACCTCGACACCAGTTCGAATCCCCATCCGGGCATCCAGATTTGGGTTTTCCATGGTTTCCCCAAATCACTCCAGGCGAATGCTGGGATGCTTTCTTCAAAAGTCCATGGCCAAATTCCTTCCTGTTCCTTGTCCCCAGTCCCATCCCGCCTCTAATGACATTGATGAGGTTTAAAGCCATAATTAAAAAATAGTTTTTGGAAAGAAATGTTATAATAAATAAAAAGCAGTTTGGTTTTTGGAAAGGGTTTATTGATTTTCAGTGTGATAACAGAGTTCGTTGAAACATTATTTGAGTCTCTTAATGGCAGTAATTATTTAGTGACAATTTTTATGGATCACTCAAAATACTTTGGCACAGTTGACCATACCGCATTGGTAGACAAAATCAAAACTTGTGGCATCACAGGAGTAATCTTAAATCTATTAAAATCGTATCAGAATAATTTTGTAGGAAAATAAAAAATTTCAGTCAGGTCAGTGCTTAGTTAAAATAGGAGTAACATAAAACTCTGTTCTTGATCCCATAAAAACAATAACTCTATTATTTTGTATGCTAATGATACTGATTAATACAAGTTCGCTCACTAAAACCAAAAATCCAACTGACTCTATTAGTCTGTACTTCATGAGGAACAACTTGCATGTAATTCCTGCCAAAACTGTCTGTTATGGCCAATCCATGTCTGAGACTAGAATTAATACCAAGTATGGGTCTGAGCGAATAATTTACTTTATATGGTTATCGGCACCTCATTGGTTGGAGAGTGCTCACATCACTGACTATTAAGGTAACACTTGAAGTTTGTTACCAAATGGGGTCATGTTCAGAGGTACCAAAAGCGTATTTAGGCCAACTAAGCCGCCAGGGAGTCAGTCAGATATTCAGTGGTCAGTCAGTCAGTTATTCAGTTTGAGTTGAAGTGCAGTTAATGAGTCAGGAGTCTTCTCGACCCAGCCTGGGGGGCCAGGGTCAAGCCCAGGAACTGGCCAGCCTCCACACATTCTGTTGTCACAAAATGTAAGTATACCATCCAGTTCTAATGGGCCATAGTCTATTGTAAGGAACTGTCAACTAATCTTTTCATTCGTGTACGATCACTTTTTGTGAGAGTACATTGTAAATATACCTCCTTAAGCCAAACCCTGTTTCATTTACCAGTTCTAGCATAAACTACATGGTAGCGCTACCCATCTCAGATAGAAACATTTCAGTAAGCCACTCTGACCTATTCACCCTTCATCCCATCCTCTCATGGTTGATGATTTCTCATAACTCTCTAGCTGCTGGTCTCAGGACGTTAGCAAGCTGCATATCGTGGGGCTAGATTCCTATGGCTGCCATACCACGAGTTGGTGAGTGCTAAGGCAAATCTGTTGGCCATTGTCTGTCGAGGTGGCCTGAGATCCTAAGAGGAAGAGGGCCGCAATATATGTGTACAGTAATTCATAAAAAACACACTTTTGAATTAGGTACAGGCTTGTGTGCAGTGCTGAAACTATTCTACAGGTAACATCTGCCAAATTCTTAGGTCTCACAGTAGATACTAATCTCGCATGAGAGTTTCATATCAGTGATACATGATTTTTTTTAACTATCGTCAATCTTTCAGCTGGTTCCTATCTTGCACTAACTTCCTCATCTCAAGATACACCTTACGACTGATGCCATTAATTGTTTGCTTCATATAATTCTCACGTTCAGCTGTTCCCTCTGCTAACAAATTAACCAATCCCCCATGTCTTAAAATGTGACCCACCATCCTGTCTCTTCTTTCTATAAAACTCTTCCGCAAACTTCTTTCCTCACCCACCATTTCCAAAACACATTCATTTTGCACTTTATCTGTCCACTTAATTTTCACTATCCTTCTACAGCACCATATTTCAAATGCTTCAATTTTCCTTCTTTATGGTATTCCTAAAGTCCTTGCTCCACTTCCGCAAGGTGCTGTTCTCTGCACATAGTTTTTAAAAATTTGAAACTAAAAGTTTTCTCTTTTCCAAGAAGGCTATTTTCGCTAGTGCTATTCTACTTTTAATATCATTCCTCCTTCAGCCATCAGTTGCAATTTTAAATTCTAAATAATAAAATTAACTTTTATATACTACTACATCCGATCCTGTTTTGATATCTACTATTACTGTTATAACTTCTGTAATATTTAATCACTTTTGTCTTGTTTTGGTTTATATTTAGTCCATAATCTACATTCAGTATTTTGTTCATACCGTTTAGTAACTTCTCAATACTCTTGGTCTGTTCTGCTAACAGGTCAATATCATCGGCAAATGGTAGCATACAGATTTTTGTCTCCTTGAATAGTTATATCACATTGACATTTTTCTGTTACTTCCTTTATTGCTTCCTCTACATACAAGTTGAATATTAATAGGGATAGACTACGGTCTTGTCTCACACCCTGATCCCCGCAGGGGCCTGGTACGCAAGTGCCAGGTACGGGTTTGGCGAGCCCGCGGTGCCCGAGCTGGAAACTTGTGAGCGCCGCAAGTTTCCCACACCATAAACTCCTACCATGCTTCAATGACCACCGTAGGGCGTGGCGGTGGAACGTTGTGTGCCTAGGAGAACGGGGATCTTGGCTTCATCACCCGGATCGCGAGGACGGAACAAACCTCTATAAAAAAAAAAAACCCTCAACCTCAAGGTCCGACACGTGCTGATGAGGTGGATGAGTGGTGAGGAAAACCACCCACTAATGTGCGACCTCAGGGGCACCTGCGCACCCGTTGTACAAGCACTTCTTTTTTAAAATGGTTTTTTCTCGTGGGACCAAAATTCCTACTCCCAAAAAACCTAAAAACCCCTGCGGCCTGGGTGTGTCGCAGGTTAATAAAAATACACCCAGTTCTAATAAGCGGGCGAGGGTTGACAGCCCTCCCCCAGAAAATGGATGCAGTTACAGGAAGGACGTTGTAATAGACAATGCCTTCATAATTATGTCAAGGAAGGAGGGATCCTTCGAGAAGGTGTCCCCCTTTTACATACAAAAAGGGTTGGAGGGTCTGGCCGGGACCCTTAAATCAGTCAAGAAGCTGAGGAACGGGACTCTGCTTTTGGAAACATCTACCCATAAGCAGGCTGTCCTTCTCCTTAAGTCTGAGAAGCTCGGGGAGTTCGCAATTAAGAGCGAACTCCACAAAACTCTTAATTCGAGTAAAGGCGTGGTCACATGCCACGACCTTATCGATATTGAGCCCGAGGAACTCCTTAAGGAGTGGTCAACAGATCATGTGGTCGAGGTAAGGCAGATCAAACGAAGGGTTAATGGCAATCTTGAGAAGACTGCCACCTTCGTCCTGACGTTCGACACTCCAACGTTGCCCAAAGCCATCAAGGCCGGCTATTTAAATCTAAATATCCGTCAGTATGTCCCGGACCCTATGCGCTGTTTTAAGTGCCAACGGTTCGGGCATACGACAATGACATGTAAGGGCAACCCCACCTGTGGGAAATGTGGAAAGGCTGCACACGAGCCAGGTAGTAGTTGTACCCTCCCGCAGGTGTGTGTCAACTGCTCCGGGTCACATCCAGCCTGGAGCAGGTAGTGTCGATTGTATCTCGATGAAAAGAAGATACAGGAGTTAAAGACCAAGGAACGACTACCTTATGGCGAAACGAAGAAGAGGTTTAAGGCCCTTGCGCCGCCCGTCTTCGCTACCAGTTTCGCCAAAGCCTTGTCTACTCCCGTCAGGAAGGAAAGCGTTGCCACACAGACGTCCTTTGCAGACATGGGCACAAGTACAACGTGCTCATGTCAATGCAATTGTGGCGCCAAAGCCACAAAGGTCATAATACCTAAGACTGCGGACGTCGGTAGCAACTCGTATGCAACCTCGACCAGCAAGACAGCAGGTCCAGCAGTCCCACCAGCAGAGGCACAGCCTTCCGCTACAGTAGCCACAGCCATGGTATTGTTGGCTACAATACTCTCAAAAGATGAAGCTATAACAACGCCATCAGCTAGTAGCGGATGGCAAACTGTGCAGAAGGTTCGGGGTCCGAAGTTTAAACACACGGACCCCACTGTGTTCTTGAAGTCCCCTTCTACTTCCCCTCCCAGTTCCCCAACTGGCAGGGAGAAGAAGGGGGGAAGGCCTCGGCGGAAGAAAAAGTCCGCATGACTCTGAGGCCTTCCAACGAGAATCGTCTTCGGACCCTGAAGACAACATAATGCTGGTGGACGATCCTGGTCCCATTCCTCAGCAGACACCGGACTCAGACCCACCCGACCCAGGGCGGGTGGGGCTGAATAGGTGAGATGGCTCCCATACTGCAGTGGAACCTGAATGGTTTTCAGGCTCACAAAGAGGAAGTAAAACTCTTAGCGCGGACTAAACCTTTGTGTTTGTGTCTGCAGGAGACACACTTTAGACTGACACACCAACCTGTGCTAAGAGGCTACGACCTGTACAGGAAAGACGATACCGAGGGTGATCGAGCGAAAGGGGGAGTGGCGGTGTTTGTCTTAAACACCGTCCATTCCGAACCCGTTGCTCTCACCTCTCCATTACTAGCAGTAGCGGTGAAAATACACGGTCCAATCCAACTGACCGTATGCTCTGTCTATCTGCCACCCGGTTTGTCCGTCAACTACGACGATCTGGTTGGCGTTATACGACAACTCACTCGGCCCTTTCTCCTTTTGGGAGATTTCAACGCCCACAGTGCGTTGTGGGGTTCCACCATCGATTGCCCCCGGGGCCGAGTGGTTAGTAGATTGATAGAGCAGGAGGAAATTTGTATCCTGAATACAGGGCAAATGACTCATTTCACCACTGCTTCCAGTACCTCTTCTGCAATTGACCTTTCTTTGTGTTCTCCCTCAATCGCGGACTGCGTGCTATGGGAGGTGGATCGCGACCTACATGGATGCATGTTGAGTGCAACCGTGGAGGAGGTAATAACCGGCGTAAATGGAACATCAGTGGTGCAGATTGGCAGCTCTTCTGCCGTTCTGTACTACTGCAACCCTGTGGCAGTATACAGGAGAAGGTGAATCAGTTCACAGAAGTGATTCACCTTGCAGCTGATGTCTCCATGCCGAAAAGCTCTGGAACGCTGGGAAGGACGCCCATCCCCTGGTGGAACGACGATTGTCGTTCCGCCATCCAGGGTCGTAGACGGGCGCTACGTCGTTTTAGGTGTGCCCAACAACTGACAACCTAGCAGCGTTTCGTATTGCTAGAGCTAAGGCGCGTTGAGTTGTTAAAGACAGCAAGAAAAGGTCATGGCAGAACTTTGTGAGCACTATGAATCGTTCCATACCTTCGTCAAAAGTATGGGAGTCCATCCGCCGTATATCTGGAAGGTACTCCCGCCCACCAGTATCTGGATTGCTGGATCATGGACGTGTAATTACCGACGAACGAAGCATAGCGCAGATGATGGCGGAGAACTTCGCCGCCGTCACTTCGACCGCCAACTGTGACCCTCGGTTCCAGCGACGAAGAGTTGCTGCCGAGAGGCGCGTGCTGTGCTTCAATTCGTCGAATACAGAGGCATACATCTTGGGAGCTGGAGTCAGCGTTAAACAGCGCAAATGACACAGCTCCAGGGCCGGATCTGATCCAGTACCAAATGCTGAGGCATCTAAGTAAAGATGCTAAAGAGTACCTTCTGGATATTTTTAATGATATTGGACCGGTGGACACTTCCCCGACTCGTGGAAAGAAGCAACGCTCATCCCTATTTTAAAACCTGGAAAAGACAAATTGTTGCCAGGTAGTTATCGTAGTATTGCCTTGACTAGCTGCGCGGGGAAGACACTGGAGAGGATGGTGAATCGCCGCCTCGTTTGGTGTCTTGAATCCCGTAATCTTCTGAGCCGCTTTCAGTGTGGGTTCAGGAAGTCCCGTTCCACCCTGGACAACCTGATCCTGCTGGAAGTGGCCATTCAGGATGCTTTCATCCGCAGCCAACACCTTGTGTGTCTCTTTTTTGACATTGAGAAGGCCTACGATACTACCTGGCGACATGTTATTTTAAAACAGTTACACGAATGGGGTTTTAGGGGTAACCTTCCACGTTTTTAAAATCATTTTTATCGGGTCATTGCTACCGGTACCGAGTCGGCAGTGAAGTGTCTGATCTTTTTATTCAGGAAAATGGTGCCCCTCAAGGGTCAGTTTTAAGTGTTACGCTTTTCGCCATTGCTTTTAATAGCATTGGAGCCATTATAAGGAGTCCCATACGGTACTCCTTATATGTGGACGACTTTTTAATTTTATTGCATCGTCCAGCCTGAGAAGCGCTGAGCGGCAGCTGCAACTCACGCTGAACAGGCTGGATGAATGGTCAGTGCACACCGGTTTTCGTTTCTCCGCTGAGAAAACCCGGTGTGTACTTTTTACTCGCAGCAGAAGCCTTTTTTTTACCAGAGCCTCACCTAACCTTGAGGAACACCGTTTTAAGTTTTACTGATACTGTTTAATTTCTGGGGCCTCATTTTAGACACAAGGCTCAACTGGCTTGCACATCTAAAAGATGTGAAAGCCAGGGCCTTAAAAGCTCTTAATCTTTTAAAATGTCTGTGCGGCAGGTCGTGGGGCGCTGATCGCTCCTGCCTGCTACAGTTTTATCGAGTCTTTGTACGGTCGCGTCTCGAGTATGGTTGTATCGTATATGGTTCGGCACGGGACAATTATCTTCGGATACTAGATAGTGTCCACCATGCAGGAATTCGGCTCGCCACGGGTGCATATCGCACCAGCCCTATTGTCAGCATTTGTGCTGACTCGGGCGAGCCAGCCGCTTACCATCCGCCAGCACCTCCTCATGGTGCGACACTATATGCATATTGCCGTAACACCTGGCAGTCCCATGTACAACATAGTTTTACATCCCAGCTACGAGCGGCTCTATACCAACCAGCATAGAGCCACTAAACCGTTCAGCTAGCGTACAAAGGCTATTTTAGAACAAGTACGGATTCGAGCTTCCCTCTTTTTATCGCCAGGGTTGGAGTAAATCCCCTACCTGGCTTTTAAAGAGGCCCAGATTAATTTTAGAACTGTCCCGGCATAACAAACTGTTAACGGCCTGACAGTGTTTTTATTAACATTTTTACTGATATTTTAAATCAATATCACACTTTTACTCAGGTGTATACGGATGGGTCTAAGCATGCTAACGAGTGTAGGGTTGCTTCAGTAGTGTTCCCTCGAGCGACTTACACATTCAAATTGACGGCACGTGCAGTGTTTACACCGCCGATGCTATGCCGTGTTGAAGTCGCTCCAGCATATGAAAGTAATGCGCGATAAGTTGTTCATCATATGCTGTGATTCCCTCAGCTTGTATTCAGGCCATAGGGAATATGTATCCAGCAGATCGTCTAGTCCAGGACATCCAGGACGCCCTCCTTTCCCTTCAATCTCGTGGAAAGGAGGTGTTATTCTGCTGGGGTACCAGGCCATGTGGGAATAAGAGGGAACGAGGCAGCTGATGAAGCTGCAAAGTTAGCCTGCAACAAGGTCAGAAATTGACTTTGATCCGGTCCCAAAGTCTGACCTTGCCTCGGTGGGGAAAAGATTTGTTTTCGACGTTTGGCAGAGGCAGTGGCTGGAGGTCGAGCATAATAAAGCTCCGGCTGGTCAAACCGACCGTTCAGCCGTGGAGCAGCTCCTTCCAGCGGGCGAGGAGGGATGAGGTTCTCCTTACTCGCCTCCGTATAGGGCACTGTCCTCTACACATGGTTTCCTTCTCTGCTGAGAGGACCCTCCGGAGTGTGATGCATGTGGCGCACCTTTGACGGTACGCCACACTTTAACAGAATGTGTGCTGTTTTTAATGTAAGGGCAGACGTTTGTTAGCCAACGATCTGTCCCTTATTTTAAAACGATGACGGTGACAACGTGACTAAGGTTTTAAAGTTTTGTAGCTTGGCCGGTCTTGTCCCAAAAATTTTGGGCAGAACGGCCTAGGTTTTAGATTGGATTGGTGGCCTTTTACAACCACCAATCCAAGTACTGATTTCACTTTTGACATTGCTTATATGGCTGGCCATTTACAGCCAGCCAGCTAATTCGTTTTTTAAACTGGTTTGCCCTTTTACAGCCAACCAGTTAATGTTTGTATTTTATATTTTATTGCCCATTCAGGGCAATAGTCTCAATTTTATATTTTACGTTGTCGTCTGTGTGGCCGATCTCTTTACAGTCGGCCACGCAGACGGTATTTTAGTTAGTATGTTAGTATTTTATTGTGCTGTCTCTGTGGCCGACCCCTTTACAGTCGGCCACACAGACGGCAATTTTGCCACGTTGTCACGTCTGGCATTAGTTAGGGCGCTAATAACCTCGATGTTGACGTGCCCTAAAGCCCGAAAAAACAACAATAACATCACACCCTGATGCATGTCTCTCATGATTCTCTACTTTTATTATAGCTACTTGATCCTTATGTAGATTAGAAAGTATTCATCTGTCTTCATTTTTTAGACCTGAATTCCTTAAAATTTTAATCCTCTTATCCACCTAACATTATATGCTTTTCGTAAAACATCATAAAAAGTATCTTTGTTTTTCTTGATCCCCCCTTGAAGTTTTCATAAAGATCACTAAAAACTCCTTCATTTTAAATTGAATATTTGAGTACCTTAGTACTGAATTTCACCTACCAGTATATCATGGATTGATACAATCTCACTTATCATACAGTATTAAAATATGGGGAGGGGTAGCACATGGCTACTTGGATATACACTAAAGTGCCAATGTCACGAGATAGAAAGATCCAGTTATCCACATGGTGGTAGCACAGTGGAAGATATCTATAAATATCCAATACAATCTCCAGGCTTTCATTTGTACTCTTGTGATTTGCGAGAAATGTTTTCTACCTTAGTTATGGTCAGATGAATGAACCAACAGACTGAACATGCAATTGGCAGTTAGCGGTAGATGCACAGGGCATTCCATTTTGGAAATTGTTTATGAATTCAACATTTCTCGATCCACAGTTGGAATAATGTGCTCTGAATATTTACAGGGGTTGGACAAAATAATATGAACACTTGACATTTATGTACTATTGGTTTATTAATATGCTGTTGGGCCACCTTTTGCTTGTAGGAAAGCAGCAATTCTTCGCGGAATAGATTCGTAGAGTGTCTGAATATTTCCAACGGAATGTTGTCCCATTCTTGTACCAAAGCATCCGCCAATTGTTTCATTGATGTTGGAGGTGGAAATCTGCTCCTTATTCTCTGCTCTAAAATTCCCCACAATGGTTCAGTTGTATTGAGGTCTGGCGATTGTGCTGGCCAGGGTAAAAGTTTGATGATATTCTGATGCTCCTCGAAGCAGGGCAGAACCTTCTTGGCTGTGTGTATGGGTGCATTATCATCTTGGAAAAGGGCAGTGTTTGGTTGCAGTATGCTAGTCATAGTAAGATCTTCATCATTGAGGATTTCGGGATATTTATTCGTTGTCATCCACCCAGTGATGTGAATGAGAGGACCAGCTGAATACCATGATATAGCCGCCCAAATCATAACGGAACCTCCCCCAAGCTTGACTGTAGGACACATGCAGTCCAAATCATAGGCATCTTTTGGGGTTCTCAATACATAATCCTGGCCATTAATAGGAAACAATGCGAACGGTGATTCATCGGACCATACCACATTCTTCCAATCAACAAGTGTAGGTATGTTTTGAGTTCTGCTGTCACTTTTGCCACGGTAGTTTTGTGTTGTCTGGCCACAATCCTTTTTAATTTTCGTCGGTCTCTGTCGGTTAACTTTGGTTTTCATCCACTATTCCTCTTCGCCGATGATGGTTTACCATGTTATGTGTATGCTGTCATTACCGTGGATACTGTCACTCATGAGACGTTAAACAGTTCATCTGTTTTCATCACAGATGTTCCTGCTAACAGAGCTCCAACGAATTGCCCTCTTTTGAAGTCTGAGAGATCACGCATTTCACTGATCGCTTGTCATAACCGTCGCAGAACAAAGCTTATAACACACTGACACGTAATCTACAAGACCTCCTATGTCAACTACGCCATAAATGCGTATCGCAGTATTCACACGGAAGCAGTGGTGCCAGCGTGCAACAACCTGTACTCTATCACATGGTGTTCATATTATTTTGTCCAACCCCTGTATGTACAGCATTATTTTTTTTTTACTTATGGCTTTACGCCTCGTCGACGTTGAGGTAATTAGAGGCGGGATGGATCTGCGGACAAGGAATGAGAAGAAATTTGGCAATGACCCTTTTGAAGGATGCATTGCGACATTTGCCTGGAGTGATTTGGGGAAACCATGGAAAACCCAAATCCTGATGTCTGGACGGGGATTCGAACTGGCATCCTCCTGAATGCGAGGTCAGAGCATTAACTGCTCACCCCAACATAGTGGCCAATCAAATTTACTTAATGACCTAGACCAGTGACATTTGATTCAAGGTGTCAGTGTTTACAGACGGAGAATTCTGCATCAACGAACAGCAGCAATCAATATGGGACATATAACAGACATGTTGTAGTATCCCTGCCAGCTTATTGATAAGACCAGACAGGGTGACTTCCACTGGAGCCGTGGTAAGGGTCGACCATAGTTCTGATATGAATATTCGTCATAGGTCCCTACTGCAACACCTGACAGGTTTTATGGCTCAGTACATTCAAATATTAGTATAGGAATGGAGGTTAAAATATTGTAAATGGCAGTTACATATTTACACCTTTATTTACATGAGCAATATCTTTTGGCATATGTGAATATCTACAAGGTTTAACTGGCTTTATAACAAGATGGTTATGCGTTCACCGGATCATTCCACACAGGCCCAAAGACAAGGGCGAGCATGTAACTTATGGGCGCCTTGCAGCATAAACTAACTGGAATATTGATAAAAACTCTACAAGATTATGCCCATATGAATATGACCAAATGATTCTTTAACTGTCCACACCCAGCTATCACAGCAGAGCCCACCTTAGTAGTAGATGACAGCCATTTTCTTCTCTGCAGCCGCCGCCCCATCAGCGTAGACACCTCCCGGTGCCCTCGGCGTCCATGTGGTAGACTTGAAAGACTTTTGTAGAGAGAGACCCATCTTCTTCTCTGCAACTGCCGCCCCAGTGGCATAGACACCTCCCGGCGCCCTCGGCATCGATGTGGTAGACTTTGTAGAGAGAGACCCACAAACCCCTGCTCCCAGGGTTTAGATACTCCCACTTCCTATCATCACCGTGTGGAGAGGTCAATACTCCTCGCTAACCTATTGTATGAAGTCATTTTACCAGCTTGCAGTAATGACAGGCGCTTGGCAACTGGCAGACTTACAGCTTGCTGATATGTGTGCCACTTCTCAGGTCATAGCTATATTGCTTAACTATTCCATGCTCGCCCACCCTGGATACTGTCTTGGAAATTAATATGAAGTATTTGGGCAAGTGATCGCCTATAATCACTACACGTATCCCCCTTCCCTACGTCCGAAGTCTACGGAGGACGTGTTTTGTAAACGTAGTTTGCAAAATTACTTAAAAGTAAATACAGGTTTTCCTTAAAACTAATGCCTTCAATGACTTTCGATGCAACTCACTTTCCAAGAGCCTCATTGAAAATTCAAAGCAATTTTGGGCATATGTAAAAAAATAGGTGGTTGTGACAACAATATGCCAGTTCTACTACAAGAAGGTCGGGAAGTTTATGACAGCCGCGACAAGGCTACCGTATTTAACGCCGAATTTAAAAATTCCTTCACTGACGAAAACATGGAAAACATTCCTGTTTTTCCACGGCGTGTTGAATTTGAGATGGATCCAGTACAAATTGATAGCGTAGTTATCATAAAGCAATTAAAGCTCCTGAAGTGGGGGAAAGCGCCGGATCCCGATGGTATACCAGTAAGAGTATTTTCGGAATACGCAGAAGAAATAGAACCATTTCTGTCAGATATATTTCATAAATCTTTAGAGTAAAGAAAAGTACCTTCTGACTGGAAAATTGCGCAGGTGATTCCCGTTTTCAAGAAAGGAGATTGGAGAGATCCTAGGAATTATCGACCGATATCGCTAACATCTGTTTGCAGTAGAATTCTGGAGCATGTCATATGCTCTAAAGTTATGAAGTTTCTAGATGAAAACGAGCTACTTACAGCATACCAACACGGATTTCGGAAGAACCGATCATGTGAAACGCAACTGGCTCTATTTTCGCATGATGTAATGAAAGTTATTGATGCAGGATCACAAGTTGATGCTATTTTTCTTGGATTTTCAGAAAGCTTTTGACTCTGTACCACACAACCGACTCTTAGCGAAGATCCGAGCGTACGGTATATCTGATCAGATTTGCGAATGGATACGCGATTTTCTAACTGGTCGGTCACAGTATGTCGTTGTAGACGGGGAAGCCTCTTCTAAACTAGATGTTACTTCGGGCGTTTCTCAAGGAAGTGTAATAGGACCACTTCTTTTCTTAATTTTTATAAACGATCTCGGTGACAACGTTAATTGCAGGATGCACTTTTTTGCTGATGATGCACTTATTAATAGGGAAAGTGAGGTGCTCCGACGATTGCTTAGAAATTCAGCGCGATCTGGATGTTATTTCGGAATGGTGCCGTGAATGGCAGCTTACACTTAACTGTAAAAAGTGCAAGGCAATGCACATAAGTAATAGAAAGACCCCGCTTGCTCAGGAGTACAAAGTTAACAATTCAGCTGTTGACACTGTGGATTCCCTGAAGTATCTAGGCGTAACAGTACAAAGCAACATGAAATGGGACTTACACATAACTTCCGTTGTAGGCAAAGCTAATTCCAATCTACGATTCATAGGACGTATTTTGAGAAGTTGTAATGCTCATACAAAAGAAATAGCGTACAAAACACTAGTGCGTCCGCATTTGGAATACTGTTTTGGAATTTGGGATCCGTATCGCAAGGGATTGATTAATACGTTGGAGAAGGTACAGAGGAGAGCCGCTCGATTCGCTAGTTACAGTCCTTATGTAAGTGTCACAGAGCTGATACGTGGGTTGGGCTGAGATTGTTTGGTGGACAGACGACGTCGTTTTCGTTTGAATTTGCTGGAGAATATGCGAAAATCTTTAAGTTACGAGTGCAACGAAATACTTCTTCCGCCAACCTATTTAGGTCGCAAGGACAGGAGGGATAAGATTAGAGAAATAAGATGCCGTACTGATTCTTTTATGTATTCTTTCTTTCCTCGATCTGTTCGGGATTGGAATGTGCAGAATTAGGATTGGTGCTTAGCACCCTCTGCTACCCACAGTATCTGTGATTTGCAGAGTATAGATGTAGATGTAGAAGTACAGCTCAGCGTCTTGCTTGTTTGCATTCACCACTTCAGCCAAGTTACAGGTTACTAGAACACTCGTAAAGTTTTGTATTAGTGGAACATCCTCTTAATTCTATACATACAATGATTCTTTACACTTCAGGTTGACACTTCCATATACAATCTTCAACATATTTTCTTCAGAATAAATTTACATTTTTATTATTATTTAGTACAACCTTATTATAACAGAGTTGATTGTGCGCTTTTTAATTCACAATTATTAATGACCATTTAGTCACACCACTCCATAATGAATTACATGAATTACTTTATTTCCACAATGTTCCCCCCCCCCCCCCCAACTAATTCTGAGTCATTAACATTAAATCTTCACTTTCTCAGTAATTACGAAGATACTGTACACCGTAATTCCTCAGCTATATTTAGTAATGCTGTGATTTGTCATTTTTAAATGCTTATGTCTTTGATCCACTTATTCGTATAACAATGATGACTATTCATTTGATTTTCTTCACTACTCCCTTAGGATTCAAATGTACAGTTACTATTTACAATACTTTTCTACCATATGACTCGAGAGATTGTACTAACAAAATACTATGTTAATATGATCTTAGTTACTCAATCAGGATGTAAATGCACCAAGACTGATTAGCACATTAACTCAACTTCTCTTAATTATACTTAATGGTTTATTTAATCTTCCCATTATCCCAACGAAGAACTAAGATAAGTTTCTCCCCTAACATTTTGATACCTTATATACAACAATTATACACATAACATGGCTTCATTTCTTTTAACACAAATCTTAATTCTTCGCCAATACACCCATTATTTAAATGATACAGCAATTAACACTTAGGAACTAACTTATTCTCGTCATTTCCTGCACAGGCTTTCATATGCGAAAAATGCACCTCTGCTGTCTATTATACAAAATACTTTTCATCTTATTGCTTTATTTTATTTTAATTCATAAAAGTTACCTTTTTCTATACTATCTCCTTTACTTTAAATAATTCCCATAAATTAAATTCCCTTTAATAATATCTCTGCTGCTTATTCTATGTAAATGGACAGTTATGCTGAATGATAATTATATTGGATATGTATATACATTTAATTACATTCGTGTTTCTTACGCTATGATTTTCTTTTCAATTCTTCTTCTTCATTACCAATAATTATAAGGGATATTTTATCTGACTTACCCTATTAAAGATTACAATTTTTTTTCTCTTCCCCTATGACTTCTTAATTTACTTAGCGTTATTCCTAATACTTATAGTTTTACGTGCTTCCACTGCGCCGCCATACTACCCGCTCGTCTTCTGACGTCACACTCCGTCAGTGACACACACAGTTTCGCTTATGACAGCAACACTCACTAAACACCAACCGAACTCTCCACGGTTCGATATTTCTCCCATAAACTCCCACGTTTTCCACTCCTCGACCTTTTTGCATAACCATCCGCGGTTCATGTCTTATTAATTATGGAGTCCCTTGACTTCCCTTTTCATTTTGCGTAACCATTCCCGGTTTACGTCTTATTAATTATGGAGTTCTTCGATCCCCCGACAATTATTTTATAACCACCCAATGTTCTTCGTACCTCACCTAGTACGGATTAACATTAAGGAGTTCACTGCCTCCCCAATACTCCTCTTATGGTAGACTTCAAACCTACCTCCCCATAATCTCCTTAACACCCTTCGCCTAGAGGTTTTGCCTTGCCTCCCTCCATTACCCGATACTGCCTCCTTCTGCAATACCTTTACCCTCCATTTACTTGTGACGACCTCCAATCGTCTTGCGCCAGCTAACTAGTAACGTCCACTCTGTTACTATTACCTCCAGCTCCTCCATAATTCTAATTACGACCCTTCGTAATCTCTCCTTAATTTCCGAATACCATCCAAATAATTCTACCCGTTATATCTTATATAACTTACTTCTACCCTCACTATAATATTGCTTCACTCAACCTACCTTTCATCTTTAACAACATTCTTTCGTCAGCATAGGGACATTTAAGTCCACTGACACCATGCTTACATTGGCGACACCTAGTCACCTTTTACCTTTTCATATTTCCTCACATACACTTCCCGTGTTAAAGTGGATTCAAGTGTGTTGCACCAGGTTTTAATTATTTTCACCCAATTCTCCTCAAATCTCGCCTCCCCCGGCAACATCATCCAACCCCTTCAACTCTCGCCAGTTTTCGCCTCTCCAGGGCGATGCCGCTCTGTTGTAAATTTCGCCCTCCTTCGGCGCTTTTATTTAAATCTTCCACTGGAGCCGTGGTAAGGGTTGACCATAGTTCTGATATGAATATTCGTCATAGGTCCCTACTGCAACACCTGACAGGTTTTATGGCTCAGTACATTCAAATATTAGTATAGGAATGGAGGTTAAATTACTGTAAACAGCAGTTACATATTTACACCATAATTTACTTCAGCAATGTCTGTTGGCATATGTGAATATCTACAAGGTTTAACTGGCTTTATAACAAGATGGTTATGCATTCACCGGATCATTCCACACAGGACCAAAGGCAAGGGCGAGCATGTAACTTATGGGCACTTCGCAGCCCAAACTAACTGGAATATTGATAAGAACTCTACAAGATTATGCCCATATGAATATGACCAAATGACTCTTTAACTGTCCACACCCAGCTATCGCAGCAGAGCCCACCTTAGTAGTAGACGACAGCCATCTTCTTCTCTGCAACCGCAGCCCCGACGGCGTAGACGCCTCCCGGCACCCTCGGCGTTAATGTGGTACGTTGAAAGACTTTCATAGAGAGAGACCCACAAACCCCTGCTCCCAGGGTTTAAATAGATACTCCCCCTTCCTATCATCACAGTGAGGAGAGGGCAATACTCCTCGCTAACCTGTTGTGTGAAGTCATTTTACCAGCATGCAGTAATGACAGGCGCTTGGCAACTGGCGACTTACAGCCTGCTGATATGCATGCCACTTCTCAGGTCATAGCTATATGGCTTAACTTTTCCATGCTCGCCCGCCATGGATACCGTCTTGGAAATTAATATGAAGTATTTGGGCAAGTCATCGCCTAGATCACTACAATGTCCATAAGGACAGTGCAGTGATATTTGGCATTGATGTTATATATCAGCAGGAGACTAGCATGAGTGCCTCTGCTAAAAAGCACCATCGCTTATTGCGCCTCTCCCGGGCTTGTAAACATAGAGGTTTACCAGACATTAATATAATTTAACATATCTGTAATGTGATTGAAAGGTCAATTGAGGCACAATGCTCTGACAGTGACAATACTTTCACAGTCGTTGACTGCTGTTGGGGAAGTGTGTTTGAATATTTCTGCAGTGGACTTCCGATGACTTTTTAAGTCAATGCCATGTCTGGTTGCTGTACTTCATTAAGCAATAGGTCACCCCACATGATATTGGGAGGTACTCTATAGGTTTTGGCATTTCAGTGTATTAATAAAGATGTAACAAAGGATACTCATATTCATATAGAAAGAATCATCTAACCTTGTTTGTCAGTAAAACAAAATGGTAACTCTTTAAGTTTTGTTCATATGTAGTTATATTCCTGGTGGAAAACAGCCCACATAAAATTCTAACCAACTATAGCATTCACAGCTATGGAACAAGAGATCAAGACAATTATTTCAGGGCAAACAATAAACAAACAATTTGCGTAGCAAAGTTTATTAAGAAAATTGGAAATATTTTACACTAAACACCCAAAGAAAATAAAAATTTTCAGTAGGCCCTATATTTAAAAGTAAATTAATAACATATGCAGTAAATAAAGTTCTATATTCCGAAATTGTGTCTCTTGTTTTAAAGTTATATTGTAAAAATTATGTTTGTCAATCTTTTGGAGATGTCTTATATCAAAAAGTATTATAAAAATATATGTAGCAAATAAAGTGTTATATTCTTTAAGATGAATCCTTAAGAGAATCTGATGTAATGATGAGGTATGTTGTAAATATAGGATTTTTAAATTTGGGGCCAGTTTTGATAAACATGTATTTAATAATTTTATACATCCAATTCTGTATAAGCTACAGGTGCTGCAAGTGTAACTCTATTTAAATGATCAGTAATAGATAACTGGAAAGTCATCTGTATTTAACCCGTGTTTAAAGTCACAGTACTCTAGCAATCTGCAAAAATGGAGGTATTAAACTGTTCCAGAGAGGCTTGTTTTTTAATTTGCTTATTTAACGTGATGATATGCTGAAAACATAATAAGAGCAATCATGTGATAACAGACCCCAAGTCTGGTGTGTGAGCAGTAACGATTGGACCTGGAATTCGGAATTATGCGTGTTCGAATCCCCATCTGGCAGCCAAATTTAGGTTTCCCATGGTTTACAAAAATCGTTCCATGGCAAAATTCCTTCACATTCCTTGTCCCTTATCATCTCCCAGCTCTAATGACTCTGATATTGAGAAGTCCTAGAGCTCCACCCCTGCCCCAATAGGAAAAAAATTAGTAACATAATATAATACTCATAGATTTTACTTATAGTTCCTGGGAGTGCATGATGTGTATGGAGACTAGTTGATTAAAGGATGTGTAGATTTCAGCAAAGAAAGGGAGATAGACAGAGGGAATATTGTTCCTCAGTTTTGGTGAATTCATGACTTACATAATTAAATATTTCTATTTAAATTATTAAAACATGGTTATAGCAATGGGTTTTATAGTAGATAAAATGGTTTCTGTTGCAATTTAGTTTCAGAAGTCTTTCACCAATTATTTCAAAGTGTAAAATTGAACATAATGAGTGAAGACTATTTAAACTCAATTTCATCAACTACTCACATTATCATTTCCATTTGCTGGTAAAAAGAAAAGTCATATTGCTTATATGGAAGCTTTGTGTATATTCTGCCATTTTGTATTAAACAGAAATACTTTTGATGGCTGGTTCTTTTGCTGTCATTAGAATAAAAGGTAACATAGTTTTGGTATATCAAGAAGAGCCTTACCTGTAGACTCTACCTGTCAGCTCGATTTCTTTAGACTAACAGCCTGTGGATTGTTTTCTTACCATTAATGGCTACTGATTGTTTGTTTATTTTAGATTACAAACTTACAAATAAATGCTTACTTTTGTTTAATGTATTCATTTTTACAGCTTCTTTACTGCATCTTAAAGTCATTCACACCACCTTTGTACTATTTAATCAGTTTATTTTTAAATATTGTAATTTATTTTATTTCAGAGGAAAGTTAGCTCTCAAGACTGAAAATTTTCCAAAGTTGCTCATTTCCCTGCAAACTAAAAAAGTCATGTTTCCTGAGGGATGTAAAAGAGCCTTGTATAAAGCTGCTGTTCGTGTAGGGGTAGCACTTGAATCTCAACAAAAAGAAATGTACTGGAGTAAGGTGAATATCAATAATTTTGAGGATTGTGCAAAGTTGTGAAAAATGTTTCTCATTAGAGAAAATCATGATATTTATAGGCAATAGTTTGGAGGCAATTAAATTACAAAGTGTAGCCTATTGAGGTTATCTGAGATAGCTAAGAGCTATAATTATGAATATCATAATTATCCCCAAATTCTAACATTGTGAAACAGAAAACATTATAAATCCATTGGGTTTATCTTGTTCTTTGTAAATAATTATCAGTGGGCATCACTGGGTATGTTTCAAGATATAAATTACAACAATTGATCTTAATTTACACAAAATGATTTGTAGCATTTCTATTGCAGATTTACAGCTTTTCCTTTTTTCAGTTAATGAAAACACAATACTTTAAATCCTTCAGACATCTGTTTATAATAGAAATAAGGTAAATGATGATGAAAGTATTAATTTATTTTTGTGTTGCTAATGGACTGTCCTGAAATTTACTGGTCCTGCTTAGTAAGCAATAACATTCAGGCCTGACATTTGATATGACCCAGGTTTATTTCTTAGTCCAACCATCCAGAATTCAGTTCTCCATGGTTTTCTGAAATCACTCCAGGCAAATGCTAGAATAATTCCTTTGTAAACACTATGGCCAATTTTCTTGACTTATCAACAGTTCATTCCCAGGCCTAATAAACCCATGGTCTATGAGCCATAAAGTTTCAGTAAATGGCAACAAATGCAAACTAAAATTTTGGAATAAATAAATAAATAATCAGTACATTCCATGGACTAGCATGAGGCACAGTTATAATATTTTCAGCTTAGAGTATCAACATTGTAGAAATATTTAAATACTTTCATTAGCTGATCGGTAATAGTTTTGCCATATCATAGACATTATTGATTTACATAAATGAGTTACTACAGGCATATCCACTATTCGACTTAATAGGAAGAAGTTAGTTTGCTATTAATATTTCTGTCCAACCTGAACACCTTCCAAGAGCAGTATTTGTAACATATAATAAGTATTATGCTCAAGGTGTCCTTTATGCACATCCTGGATGAACAGGCAGTCTGGTTTCTTATTATGGATTATTATTTTTATGGTATTTCAGTTCACTAGTTAAATTGTATATTTAAAACTGGGTACAGAAACAAAATTGATCCTGCGTTTTTAATTTAATTTTTTACTTCCATCTATACTAATATTATAAATGCAAAAGTAACTCTGTCTGTCTGTCTGTTTGTTATGTTTCTTGGGCTAAACGGCTAATCCTATCGTGATGAAATTTGACAAGGATATGCGATTTGGCAATAGGATGGACGTAAGATAGTTTTTCTGTATAAATAGTACATACTTGTGTAATTTTGGAAAATTACTGAAACGGCGATAGACAGACACTTCGGATGTGTAACACTCTGTAGTAATGTGATCCATAACAGGCTGATAGCGCAATAGTTAACGCGCTTGCTTTCTAATATTTGGACTGTGGTATGAGCCACACCTGGATGGTCAGTTTTTTGGATTCCATGTTAAACAGTAGATACCAGAAATTTAGGGGTGCAATGCTTGGCAAATCATACGTGGTCTAACAATGCTCTAAGTATACACTTTTTGATGCTATATTGAGCACTCAACTGTTGTTTCTCTCGCAGATAGTCTGTGTGTGATCTGCACTATTAATATTATAAATGCGGAAGTAAGTCTCTGTCTTTTTGTTTCGTTTTGTCGACTAAATGGCTATATTGATATTGATGGAATTTGACAAGGAAATACTTTGTCTCGTTAGGAAGGACACAGGACATTTTTTTGGTATGAATAACAGTTTTTGTCATGAAGTTTTGGGAACTTATTGAATGGTAACAGATAGACGGATGCATGTGTTAGTCTGTAATGTTACGTTGGTTGCTCAAGCTAGGCTTCTCGCACAGTCTGTTAGTATATGATTTGTTTATAAATTTCGTTTAGAGAGAAAAACCTATTAATTAATACAGATGTCAATTTGCTCTGCACTTTACTATTACTTTGTATCTGCCTAAAAAGTTTCTGGCACCAGTTTATTTTGTCTTCTTCTATGAAATGCCTTCCGGACGTGAACCTGGCTTAAGATATAGCTCTAGAAGAGCAGGAGTGGCTAAAGTTATTAGAACCCTAGAATCTGATGCTCATACTAAAGAAAGAAGAAAATACCAAGCTAAAATAAAGCTGCCCTTAGTCACCCCCCCCCCCCCAAATTTCCCCATATCTCTGCACCTTTGTTTATTTTTCTGTTTTTAAATAAGTTGGAAATTGATTATCTTCATGAGACAGGTTCGATGTTAGAATTATATAGTGATGGTTTTCCTGTCATATTATGCCAACTCGGTGTTGTTTGGTACAAATCTTACGTTACTAACAGCTTCCTATATTCACTTTTGGCAATGAAATTTTAAGTCCACGCATACAAAGTCACAGGTAACAGTTCTTTAGTTGGCACTACCAAATGTAGTATCTTCCTCACTTTCTTCAAAAAGAAACATAACATCCAACAAAGTAAAATTTATTCTGTTTCCCAAACCATGGTCCAAGATAAAAATAAATAAGACAAAATCCTTGTTTGATTCCATTCATAATGTACCATATGGTGTCTTTGGAAGTACTGCATAAATGTTATCATCTGTCTGTGAACTTTTCAGGATTTTCTTCTGGTTGTTTCATGTTAATTTATTTGTGAAGTTTCTAGATTTTTGAAGCAAAAATTTGTGATCATATAGTTCCTCTGGATGAGGTGATTGCACCAGTAATTAAGACGGGCAGTATGCCAGACCCCAGCTTTCAGCCTTGACCAGTTTTACCTCTAGATGACTGGTATTGTGACATGATTACTTACTTCATCAAACAAATGGGTTGGTTTCTCATGGATTAGTGTTGTATTGTTGTTGGGTGATTCACTGGTTACATAGAAGTGGGTTCCTGCGGTGTCGAGACATGGAAAAAACACGTACACATATAGAGCAAAATTTTCAAGCTTGTAGCCCTTCTTCAGTAGTAGAGTGAGATGGCTGCATGATGGAGGCTGGCAGCCAACTGAGTTAACCAACAAGGCTGGTAGCTCATGGTGGGGGGAAAAACAACATGGCAGGAAGTGAGTGTGGGGGTAGAAAGGCATAAACCAGGAAATAATAATAATAATAAAACTGTCCTTAGGAGCATGTCGCGGAAGCGCGGTAGATGTCAGCCGATGGTCCTCAATTGCCTTTTGCGCCATGTATGTATGTATGTGCAAAAAACAGAGAAATATGTGAAATAAAAATATTTGGAAATTTAAAATTAAGCAAATTTTGAAGTTACACACTACAAAAAGATAGGTTCTGGTGAGCGATGGTTCTGTGGGAAAAATTAGGATGTGAGGGGGATAGGTGGAAGGGGTAGAGGAATATTGGTGCTATCTTAATTTTAGTCCTGGATGTTGTCTGGTCCCCAGTTGGTACTGATAAGCCAGTTCCCACCTTCTGAGTTCCCAGATGCTGCTTTTGTTCGAGAGGATTCTGATGGTGCGGACCACAAAACGTGTTAAAATTGTTGGTGCCATGAGGTGTGGCATGATAAGATACAGGGTGGTCAGGGTGCTGGGTGAATACCGATTGTGTGTGTCCATTCATTCTGATAGCCAGTGGATTCGTTGTTAGACCAAAGTAGGAGGCTGGGAAATGGTTACATGTGAGTTGATATATAAAGTGGGAGGATACACACGTGACATGTCCTGTGATAGGGAAGTTTTCCCCAGTTATGGGGTTGGTGAAGGTGGTGGAAGGCGGGTGCATATTGCATAATTTACAGCAGTATCTGTTGCAGGGAAACGAACCTTGGTGCTGTCTTGCAGGCTGGGGGGGGGCGGGCGATCCCGTGTTTATAGACCAAGAGTTGGTTGAGGTTTGGAGGTCTGCTGAAGCAGGTTCTGGGTGGGTGAGGGAGGATTTTGTGAAGGAGGGTTCTCATATCAGGACAGGCTCGAAAGAAGTTGTAACCTTGTCGCAGGACTCGGTTGATGGATTCCAAACCTGGGAAGTATCGGGTGATCAAAATGGGGCTGTGGTTGGTTTTAGAGGGTTGTGAGTTGTTGATTGGTTGAGCGGGCTGTAATATGGACCGTGAAACTTGTTTCTGAACTAAATCTGGTGGGTAATTGCGGGATATCAGGGCTTTGGAGATGTTGCTAGAGTACTGTTGGAGGGCCTGTTCAGTTCCATACTCAATAACTCTTTAAATAATTAAAGGATAAAACACTAGCTTTTACTCAGGTGTATAGAATTAGAAATGTGCTCATAGAAAATCATGAGTCATCCAGAACTAAAGAACATATGTGCATACAACCAGTGATCAGTCTTGTTGCAACCAAATAGTCATTTTTGTGTTCTTTGTGGTTCAGATAGTGATTTGGCATTCTGTCAGCAACTTTTTTTGTGGTGAGTTTAATATGCTGTAACAATGAAATCACGAATTGAAAATTTTGCCAGATGTGAAGCACAAAGCATTATTTGTTTTTTTGGCAACTGATCTGACAAGTCACACATTATTTTAATTCACTGAACACTCACAGTCATCACAGTGGAATTTTCCTTGAAATGTTCCTCAGAATAAATAGAAAATATGGAAATAATCAGTAGCACAGTTTATACTTTAACCCAATTTCGTTAAAATTCCTGTAATCAATTATCATGAATTTACTGGTAATCCAAAGGATTTCAGCTTTTTCTAAGGAGTATTTACATCATAGAAGAGTTTTGTGGCATAGAAATATTAAAGTTACATTAATAAAATGCTTCTCTCTCTCTCATACACACACACACAATTGATAAGCTCATATACACAGTGTAGAAATGTTTTTCAGTCATCTGTACTAATATTATAAATGTGAAAGTAACTCTGTCTGTCTGTCTATTAGTTACGTTTCTTGGGCTAAACGACTAATCCGATCGTGATGAAATTTGACAAGGAGATGCTATTGACATTAAGATGGACATAGGATACTATTTTCTGTATAGATAATACATATTGTCATTGAATTATGAAAACTATCTGAACTGTGACAGACAGACGCATAATATCTGTACGTTTCTGTAATGCAAAACGATAATGAGGTCTGGTAGCATAGTGGATAAGGTGCTTGCTTCTTAAGAAATTTCTCATGAGGCTTTGGGTTCAAACGCCATTGGGAGCAAAAATTTTAAAGAATTATTTTTCATAGTTTGAGCCAAGCCTAGGAGTTTGTAGTGAGGATACCATGTTGAAATGTGGGTCCCATAAATTCAGGGCTGGAATGCGTGGCAAATCGTAGGCGTTAGAAGAGTGCCTGAAGCGTTTACTTTATTCATGGTATACTGGTTCCACAGGCAGTTTATGTGTGATCTAAACTACAGGGCGTTCGCCAGAAAACGCTACCCTCCCAGTCTGTTGCCGTCGGCAACTTGCTCGGTCAGCGAGCCAGAAACTCCCGCCACACGGCGCCGTGAATCACCGCATTGTTTAACACCTCCGCTGCCCCAACAGTGCAGTGACGCAGTATAATGGGACCCTTACATTGTTAAGAACGGTTTCTTTGCATTGTAGCTAGTTTGTGACTTAAGTCTCTTATTAATCAGTGTTGTGAATAAACGTTTCTTTGCGGTTTGGCTGGTTTGGGGCTTCATACTCTTACTAATCTGTACCGTGTTTGAGTGTGAGTAAAATTATGGTACGTTACAGTTTGCAACAAAGAATATTTCTCTACGATACATATGTGAAGAAGAAGTCGTTTAAAAAGTGTCGCAGTAAATTTCGTCGCGAATTTCCTGGCGCTTTACTACCAGCTAAATCAACAATTCTGCGTCTGGTTAAAAAAGTAAGAGAAACGGGTTCATTTTTTAACAAAAAGAGACTGTCGGTCAACCGTATTCTCACAGAGGAGAAAATTGACGATATCGCTTTTCGACTAGAACAGTCACCCAAAAAATCATTAAGTCAGTTAGGGCAGCGTGTGTCTCGAAATATGTTCAGAAGATGTGAAATGTGCATTACACAAGAGGGTCAACACTTCCAGCATCTTTTATAAGGTAAGCTAATGAATTACGTCACATTTAAATGCTTAGCACATACAAGTTTATGAAGTTTATGGAGCGTAATTATTATGAAATAGTCCGCGGCCGACGGTCGAACAATGCCAGAAGCTGACCGCTCGCTCGCCGGGAGCAGTTTCTTCCTTGTAGCGCTAATAGTGGGTTGCGTTTCCCGGCGAACGCCCTGTAGTAATGTTAACTATGCGAAAGTAAGTATCTGTCTTTTTGTTACATTTTGACGACTATATGTGTACACCGATGACAAGGAATTACTTTGTATCTTTTTACTGGTATGAATAACAGTTTTATTCATGAGATAGGTTCGTCAGTAGAATGGTATATCGATGACGTTCCTGTCATATTATGCCGACTCAGTATTGTTTGGGACGTATCTTAGGTATCTTTCAGCTTTCTATATCCAATTCTAGCAATTAAATTGTAATTCCACACATACGAAGTCACGGATAACAGCTACTATTGTATACTTCAGTTGAATTTGGTAGCTTATTCAAATATGAGAATGCAAATTAATTCCGTGGTATCAGTTACTTCACAGTTGATGTTTTGTACAGCTATCATACTCTGCTTACATATTACAAATTTTCTATGCAGTACTTTTCCTGCTCAGTACTTATTGTTCACGGTTTATCTTCTGCATACACTCTTCATTTGATGAATGAAATAATTACTAGCCCAGAAATATATTCGTGCACACATTAAAATAAAACTTGTTCTTCATGTCTTGCACTTTTCTTGCTCTGGTAAATATTGGTGACTTGGTAAATAAGTGTCAATCCGTATCAATAATTTAATGAGCATGGCAGTTGATTCTAGCTCTGAGGAGTTTGCCCTATTGAATTGATCAATCATATATCACTCTTCTAAAACAAATTACTGATTTCAACAAAAAATACAAACAAAAAAGGAATATCAGAACGCTGAAGTTCTGGTAGTTGACTGGGATTTAAACCTAATTTATCAAGTGACAAGTGAGAGCCATTGGACCAGAAAGCATAGGAGTGATTTTGTATTAATTCTCTTTCTGTTTTTGTGTTTCTCATTATACTGCATTGCTGTTATAGAATACTTGGGGAATATTCTAACTGAAACTCTGATATGGAACTTGTTGAAAAATGAATTGTTGAAGATACCAGAGAAAGTATAGCTTGGAATACCAATTGACTGGTGTGCCTCAATTCTTGATGTAGCTTGGACTGTCATCTTAAATGAAAACACCACTTGTATTCAGTTGTAAATAAGTTTGGAACTTCAGCTGTGCATCGTTCAGTATTAATTGAAAAAAAAATGAGTTTGATTGGTTAATGTCAATTAAGGTTTTTAAACTGGAACATACACACATGAACATGGGATTTTGCTGCTCAAAAATACAATAAATTTCAATCCTCTCTTTCTCTCTCTTGTTCAGTTGCAAAGTGGTTTATGAGATTTATTTAAATATACTGTGATTTTATTTTAGGTACTCGTATATTTGATTTTTTTTTTAGTTTTGGATAAATTATTTTTTACCATATATATCTTTAATTTTGTGTAAATGAGTTAGTGTAGGCTAATTTTTATACCATTTTGGCAATAAAGAAAACTGTATATATGTAGTGTTCAGTGTGTTTGATAACTAACCAGGAGGGCCTTTGTTCAAATCATATTGCCACATAGGCAATTTCCTTGTTCAATAGCTTGGAAATGGCCAATTCAGCTTTAGTTTTCTACTTACATCTACTATTGATAGCTTGTAGCAAAACTCTTTGGGATGTCATCTGTTTGATAAAGTTATTTGGCTATAGCATTTATTTTTGTAATCCCAAAACACAAATGTTCTTTTATATGATTAAATACATATATTTCAGTACTTCTAAATTCAGATGCTTGCGGTGTGTGATTCGGGTATGGAAGGTCCCCGGTTCAAAATCTGGGTCTCGGATGCAATTATTACAGGCCTTAAAATCAACCTTCACGTTTGGCAATTTCATTTGTTATTGTGAACATGCAAGGACTATATCTACATTTTACTAACATCTGATAAACCTAAAGTAAGGCTGAAAAAATGGACGCTTTTCTAAAGCAATCAATAACGCTAAAACAACATTTAATCGTAAAGGACCAGAAATTTCTGAACTCTTTGTATATGATTCTCCATATCGACCAGCCCGACACCGGTCCACACCGTCAAAAATTAGATCCAACTAATGACTGCTGATACACGGTGCGGTGTCGTTTGAACTCACTTCAGTCGAGTGGGCGACAACAATAAGAAAAGTGTCTGTCCGTGACAGTGCGGATTCGGTTCTTTCTATTGTAGCCCGACCTTTACTTGCAAGTTTAAACTAGTAAATACGTTTCTTAGGTAATAACACCGTTTAGTTCATTGTTACTTTTATTGCAAGATCGTCAGAAAACAATCACTTTTTTGTTAGCTAGGCTACGATGTGCAGAATCTCGAATAAAGAGAAAGAAATAATATGTATTGCAATGTAAACAAAACATCCGCAATACATCTGCATAAAAAAATTGCGGATGCGGATGCGAAAGTGGATGTAGGAATTCATGCGAAAGTTTCGCACTTGCGGATGCGGATATCTGTTACATCCCTACTTCCAACAACCTTTCTTAGTTTGGGGTTAGATCAACTAAGTGACGACTGAGTTATATTTGCAAAGCTGCAATTGAAAATATCCAGGGTTATCCACGGTCATAGCAGAGACTGAAGTTATGCACTCACCCCGCTGCAAGCTCAGCTCTCACACTTGGGTTCCAAGTAGAGTAGGACGATTTTGAAAATATATTTTATAAAAAATTATAGCACAGTATAAGAGGGTGTAAGAAGAAAATATATATTACTAAGTCTGGAATCTACTTAGCTTAAATTTCTTCATATTAGCAATTCACAGAACATAAGATATATTTTCCAACACTGAAATATATTATTTACTTGTTAATAATTTTTGTGTTATTAGTTTCATTTTGCATTTTCTGGTCAAAATATATATATCATTTAAAACTGAAAAAAATTCACTGTTTTCCAGGTAATCAAACCAATGGTTGATCGTTTTAGATGTATTGTGCATCAAGATTCATTTGGACGCATTTTCCATGAAGAAGCTATAAAGACAGAAATAATTGATAGCATTGAATGTGTTATTGGTAAGGAACCATTTATTTTCCTTAACAAAAATCAAATTAAATATGATAGTAAAATATAATAAATACACTTAGCAGAATTGAGGTATGGGGCACTTTGTCTGGCACTCCCCCTCTTCTTCATTCTTAGAGGGCTATCTGTTTTATTTCAAAATCATACAATTAAAATGATTTATACGTAAACTGAATACTACTGCTGCAGTACCTACAGTATAACACACTCAAATCCTAATATAATAATAATAAAATAGTGATTAATACAGATATTAGTGCAAGATGTCAAGTCTTAAATTTTTTATGGTTAAAACTACAAGGCTGACCATGTTTCAAAAGTGTAACAACTCGTTTTTACTATTAGCTGTTAGTCAGGAATGGCTGGTGGTTGTAGGCCGGTAGGATAATAGAGTGATTGACGTACTGGTTCGATGACTCTCCTGAAGGCTGCTCCTCAGGCTCCTTTCCTAGACTTTAGACTGGCTCTGTCAATGATTTGTTCTATTTAACTCAAGCTACTAGCCATGAAGGAGGGAGTGCTTAGTGAGTAGGTAAGTCTTCCCAATTAGGCACTATTGGCAGTAGTTACAGCTCTAGTTACTCCCCTCCAATGGAACTCCATAGCTTTATAAAGTCAACCAAGTAGTCAACACTTACAAGCACATCTGGGCACTGCGGGCTGTATGGTGGGCTGGGCTTGTGGCTGGCGGGTCCCTGGTTCAAAGCTCAGACAGACATAGTGGCAGTGCGATCCCTCTTGTGACTGTCCTCCAGCATGACCCGTAGCAGGCCTATTTATACATCCAAGTCATGTGTATCAACAGTGTAATCGCCTACCAAGTCCTTAACGGGCAGGCAACGGCCTCCGGGTTCCATCGATGTTATGGAATGCTTTCCATGTGATCTAGCCACATTTCATTGTTGCATGAGCTGGTCAGGCAATGACCTAAAGCTTCCATCACTGTTCTCGAACATATTTCGCGTGACTGTTAGTGTGAATGGCTAGTCATCTCATAAACTGCTGATCCGCGCAACCTCTGTTGTCCGATCTGGGCATCGTCTGCCGAACCATACTTGCCGCCTCAAACCAATACAACAATTTTATCTATCCTAAAATTAGTCTTATCACAAAAGGGGATGAATATCATGTTGCCCATTAAATTTTGAGTTTTAGTGTGTCTTTCATACTCCATTATCGAATAAGAACCATAACCTGGGCTATAATACTAAGCCCATAATATAAGTAAGTTTTCTGTTTTCACACATGGGAATTACACCGAATCCTTAAATTAGTAATACAATCATGTTTTGCGTGCTTCCTCTGTTTTATTATAGATGGTGCTAACTTCCAACTGTATAGCTGGAAGGAAAAGACAGTGTTGGCTTGTGTGCAACTGTAGAATTCTGTGTTACTTAAAGCAAAAACCCTAAAAACTGCCATTTTATACTCATCTCCAAACTTGGGCAAACATTGATATTTCTCCCCAAATTCTTGTTCATATTGTTTTTTAAAATCTCATTCCACAACCTGAAGGTTGGAGGCATATTACAGAAATGTGTCTGTTATAGGATGGATAGCTTTTTTTCCACCTGAGTCTACAATTTATTGTGCAACCTGAATAACAAAGTCATCATGCCATGCACAAAGCAAGATTCCCCAGAGGTTAAGATCAGGTTGAACATCTTTAAAATTTTCACTGTAGCTGGGAATAGGGGAATAGAGCCAGGGACGTTTTCTTTCTTTTTTTTTTCCATGGAAGTTCCCTTAGAAATGACCAACCGTTCCCCTCTAAATACACTCCTGTTTGTGAAAATTGCAACATCCAGAATAAATGGTCTGAATTACTAAAAAATTGTAGAGTGTGTTTTTGTGGTCCTATTCCTCTTAGGACTGTAGGACGCCACCTCTATGACAGAATTTATTATTGTACTAGCTCAGCCCCTGAACGGTATGTGTTTTGCAGCTTAGCACAGTAGGCAAGGGCGTGGCAAGTGAAGTAATCAGACAAACTATAGCTACGAGCAGTTTATTCAAGAAGGGTGTTCAGCCATAACAGCGCATAGCTTTGATAAGCTTCTATATACAATAGTTTAATAATACAATAGATCTGCTTATTTTGGATTGCACCAGAGAGAGTGTGGAGTGCCAGCCAGCCGGTCCTGGGTTGTCCTCTGCAGTGATGGGCTGTTACGTGACCACTGATATACTGATTCCCGAATGCTTGATTGAACTGGGCTTTATACTGACGGGGCACCAGACCCAGCGTTGAAGGTTGCCTAAAAAGGCCTTGAAGCCGCTCCGATTACTAAATAAGTCTACGTGCACTGACACATACCTAACAAGGTGCGAAACTGGTGACGCTCAAGTCTTCACAGGGCTACCTTTATAGGTAAAGTGCCCTGGGTATGACTATAAGGGGTAATGATTTAAATCCTTGGTCTAGGCTGGCTCTAGACAGTGTAGAACAGTAAAACTTTAATAAGTGATTAAGATTGCAGAAAAATGGCATTCACAAAGGCACAGTAGCACCCTTTTTGTATGACTGGACAGGCAATGTTATGCCTCACAGAGCCATTAAAGTGAAAACATGCAAGAAAGTGTTGGTAGCCTTGCCAGTGTCAAAGAGCACAATATCAGCATCTGATTGAGTTTGAATGTGGCCACTAATGACCCCGCCATCGATGCTTCCTTAAGCCCCAATAACAACAACAACAACTTGAATGTGGCACAATGTCTCGTTTTCGGGAAATTGGTTTGTTGTACCATGACATTGTGGCCCGTACAGGGCACACTGCTATATCAGTGATACATGTGTGAAACCAGTTGATAGAAGAAATTTGTACACAGTGACGAGTGGTTACTGGAACACACATTTCACCACAGTGTACAGAGCATGGTGGGCCAGTGATAACGCTCTGGCCTTGCATTTGGGAGGACATGGGTTTGAATCCCTATCCTGCCTGTCCAGATTTGGGTTTTTCATGGCTTTCGCAAATTACTCCAGGCGAATGCCCGGAAGGTTCCTTAAAAGGCCATGCCCGAATTCCTTGTCATCCCTTGCCTCAAATGTCGTTGACATCTATGAGACGTAAAGCCAGAAGACAGAAGCAGCACACCACGATACAACCACCATCTTTTCTACATGGCTGTGACTGACAGAACAGCGTTGTCCACAGACGTTTACGTTGGAGCACTGCAACTAGTGTGGACAGGTCTGTGTCAACAGTTTGACTCCATCTGCTGAGGGTTGGACTGGTGGCACACATGCCATGGCATCGGCTTCTATTGAACGGAAATCACTAATGCCTTAGACTGCAATTAGCACGCGAATGCTGTCACTGGTGTGTTGAGTGGCAAAATTTAGTATTTTCCGAGAAGTCCCCCTTCAAATTGTCCTAGAGTGACGGCTGTATACATGTTGTATACTACCATGATGAATGCAGTTTGGCAGACTGCATTGTTGAGTGCCATAACAGACAAATGCTAAGTGTTTTAGTTTTGGGCATCATTGACTATAATATGTATATTGCCTCCTACATGTTGAGGGATCTTAGAATAGCAATGGCTACATCAGGTAGCTTTACTGTCATCTCCCTAATCTGTGGAATAAATTTCGTGGTAATCATATATCTCCTGCTTGATGCTGCAATTTTCACAAGCAATAGTGTATAATTTTACAGTCAATCAGTTCAATTGTATTAAGTATTTTGAATGAGGAAATAATGAAATGCATTACCACTTTAAACAGTAATTAAGTAATGAATATAAAAATGTGCACAACAAACAAGCTACTCCCTGCTGAAGAGGTAACTGTGTACAATAGACAAAGCAGGTGGTGTTGACAGAAAATTTGTTAGCTTTTCGTGTTTATCATCAGTGGGAATTATAAGCACTCTCAACTTTTCCTCACTTTAAACTAAACTGCATTTTGAAAGTAATTAGTTGTATTTATTTATGACATTTATGTTATCTTTATGTTTAGAAAATACATCTACATCCATACTCTGCAAATCACAAACATTGTGGGTGGCAGAGGGTGCTAAGCACCAATCCTAAACCCGCCCATTCCAATCCCGAATAGTGCGAGGAAAGAAGGAATACATAAAAGCATCAGTACGGCATCTTATTTCTCTAATCTTATCCCTCCGGTCATTGCGACCTAAATAGGTTGGCGGAAGAAGTATTTCATTGCACTCGAAATTTAAATTTTATCGCATATTCTCCAATAAATTCGAACCGCAAGCTACGTCGTCTGTCTTCCAAACTATCCCAGCCCAATCTATGTATCAATTCTGTGACGCTTTCATAAGGGCTGTAACAACAAGTCACGAATCGAGCGGCTCTCCTCTGCATCCCTCTCCACTGAGTCAATCAGAACCTTGCGATACGGATCCCAAACCCCACAACAGTAATCCAGATGCGGACGCACTAGTGTTTTATACGCTATCTCCTTTGTATGAGCATTACAATTCCTCAAAATACGACCTATGAATCGTAATTTAGAATTAGCCTTGCCTACGACGGAAGTTATGTGCATGTCCCATTTCATGTTGCTTTGTACTATCACCCCCAGATACTTCACGGAATCAACCGTGTCAACAGCTGAATTGTTTATTTTGTACTCGTGAACAAACTGATTCTTCTTGTTACTTATCCGCATTGCCTTGCACTTTTTGCAATTAAGTGTAAGCTGCCATTTACGGCACCAATCGAAAATAGCATCCAAATCGCGCTGAATTTCTAAGCAATCGTCGGAGCACCTTATTTCCCTATAGATAACCGCATCGTCGGCAAACAATCGCAACCAGCATTTGATGTTGTCACCTAGATCGTTTATAAATATTAAGAAAAGAAGTGGACCTATTACACTTCCTTGAGGAACGCCCAGAAGTAACATTTATCTTAGAAGAGGCTTCCCCGTCAACAACGACATACTGTGATCGACCAGTTAGAAAATCACGTATCCACTACGCAAATCTGAGCCAAAATACCGTAAGCTCGAATCTTCGCTAAAAGTCGGTTGTGTGGCACAGAATCAAAAGCTTTCTGAAAATCCAAAAAAAACTGCATCAACTTGCGAACCTGCATCGATAACTTTCATGACGTCATGGGAAAATAGGGCCAATTGTGTTTCACACGATCTCTTCTTCCGAAATCCGTGTTGACACGGTGTAAGTAACTCGTTCTCATCTAGAAACTTCATAATGTTCGAGCATATGACATGTTCCAGAATTCTGCTGCAGACAGATGTTAGAGATATGGGTCGATAATTCCTAGGATCACTCCGAATCTCCTTTCTTAAAAACAGGAATTACCTGGGCTATTTTCCAGCTAGATGGTACTTTTTTCTCTTCTAAAGATTTACAGAATATATCTGACAGAAATGGTTCAATATCCTCCACGTTTTCAGAAAATACTCTTACCGCTATACCATCAGGACCCGGCGCTTTACCCCGCTTCAGGAGTTTTAATTGCTTTACAATACCTACACTATCAATTTCTATTGGATCCATCTCTAATTCCAAACGATGTGGTAGAGTGGGGGATGTTTTCCATGTTTTTGTGCTTGAATGAATTCGGTGTTAAATACGGTAGCCTTGTCTTCAACTTCCCGTCCGTCTTTTATTAGAATTGGCTTATTGTTCCCACTACAACTAACTTTTTTTTTTTACATATGACCAAAATTTCTTAGGGTTTTCAGTGAGGCTCTTAGAGTGAGAATTGGCACGAAAGTCATTAAAGGCCTCACGCATCGCATTCTTAACATGTCCCCTTATCTCCTCTAACTTATCTAAATCAGTCCGATGCATTGTCGTTTTTGATCGTGCAAGTATCTTCCTTTGCTTCTTGAGTAACCTTTTAACCTCCCGTGTATACCAGGGGGGGATCGTTCTGTTCCCTGATTGTCCGTTTCGGTATATGCAAGTTCATACCTTCCCTGACTATATGTATGAATTGATGCCACCTCTCTTCAACTGTGCCTCCTGCTACTAAGAAGATTTGGTAAGTATGCCTCAAATAGCTCTAAAACACACTTTTGAAGCCATTTCGAATCTGTAAACGATCCTCTCTTTTTTTTTGCACGTGGTTGTTAGTTTTACTGTAGCAATTACAGCTTTGTGATCACTTATTGCTGTGGTGGTAGAAATAGCCGTGAATAATTCAGGCCTATTTGTAACAACTATATCTAAAATATTTTCGTTACCGTTACGAGCTGTTCAAGATTGTGATCTGAGAAGAGGTCTAGAATGATTTCACAAGCTGCTTTATCCCTGCCCCCAGTAATGTGAACGTAATTAGTCCAGTTGATATCTGGCAAGTTGAAGTCACCACCTAGCATTATTGTATTGTCCGGAAATTGCCGTGCTATATTATTTACATTATTTCTTAAGGCCTCGGCAATATTTACGCTTGCATCTGGTGGACGATAGAAGGAGCCTATCACAAGTTTTGTCCTAGCTACATTGAGCTTGATCCATAGGACTTCGCAGACAGTATGGACATCTATTTCGCTACATGGGAGGTACTTACTAACAGCTATAAATACAACACCTCCTTGGGAATGCAGCATATCCTTACGGAAAATGTTCACGTTACTATTAAAAATTTCGGCGGAACTTATATCCGGTTTTAACTAACTTTCTGTGCCTATTACGATATCAGCATCTGTACTACGAATAACGTTTTTGAGTTCAGGCTGTTAATTACAAACACTTCTGCAGTTAACTACTAGAACTTTTAATGTCCGGGATTCTTTTAAGTTACCCCTAACATGCGATGCTAAATTTATCTTGGCTGTCCGCAACTGAATTTCCTCCTCAGGGTCATCCTCCCTCAGCCTAAAAAACCCCCCAATGCACGCCACACGGCCCCTGCCACCCGTGTAGCCGATTCATGTGTGTAGTGCACCCCTGATCTATCGAAGGGATCCCTACAAGACTCAACCCCAGGGCAAAGATCAAGGAATCTGCAGCCATGACTATCACAGAAATGCCGTAATCTCTGGTTCAGCCCCTCAACATGGCTCTGAACCAGAGGTCCACAGTCAGTCCTATCGACAAGTGCAGACGGACTCACTATGCGTTCTCAGTAGGAGGCTTTTTGTCAATAACCAAATCTACAAAGAAGAATCTTACGCTAACCACGCACTTTAAATTAAATTATCACTGGAGGCACTACTTCACCTAATGGTTCCGACGAACGACTGCTGCTGCGGCTACTGACAAGCAAATATGCAAAAATGAAGCTACAACTAACTACGTACTTTAAATTGAATTAGAACTGGAGGTACTACTTCACATCATGGTTCCGACGAATGACTGCTGCTGCTGCTACTGACAAGCAAACATGCAAAGATGAAGCTGCAACTAACTATACACTTTAAATTAAATTATCACTGGAGGTACTACTTCACGTAACGGTTCCGACGAATGACTGCTGCTGCAATTACTGACAAACAAATATGCAAAAATGAAGCTACAACTAACTACACACTTTGAATTAAAACTATCACAGAAGGCACTGCTCCACGAAACGGCTGCCGAAGAACGTCTGACTACTGGGGCTGCTAAACAAATTTGCAAAGATGAAACAAAAGAAAACTAAACACTTTAAGTTATATCAACATAGAAGGCACTGCTTCACGTAACGGCTGCCGAATAACGACTGACTACTGGGGTTGCTAAACAAATATGCAAAGATGAAACAAAAGATAACTAAACACTTTAAATTATATCAACACAGAAGGCACTGCTTCACGTAACGGCCGCCGAAGAAATGGTTCAATCACCAAAGTTGAAGGCAGGAGGGTTGTGGCAAACACACAACACGGGATTAACATAATTGTAAAATAGTTTGGTTTGAAACATTATCCATGCAGTGCATTGTCCACACACCAACGCTTACCAAAAGAATCTTGTACTAAACCTTGGTGTGTGCATACCTCCTTTGCCAAGTGGCCAACCACTCTTTCCACAGATAAGGTTTTAAATGGAAATATTGTACAATTGTGCTTCTCTCATGTTTTTCTGTGTTTATCACGGCCCTCCTGCCTTCAGTGTTGGCGAGTGATGGATTTATTTTCCATATTGTTTGTTATTCACATATTCGTTTCCTCTTCCTTAGTGTCATTATTTATATAAAAACTAGAATCTTTTTGTCTTTCTGTATAGAATTTGGTTATGTAAGAAGGAAAGTATGCTTGTGAATGTAATAATGAGGATTGAAAGGGAGGCCATCATTCATGGAAGCAGAAGATGCAACAGCATGGAAGCTTAGAAAGAGCTTCAAAATAAAAATGCTGGGGATGGCCTCCATTTGTAGGATTGTGGGATTGGGTGATAATGTTTTGGCCTCGCGTTTGGTCAAATCCGAATCTGATCATCCAGATTTGGGGTTTCCATGGATTCCTCAAATCACTGTAGATGAGTGCCAGGATGGTTCCTTAATAGTCCATGGCCGAATTTCTTCCCGTTTCTAGCCCATGTCCATTCACCCTCTAATGACCTCGATGTGACAATGTGTAAAGCCATAAGAAAAAAAATACTATAAGTGCCCCTTATATCATAGATAACTCTCACAAAATGCTAGGAGCCTACTGCATTGAGCAGCCTACTACCTTATTAGTGCAAATTCTCTGATGCAAAACAATAAAGCCAAAGAATACACAAATGCTAACCACTGTATCTCAGATCACTCTTACTAAACACCTTTTATCAGTTCATCAGAAGGATGTTGGATAAGAAAATATGTTTTATATGCTTTTTTGCTGCAGATATTTTTAGAACTAAATTCTGTTCTGTTGTTGCTTTATGTAAACCTGTCTGAATCAGTAATAGTGGTATGACACTGTTTTGTTTTTGTTAATTTCACTGTTACCCATCTTGGATTTTTTATTCTCTTATTTGCTAGCTTCTTTCGGAATATTTAGCATTCACCTTATTGCTGTGGTAAATATACTAGTGAAACCCTATTGCCCATAATGTGAACAATTTACTGAGATTCAGCACATTAAATGTTTGAGACACTTTTGGAGCATAATCTGTTTGGAACTCCCATGAATTTTGACTTGACAACTTCAGTAGACCTTTAGGAAATGACCTACCTTCGTGGGTGAGGCTTCATTGATTGTTTTTCTCTTGACAGCAAAGATTTTCTTTTTCATTGGCTTCACTTGTGAAGGTGGTGGAACTTCGTGAAATTATGATTCACTGACAAAATTTGTATTTTTGTTTTGGTTCAGATGGATTTGCACAAATGTTGACTTACATACGAGGGAAGGCTGAAAAGAAATGCACACATGCTTGTAGCACATGAATAAAAATAAATTGCAAGATCGAACAAAAAGAACATTAAAGTACAGTTCTTAAGCTTTGAAATCATATATTTATTTTTCAACAGTCACAGTTAAGGCTAACACGTTTGTCGTAACATATAACGAGTTTTTTATTCCAGCACTAAAAAATTCTTCCGACTTTTCTCGAATCTAGGATTTAACAGCTGCCTTCACCTCATTGTCTGAGGTGTAATAATTACCCTCCAGGTCTCTCTTGATTGGAGGAAAAAACAATAATAAAAATCACAAGGTGCGAAATTGGGGGGAGTAAGGGGTGTGGGGAATTGGTTCAAACTTCAAGTTTCACAGAGCCTCTACAGTTGTGCATGAGGTGTGTGAATAAGTGTTGTAATGTTGCAAGAGTATTGGTGCCAGTCTTCTTTTAACATGACAAACTCAACATTGGAGGTGTTTTAAAGTTTATATGTACTGCGAAGAATTTACCATTGCCCCTCATTCCAGAAAATTGGTCACATAATGAACTTTTTCACCTGAGGAGAAGGCAGATGTCAATATTCAGCCTATATATGATGATGAATCTCATTAGGAGTCACTTTTCCAGAAGTTAAAAATTCAATAACAGCACATTGTTTAACTTGTGTTGACATAGCACTAGAACATGTCTCCATACTTCTGCTTCTCAAAATAGACTGGATGAATTCAATGACTTCAAACATGCACATGCACATAGAGGGGGAATGTTACTTCCACATGCCATCGGGTGTGCTTCTGAAGGTCATTTGCGCTCTACAAGCTTGTGTGCATTACTTCTGAGCCTACCCTCATACCTACCAAGTGTGATGGTTGAGTGGTAACGCTCTGAGTTCGTACTTGGGAGGACGTCGGTTCGAATCCCAGTCCAGCCATCAAGATTTGGCTTTGCATGGTTTCCGAAATGACTCCAGGCGAATGCTTGGAAGGTTCCTTTAAAAGGCCATGGCTGAATTCCTTCCCATTCATTGATACTACACCTTTTTCTGCCTCTGAGGTGTAAAGCCACAAGGAAAAAAAGAAATAATGTATATTCCATTGTCCTTTTCCACCTCTAATGACCCTGATGTCAATGTGGCACAGAGGGATAAGGAAACAAATGCTCACCCAGTTACTTTAATCTTATCCTTGTGCAGTGTTCAAATTCTTTGGTTTTGAAGGCTGCCATCATCAGTTAATATTTTATCAGTGCTAAAATATGTTCAGTCCAAGAGAGAGAATTAATGTCACTATAGATCTCCTTGAAAAATGATCATTTGCTATAACAATTTCACTTGTTAGTGCCACTGTATGCTCCATCAAATCACTGTGTACAATATAGCTACTGTCATTATGCTCTTGAGGAAAACAATGAAATGGACTTCTACCACAATTTGCCAAGCGTAGAACGAGTGTACACAGTTCTCAATTATAGCAGCAAGGCCTGCTAGTGGCACAACCTGCTGGGTCTGGCTGAAATAGCCACATAGGAGGAGTAGTTTTTATCTTTGATCAACTAGTGCAAAGTCCTTAAGAAGTTAGTCAACGATGTCGAGAGCTTTCACAGAGCACATTGAAATTCCATCTATTATTATGAGGGCTGCATTAATCAAGTGTAGGCTGTGGAGAATGTTTGCAGTAATTGATGTTACTGATGTCGTGTTTGTGGTATTGGTAGTTTGAATACATTGTGTCACTTTCAAGAAGAATTGCTGCAATATCACTGAAGGAGCAACATAAGCAGCTTATTCCAAATGATCATAGTTTGCACATGAACTCCTGTATAAATGTCTTACCACAGCCTGCATGTGTTGGCATACAAAAAACTGTTCTCCAATTTACAAGATCATGCAGTGAATACAAATATGTCAGTTACATGCCTCTGTTTGTCATTAGCCAAGGTGTAAAGCACATTGAATGCTCTCCCACACCCCATGGCAGTATACGAACATGCTGTAAAAGGTATTGAACTACTTCAACTTCCACTGAAATACACTTACAACCAAAATAAGCTGGAAATATGTGGAAAGTTGATTCCCCCCCCCCATCATAGTTTTGACTGCATTTCATTGTTATTGTCACTTTATATAGAAGCTGTGTTTGCACATTGTTTGTGACATTTGTGTGTATGCCAACCAAACATGCAGTTATGGAATGACTGTGGATAAGCCCTGGGTTCAATAGATGCAGAAAGAACTGAAAATCTGCATATACCATTAAATAAAGGATAGAATAGAAGTTTCTTTCACCTGGAAGAGTGCCATTGTTGGTCCTGTATATAGCAGCTTTAACAGTTTTGGCATACACGCTACATATTCGGTGAGGGTTTTTTTCTTTTGTTACATGCACAAGAATCTCACTCTTATGTAAATTTGATGGAAAACACCACTTTGGCCACAGATATTTCCATATTTAGATCAGTTATTGAGATTTTTGTATTTGTACTGAGAGTGGTTGCTGAGCAGCAATGCTGTGGCCTCACATTCAGCTGGACATGGATTCAAATCCCTATCCAGTCATCCAGATTTGGGTTTTCCATGGTTTCCTTAAGTTATTCCAGGCAAATGCCGGGATGGTGCTTTTATAAAGTTCATGGCCAGACTCCTTCCAGTTCCTTGCTCCCATTCCTTTCCTTCTTTTAATGACATCAACAAGAAATATAAGTAATATATATATATATATATATATATATATATATATATTTGCAAAACTGCAAAGTTATCTCTAATATATGACACCTAAACCATGAAGATCGGCTGGGCTGTTATGTTATGATGTAAATAACAAAACTTTCCTTAGCATTTTAAATATATGGATTCTCTTATGTTAATGTATATCTACAGTAATGAAACTAAAGAAAAAGGAAATGGCTTTAGGTACTACAAATTACAAGGAAAGGGAAAAATGACACATCACTCACCAAAGTTGAAGGCTGCGACGAGTGAAAAAAATATAATATGACGAACACTAAATTACACCTTATTCATGCTGTAGGAAACGAGTCATTTGGTTTGGGAGGTGTCCACACGCTGAATTTTATCACATGATTCATCGAAATGCTCTATCCAAATATATAATGTCTCCACTTTAGAGTGCCTTTGTTTCCTAACAATCTATAGATATACTGAAAAAAGATTATCTGCTATAAATAAACAAAAAACAAATTAAACATTAAGATTTACATCTGAATTTTGTAAAAGTCATATTAGATACACTTATTGATATTGATTACAACCATCAAATAAATTTGATTGCTTTACCATGCAACAATTTAAAAATTAGGTTCCTGAATGTGAAGAGAATATCAACTACAAAAGCATATGAAGACATGTTTTTGAATTTTGAGAGTGCAACATAATGATAGTCGTAGTTGCAGATTAGCTAAACAATGAAAACAATTGAAAATGTGGCCATATATGATATGGCAGTGTTGGAAATTATGATTAAAAACGCGAGAGACATGTGGCAGTGCATATTTTCGAGGCCATGTTTCTGAGTTATCATGGGATGGTGATGGAAAACTACATTTTATATGATGGGAATAAAAAAACAACAACATATTTTACCCTTTTGCAAAAAATCATTAAAAAAATCATATGTCATTGTGTTCAGCATTTTATGAAAAAATAAAAATAGGTTTTAAATAATTGTTCTTTGTGAACTTATTTTGACGGTAGTTATTGTGTCTGGCCTCACATTCAGGAGGACACATTTTTTAATCCTGTTCCAGATTTGGAGTTTCCATAGTTTCCTCAGATCAATCTAGGCAAATACCAGGATGGTTGCTTCAAAGGGCCATGGCTAAATTCCTTCCCATTCTTTGTCCCCCAATCCTTTCCTGCCTCTAATGACCTCGATGAGGCGTTAAGGAATAAACAAAAAAACAAAAAACAAAATCTTGTGACTATTCAATAGCTGATATTTACTGTAAATGCCTGGACTTCTTTAATTCCTTCTCCTGACTGAACATAACATTAAACCAATTTCAAAAAAATTTGAGGTGGTGGAATCATGTAACCTTTGATAGTGCAATATTCTTATTGTATTGAAAATCAAACATCAAAACAATTTTTTACTGATATTGACGTACTTCAGTTTTCATTGGGGGATTGTAGAATTGAAAACAACCTGTATGCATTTTACTAATTCATTGAAATGCCATAGTACATTTCCATTTATTTTTTTTTATTTTTTTTAGCTGTTGTATTAATCACCTAAATTTGTATGAGGAGCTTTATGACTCCTGTCACTTTTAAGTGTATAAATGTAAATAAATAATTTGTTTTTATGTGAAATTTGTAATTACTGAAATTGGTCAGTCAAGAATTAATACAGAATTATTTTAATCAGTGACCACCATTAAACAATAACATGAGGACTAGTGATTAATAATAAAGGATTAAGAATGGTTTTCCTAAATTCTAAACTTGAGAACAGAACCAGAGACACAGAAATATACATAATTGTAAGATTTATTTATAGATTTAACATATAATTTCTTTATACTTGTATGCTGCTAATAATTTACAGTTTTGATAAAATCTGATGTTTGTACTTTTATGATCTGCAAAACCATTTCAGCCAAAAGTCAAAACACTGTACAAAATTAAAGATAGTACTAAATTTATATATAATTTTCAAGAAGGAATTAATTAACTTTGACTTAGTTCCAACAAAGCAATGTACTGCCTGTGGTAGGCTTCTTTGTCCAGTATCAGTACTTTCTTGATTCTCTGCGTAGGTCAGCAGTGATGTATTAAAACCTAAATTTTCAGTCTCAGGTCTCTGATGGAAACATAATATGTGAAACATTAGGTTAAAGGAATTCAAAATAGCCCAATTCCAAGAACCGAAAAAATAAAAATAATAATAATAATAATTGAAATACTGCTTTAATAATTTACCTCAGGCGTATCCAGTCCAAAGTGTTTCAATTAGAAGAAACACTCTCTTTAACCATATTATGTTTTGAAATGCTGCATTCATTTTTTTTAAATATACATTTAAATGCAATTTTGGATCAGTGAAACTCTTGATGTTACACATTTTGTTTTCAACATGGAATAAAATACATATGAATTAAATTTTACAACTGTTTACAGGAATAACAGAAGGGACACTAATCTGTACAGCTGGAGATTTGTTCAGGCAAATAGAGCCAATTTTGTCTGATTGTAGTACTATTATTGAAGTGTACCACAATTATCTGGAAGTAGTTCAAATGATCTTGGAGTTTTTTTATGCTTGTGCAAACTCCATGCTTTCTTATCTGCATCAGGTATGTCCATGCATTTTCTAAAAATTTCTGAATGCTTCTGTCTTGTGATAAATTAGCAAAATTGTATTGCTGTAGCTGATTTTGTTGATGAAATTAAAATACTTTTCATTGTTAACTGAAACTTTTGCTCATTGAATGATAGCAGGTCTGGTCCACAAAACTTTGAGGAAAGGGAAAAAAGGTTGAGGAGAAATATTCTTTAAATATACAGTAAGATGTAATTTTCTTCGGTGTAAGGTCTCTTGTTTTTTTTCTAAGAAAATGCGAGCACGTATTAAATGGAGCATTGCAGGAGCTAAGTGAAAGAAGGAACAAGGAAACAAAAACGGGGGATGAAATGGAGGAATGCATGGTTGGTTTTGAAATTTAGATATAATAATTAGCAAAATAAAAGAAAAATTAATATGCATTAGTTGATCTTTATAACAGATACCAAAAAAAAATGGTTCCATGTTATAAATATGTGCTTGTCAGAGATATAAGAATATTTTCTGCTTCAGCATTAGAAATCTTCACCCATGGCATAATTAGTATGTGCACAGCTTGAATGTATCATGCTTGAAATGAAATATTATTCTCCTGATATATATTCCCTCATTCCAAAATCCGATTTTGTCATCAGCAAACATTATATTAACATTGAGCTAAACTGTTAAACCCATACATTTCCATCAATTATAAAATAGCAAAGTGGGATATGATTGGTGTCATTGTTATTTCAAATAATAATAATAATCATAATAATAATATTACAAAAAAAATTGTTTCACTATTTTCCCGACCTGGCCAGTTTTTTAATTTTAGGTAGTGACACGGGGGTGTGTGTGTGTGTGTGTGTGTGTGTGTGTGTGTGTGTGTGTGTGTGTGTGTGTGTGTTTCTTTAAAGTGCAGTATTATATTCTGTATGCATGGTAGTGGTGTAGGTCCTCTTCTACAACATCAGTGAGGTGAAAGTTAGTGGGTCAAGTGTATTTAAATCTAGTGCAATGCATGGTACAGAAATAAATGATCTAGGATCATACTGTTGAGGGTGTCACATAGAAGGATAGTGGGGATGAGGGAAGTAGTATTGAAAAAAGATATAAGTTATAGTATAGAAAGTGGCTTTGAGGAAGTTGGTGAAAGTGCCACAGAATACCAGGGTTGAATGGATGCAGGTCATGTATTAAGATAAACTATACTGAAAACACAGATGTGAGGAAAATAAACCTGGAGGCAGAGGCACTATGTGGAAAGGTCATGAGTTCTGTGGGGGGATTTGTGCCTATAGAAACCATTGGTAGGTGGTTTTTACTGGGTATGGCTGAGGTAGAAGAGAGAAAATGTTGTACTTGTAGCTAAAGATGTAAGAGAACCCACTCTTAGTTGTGATGGGATTGGGATAGTACTTTTCCTTTTGAAAGAGCACTGTGAGGCAGTTTCTGATAGCATGATAATAACAATCTTTCATTGCATTAAATTAAATGAAAAATCATATAGTGATTTAATCGAAATATGGATCACATTAAGACATTTTTTTTTTTTTACTTTTCTCCACAAGCATTCATGCACCAAAAAGATTATGGTTTTCAGGCTCTATTTGATCACAGACAAGAATGAAAGCCTGACAAGGTTTTCTATTTTTCCTATGGCTTTATGCCTGGTTTACATCAAGATCATTAGAAGCAGGAAAGGACTAGGGGCAAGAAACATGAATGAATTTGACCATGACCTTTTTGATGGAACTATCCCAACATTCACTTGGACTGCTTTCGGGAAACCATTGAAAACTATAATCTGGATGGCTGCTCAGGGATTTGATCTTGCATCATACCGCATGTGGGACCAGAGTGTTACAGCTTACCCAATATCTTTCTGTCCTCCATTCAGTTTCTTCTGTGGATAAAATATTACAAAAATATATTGTTATCAAAATAATCTGATCTGTTAAAGGTACTTGGTCAGTTTCTTCTCATTGCAACTATAGGAATGTCAGATTGCTGCAAAACTATTGTGCAATAAATGAATTAAGGTATTTATAATTTGTAATTGTTGTTACTCCATTGTTTTTACACCAGTTGCAACATTTAAGATGTTTGTTACACTACTAGTTTAAGACTTGTTTACATTAATACTAGTATTTATCAGTGAATTACTGCAGTCATTGCACTGTCATCAGGGGCGGCCCTAGGATGATGCGAGCGGTGTGACCGCACCGGGCGCCGTCATATGGGGGGGGGGGAGGGGCGCCAAAAACGCATCGAGAATTCGTCTGCACAAAAAATGAAAAATACATTCTATAATAACCCAGCTTGTTGTTCATATGTTACTGTAACACACATCATCCAGATGAGTTTATTCAAGAGTTTCAGCTTAATACATAGTCATATGTCATCATATAATAGAGTCAGTTCGAGTTACTCGAATCCTGAAAATCACAAATCGTTCCAAAGTTAGCACCCTCCAGTGCCGCTTCACGCCTCCCGCACCTGTTTCCTGCCTTTTCGGCTGTAGTCTTGAAGTTCATGCACAGGGGTACATGTGCATGGGTCGAGATTCAACCTATTTATCTCTTTCTACCATATTAGATCCTCGGTGATTACTATTAATGTTGGTATCATAAATATTTACAAAGCTTATCTGTCTTTTACAGACAACACATGTCGCTAACATCAAAAAAACTGTATGGCGCACAATACCTAAAAAGAATACAAAACCAAGATGAAACCGAGAAAACTTCAAAATTCCTAGCAAATTTTTTTTTAGACGTTATCTGAATCGTCGTCACCAGAACTATTTCAACACGAGGTTGAAGAAAACTTTTAATGGAAGTTATTTAGATGAGACTCATGATAAAGAACAGCATGTGCGAGAAGATTTATCTATGGCTGTAATATCGTCTGCTGTTCAAAAGATTACAAATGGGTATACAAGACATACCACCACCGTCGCCTTAAAGTACAAATTGTGATGATATTTCAAAATTGTTGCTCATTGGCTCTGCTGGCAGAGATGAATTAATTATTCAAGTAATGAAAAAATGTAAGAAAAAAAATCGTGGACGTCATTTTTCAAATATGCATTTTCAAAGAGTAACACCAAATGGAGAAACTTATAAAAGTAGATAGCTTGTTTATTCTTAATCTGCAGATAAAGTATATTGTTTATAATATGTTGTTTATTCAACAGAAGGTCTCATTTTTATTTGGGAAAAGAAGGATTCGATGACTGGAGTTACTAATCAGAGCGTCTCAAAACTCATGAAACTTCCTCAGATCACAATCACACCATGCTCAGTTGGATATAAGCATTGATTCAATTAAATAACTTCAATGTACTAGACAAGCATTTGTAAACACAGACTGAAGACAAAAAATCACAGTGGGTTGCTATCCTCTAATAAATGATGTCTTGTTCAGAGGAAGCTTTGGATCTGAAATACTAAATTCTTCTAATGATGTTAACTTCCTGGGTATATTGCAACTGCTAGGAAAATATGATCCTGTGATGATGGAGCATCTCCACTGTATTGCTAATAACGAGACTAATGTCTTATTATATTGACACTAGTGTAAGCCCGTGACTGTTTTTTGCGTATCGTCATGGGTCTAGAATAGTTCCAGTTTGTACGATGAAAGATTATGACAGGTTGATCTGATCTAACCAAATATAAGCTTGACCTGTGTTTCACTCTTATGATGAATAAAATCTCTTGAGCTTTAAGAACTCAGAAGCATTCATAGAGGTAGGTATTAAACACGGACAGGAACGATCGCGCTATCGTGTAACTGTTTCAAAGCTCATACACTCGAACTTGCTTAAATACAAACTTGACTCGTATTTGACCCTTAAAGTTCACTTTGCAAATTTAAAAAAAAAATCTGTTTGCTTTGAAAGCATCACATTGTTTATTATTGAGACTGGGCAAACACTCATAATGTAAATATTGGTCATAGTATCTGTGATGGCCAGAGAACTTAATACACATTCCATATTATGAAACAGTTGAGCAACTCCACAGAAATAAGTTGCCAGAATACTCGATTCGGTGACACATTTGGACTAATGTCCACTTAAAATAACCTAATAACTCACATACAGTGAACATGAATAAAGACCAATAACGGAAGTGGTCAGTAAAATGCCTAAAAAGCAAATAAACCGTAATGCATAAATTTTGGTCAAACAACAACATTAGTGAAAGTTCTAATAAAATTGAAATTTATCCTAAGACGAAATGACAATTGTCACTCGTGGTTGCAGTAGAGACTATGAGTAATTTTTTTAAAAAGTTTTTCAATTTGCTTTAATTAGTAACATGTTACTGAAAAGCAGATCCACATTTTTTCAGTGGCAAAATTTAGTAACAATTTTTTAACTATGAAATGCTATGAAAAGCAAACTTAATGAATGTATTATGTATTGATAGCAGTTGCTTAGTTATTAAATTGTAGACATAACCAGGATTTCCTTCTCTGGTCGCTGTTTTGTGAGCGAAGGCTGACATGTGACACCATTCTCCAGCCAATAGCTATCGAGGTGAGTGGGTGACCTTACGAATTATATGGTAGAAATGTTTTCAAAACGAATGAAGTTCTTAATAAAGTTTTAACTATGGTTGGATCATACGAGTTAAACAATACAGTTATTGATATGGTCGATTCTATTAAATATTTGGGAGTAACAGTACAAAGGAACATGAAATGGGACATACACATTAATTCTTTAGTGGGTAGAGCAAATTCTAGGCTGCGATTCATAGGTAGAATCTTGAAAAATTGTAATGAACAAACAAAGGAGATAGCGTACAAATCTCTTGTGCGTCCACATTTGGATTATTGTTGTGCCATTTGGGACCCGTTTCGTAAGGGATTGATCGAAAGTATAGAGAAAGTACAGAGAAGAGCCGCTCGATTCGTGACCGCTTGCTACAGTCCTTATGAAAGCGTCACAGAACTGATTAGTAGATTAGGTTGGGAGTCTCTGGTAAATAGACGACACACGTTTCGTTTAAACTTATTGGAAAACATGCGTACTCCAACTTTCACTCATGAGTGTAGTGAAATACTTCTTCCACCAACCTATTTGAGTCGGAAGGACAGGAAAGATAAAATTAGAGAAATAAGGTGCCGGACTGATTCTTATATGAATTCTTTTTTCCCTCGTACCATTAGGGATTGGAATGCACAGCAAAGAGATTAGCTTTGGTGCTGAGCACCCTCTGTCACCCACAATTTTGTGAATTGCAGAGTATATATGTAGATGTAGATGTAGATCTAAATATTTTTCCATCATACTGAATTGAACTCCTGATGTAAGGTACGTCGAACAATTATCTTTGACATTGCTTTTGCTGACACCAATGAAGACGAAGTCTAAGTGCGTGAGTATTTCACTGTGGTTACAATCCGGAAAGTGACTCTTTTGGATCTGGGAGCTGGACTCGCAGCCCTGTTTATCATTGATACTTTGCAATAGTTCAATTTGGATATGAACTATTGTCGTGCCCAAAGATATGACAATGGATCCAATATGGTAGGTGGAAACAAATGTGTCCAAAGCCAAATTCTGAACCAGTATCTTCATGCATTTTTTAATCCACATAACTGTCATTAAATTTGGTAATAGCAAGTGCCACCAAAATATCAATTAAATCGGTTTCCTTGTCCGGATTTCTTTGAAGAATATTTGTTTTATGCTCTTGATCAACAAAGTGATGGGAAGTGGTATTCAAGCACTTAAAAGGACTGTCTTTAAAAAATTTGTGAAACTCGTTTCAATAATAAAGTTTCTAGCACCGCTACAGTTCGTTATCACTACTCTTCAATTCGTGATGCCCTTCTGAAATGAATTATTCAGTTGCAGCAACATATGCCTTGTCACTTAGCCAGATCATGGAGCAATTTGAGTTCATAATTACAGTGGTGATTTGGTTTAATACATTGTTTCAAGTAAAAATTGTAAGCAAAGACTATGCAAATTGAAAGTGGATTTATGAAACTCTTTAAAGTTGCTGAAAAACAGTTCGGCATTTGAGAAAGAGTGCCGGCCTGATAACAGCTAGAGAAATTGATTCTCAGACTGGAACATTTCCTATTATTAACCCAATCAAATGCCAAAGAAACTAAAGATTTTTTGAGTATGAGCCGTAAATGAGATAGCGACAGATCCAGAAGAATTGTTTAGAATGAACGTGTTTTAGCATATGATCGATACACTTTAGAATGCATTGGTTACACTACTTGCACAACTTTCCAAGGACGTAGCCAGGATTAGCTTCAGAGTGGGGCAAAAACAATGAAAAATACTTGTTGAAAATGATTTACCAGGGGGGAAAAATACATGCATTTAACTTGTTTAAGCATTAGTCTGTGAGGGTTCTGACAAAATTTTGGTAAAGTTTATTTTTCGGTATTAAAAGTGGGAATTATAATTTTCATATATTTTCTATTTTTATATATATTCTAAAAAAATTATTAAAAACTGTGAATTTGACTTCTAAGTGAAGTGAGTATTCTGTTCGCCACAGTAGCTTAAATAAATCTTTTCAAACATATAGTATTCCTTTCTACTGTTGTTTCTCATTCATACCGCTCCTATCTTACATTAATCTTTCCGAGGTTTGAGTTATTATCATATATAAAGACTATCTTTTGCTCGCGGCTTTGCTCGAGTGGAATTCATAAAGCATTCATATACATATTTGTACCCGAATCCCATGGGAACTGCTATTTGGGATAAAAGTAGATGGCCAAAACTGTATGTAGTTTTCAATCTATCTATATGGACACCCAGTGGCAGATCCAGGATTTTGCTTGGGGGGGGGGGGAGAAGGAGGGGGCTTGAACGGATTTTGTTTTGGGGAGGGCTTGAGAGGAGCGGATTTCATTTTTTTTGGGGGGGGGGCCTTGAGTCGGGTAAGGGTAGGCTTTATAGTCATGCCGCCTTTAAAAGATCACTAAAGCTGAAAAAAAAGTGTCTTCAAATCTAAAAAATTACAATGTCGGGGGTGGACCTGAATACTTTGGGGGGGGGGGCGCTTGAGCCCCGTAGGCCCTCCCCATATTGATCCTCCACTGTGGAAACCTTAATCACAAATATGCGATTACTCATTTGGGCACCACCATGAGATCTCGCCCCACCTGAAAAACTTGTTCGGGCTGCCCCTGACTGTCACAACGTCTAGAGTTGAGATTTTTGTGAGGCAGAATACACACGTTTATATTGTTCACATATAACTTTATTTTGTTGGTTAGCTATTATTAAATAATGCCAGTGCAATTGGTTTTTGTTTGTTTGATGCTTTCCACATTTCAGCCCTAATCGAGTCATTATCAGTATTTTATCTATGTTGAGCTTATTAATTCATGTTTGACATAATCTTAATATTGTAACATTTGCTAGATGTTTACTAATTACTAAAATTGCCGTTATTAAGGTTGGTAACAGCACATATCTGTTTTTTGCTTAAATCATGTTTTGACTAGAGATACTTGTCAAAATATTGTCAAGTTGATGTTAACAGTGCACTTTATCATAACTCAACATATTGTTTGTTGCGGTCACTTTTGTGTAGACAACACCAGTTTTGAAAATTTGGTAATGAGTATGTAATCGTTAACCTGTTTTTGATTTATGTGTGTTGTGTGAGAGTGTCATTTTAGTAGTGTTTTGCATTTTTTAAGTTTTTTTTTATTTCATTTAGTGTTTGAACTGAATAATTTTCAGTTTTTGCAATTAGGTACGGATTGATGTTTTGTTCAGTGATATGGGAGTTCTAAGTGTATTCTGCACAAAATCGTGTTTTGATTATCTTTCTTTGCATAAAGTTAATTTTTTTCATTCTTTAATGACAATTTCTAGGCAGCGTTGGTTAATATATTCATAGACCATGTAGAACATGAAATATTGAAGAAATAAATCTCCCAGAAAGGATACATTACCATGAACTGGTGGAGATATGCAACGTATCTTCTGCCACCCACTTTGTAGAGAATCACAGAATAGTAATATTAGTAATGGTAAAAAATTGATTACATATCTTATCAGTGATGCAGATGAACAAATAAATTAATTACACAAAGTCATAAACAAACTTCACAACTGATTTTTTGATTTCTCACCATTACTAAAGATGAAAAAAAAAAACACTTGCTTCAGGTCAACAGAAAACCTACTGCAAGAGACCACATAATAAACTTTACATCACACAACCCACATAATCATTTACAAGCTGCAATACATTTCATATTAAACACCTTAAATAGAATTCCACTAATAAAGAAAAACTACCAAATAGAACTCAACACAATAAAGAACCTAGAGTGTAATCCGCAGAAAGTTGAAGCAATAAATGGAAAAATCATAAAACAAATGAAAAAAATGTGTGACCATAAATAACGTAACCAAACTTAAGCCACACAGAACCAATTAAAAAACACTCGCACAAAGAACATTGAAAATAAGAGTAAATGTTACAGTGACACATTGCAACAAATACACACACCAAATCACAAACATTGTCAAGAAACAAGGCTTCAATGTTGCTCTTCAAACAGGCAACTAAGTACAAAAACAAATAAAAACACACCACAGCTCAGGCATTTACCAAGTTATATGTCAAAAGTGTGAGGCAATATACATAAGACAGACCACCTCACAAACCCAACAAAAGAAATTCTATTCAAGCTAATAAACACACATTAATCTAACAGACATGTAAAAAAAAAAAATATAAACACAAATATCTATTAAACCGACATATTCACACACCACACATAAATTGAAAACAGGTTATGTAAAACTTTACTCATTCACACATCTGAACAACAACAGCGCGCACCTGTAAACTGAAGTTTGATAATGACATGCATTATATGCGATGCACCAAAATTTACTACCAGAGGAGTTATAAGATCATAACTGCATCCAAATAGTGTAATTAAGAGTAATGTTGGAAGCAGCAAGCTGGATGAGTACACAGGTTACAATATGAATCCTATCTTACTATAAATAAACAGAACCTTCTACATGAAAATTCAAATACTGATAATATGTAAATGTAAGTCACATTATGATTCCTATATATAAGAATAGTTTCATTATATGTTAACAAAAGCCATTATGTACAAAAGTTAAAACTAATAACATATTACAGAAAAACAGTGTACATTGAAGATACCTCAACAAGAGGCGAAATGCACCCATAAATAAATAATAACCAACAACAGTTGCATTGACATACTTAGTAAATAATAATTAGTTTAACAAGCAATTGCAGAAGAAATTACTAACAATAATCACATATTTTGCCATCTCTGCCAGGCATTTCCAACAGGCTTATACAACCTCTACAAGAGAACTCACATGAAATTCCACAGAACTATAGAGAGCATCAAATTCAACAAGAAGTGTAAATTCAACAGTGTAATCATTAAATTTATCAATGTAAATGTTAGTAGTTATCAGCCTCTGCGACCAAAACCAAGCATGCAACAGTTATGGTTATCAAATCATCATATGCAATGAAAGATTACCTCAAACAAATACTATAGAAAATACATTTAGAACTTACTTGTACCATAAATAATATATCAGAACTTTGGTACCTAATCGAGAAAACAAAAGAATAAACAAATGAAACACTGATAAAAATAAAACAAACACTTGACAGAAATCTAGATCATTTGACAAACATTCTGAATAACAACAAAGAAGAACATGATAGAACATATACAACACCTAACATACACACATTCTATCCTAGACCCTAAGCCTCATTAAAAATAAATATTAGGGAAAGGTCTTAAATGTAACATATGTGATTCTTGAATGGACATACCATTGTAGAAGAAGAATATATATTATTGCAAGTGCAAAAAATGTATAGCACTTTAAACATAGGCCTGACAAGAGAATTAATAGCTGAAGAAATTGAAAACATCACCTCCCAAAGTAAAGTGAAGAAGACAGACAACCAAAACACAAAAACACTCGATAGCCTGAAGAAAAAACTCAATGCAAACAATACTATAATAACCAAGGCAGAGAAATGGAATTCAGTTGTTTTACTGGACAAAGAATAATATATCTAGAAGACTTAAGAATTCATACAAACAAACAACACTACCCAATTGAAATCAGATCCTACTAACAGATTCCATACAGGACTAGAGAAAACACTTAAAAAATCATCAAATTCATATTCTCTGATAAACAGAAACAGCATATCACACAAACAAACCCAATTGCACCTACACTTACAAGTCAACCAAAATTCCACAAGCCAAATATTCCACTTAAACCTATAGTTAATTTCAGAAATGCTCTAACATATTAATTACTTAGCAAAATATACCAACAGATAACTTATGCAACATTACATACTAAATTAAAACTGAAGCATGCAGAATACAAGACAACTAATTGAAAACATAAAAGACATATACATCTTTGATATCATTTGACATTTAGAACCTGTATACAAACATACCCACAGCACAAACAATTCAAATAATTTACAAAAACTTAAAAACACATAACACAATACAAAACACACACATAAATAAATTAAAAAGCAGACTGGAACTGATAACAGCACAGAATTACTTCAGCTCCAACAAAAATCATTACTTACTCCCAATGGGATCTCCAATATCAGGAACATTAGCCAATATCCTCATAAACTTCATTGAAGGAGAAATATTCAGTACAGTAATCTCCTAAAAGGGTTTTCAGGTAATTTGCACATTTCGTTACATTCATATACGCCTCATAAATGTTCTACTAGAACACACAAATAAATTACAGCAGGATGTAAACACACTACACAAAAACATCACTTTTGCATTAGAAATAGAACACAATGGTCAATTAAATTTTCTGGAACTAACCATAGCAAAATAAATAAATAAACACATATTCCAGATATACAGAAAACCTACAGAAACATACCAGATGATACACTCCACATCAAATGATCCACGGGTTGCAATAAGACACATGTTGAACAGAATAAACAGAATACCATTAACAAAACAGAGTTATCAAAAAGAACTCAGTATCTTGGAAGTAATAGCCAAGAACAATGGATACAATGATTCTTCACTAAATAAAAAGATAATAAATCATCTGGAAAATCAAAAACAAATAACACCACCACACTACACCAATTTAATAACCTAAACACAAAACACTTCAGTATCATTAACATCTCAAATCATACAAACATCCAACTACATGGAATACAGCAGAAAGAAGTGGTATACTATGACATACTCAAACAAGCATATACACAGGGTAAATGAGAGAGAGAGAGAGAGAGAGAGAAAGAAAACAAGGGTTAAATATTGCACTTGAAACAGATAACTCGGTACAAAAACTGTAACTCGACCACATACAAATACCATAACTCTGTCGTATACCAACTGTCATATCAAAATTGTGATACAGTTTACATTAACCAAACAAGAAGACAATTCCAGACAATATATAAGGAACACTTGCGAGCATTAAAATACAGTAATCGCTCTACTTTTGCCGAACACCTTTTATACAGTGACCATTTTCCCACAAACTTAAATACACCCATGAGAATCCCAACAACAAACAACACAATATTCTAACTCTTCAAGAAAACTGTCAAATTCAAAAGGCAATAACCTCAGGAAAATACATTCATAATGAGTGCTTGAACTTAACTAACCAAACCCTATTCAAATTAATATCACACAAACTAACATTAAACATACAATTTCTTCAACAACAGTAAGTTAACAGCACTTAGCATCTCCCTCCTCCATCACACATACACATTTTAACTAATAGAAAGCTAAACACACACAAATGTAATTACAAAATTCAAACACTTCCGTCACAACCAGGGGCATAGCTATCGGAGGGCTAGGTAGTGCCGTACACCGGGGCCCCAAAGCTCAGGGGGCCTCCAACCTCAGGGGGGCCCCAAGCGCAGGTCAGACGTCCCACAAGCGAAGCTACACGGACCTAAGCACAACTCAGGGAGCAGGGAGCCCCTGCCAGCAAGTTTGATAATAGTGTGCATCAAATACTGTTCATCAAAATTGACTACTAGAGAAATAATAAGACCTCAACTACATCCAAATAGTGTAATTAAGTACAATGTTTGAAGCAGAATGCTGGTTGAGCACACAGGTGACCAACAACCTAACCTCAAAGCAGAAATGTAAACGTAAGTTACAGTATGAATCCTATCACATTATATGTAAACAAAACTTCTATATGAAAATTCAGATACCTATAATATGTAAACGTAAGTCACATTATGTTCCTATATATAATAAAAGTTGCATTACATGCAAACAAAAACCATTATGTACAAAAGTTAAAACTAATAACATATTATAGAAAAACAGTGTACATTGAAGATACCATGACAGGAGGTGAAATGCGTCTAAAAATAAATAATATCCAACAGTAGTTGCATTGGCGTACTTAGTAAATAATAATTATTGGTTTAACAATCGACTGTAGAAAGAATAGCCTAAAATAATCACAAAATCAGTATAATTCAACTACCTAACTTCATCACATATTATGGATTATATTAATTTATGCCAGGTACATTAACCTGTTCCAGAATTTCAAGACTTCTTGCATACTCTGTTTACCGTAAAGTGGAGAGAAGGAAAATGAAAACATGTGGCCATATAAACCACATATTCATTTTTAACACAGACAAAGTTACAAATCGTGCTGATATGCTTTAAATAAAACATACAGTAACAGTGTTTTTTTTTTTTTTTTTTTTTTTTTTTTTTTTTTTAATAATTACTTTTGATTATATTCTAGAGTCCTATAGTTACCACTAGCCACTGTTTGTAAACTGCATACATGTTACGTAAGTCCAAGATTGCACTTCAAATATTCAGTCTTAAGACATGGACCATAGCTCAGTAACATGTTCACTGTGAACAGTGGGTGAGTGGTAATGTTTGGGCCATTCAGCTATCGAGATTTCAGTTTTCCATGGTTTCCGAAATAGAGTCTAAATATGTTTAAAAGTGATTTGCTGGTTTAGAATTTTTGTCACGTTATTTTTCACTTTAAAATCGAAGTATTCAGTCATTAGAAAACAGTTAAGGAGTCAATTGATACATAGAAAGTAGTGTAATTTTGGTTGAAACAACATATTAAAATTTTGGAAAGTTTCATGGATTTTAAAGATGTTTTTTTTAAAAATATAATGTGGTATAGCAAGACATGTGCTTCATGAAAAAGTTTAATATTTCAGTCTTATTTAGGAATTCATGAAAAGAATTTATGTTCAGGGTAAAGTTTATTTAAATATAAATATTTCTCAAAAAGTTTTATTTCAAAATATTAAAGCATTTAATTGTAATAAAGTGAAATAGGTTTTGGCACCAGAAACGCTTGGACAGTGTAGCTCGAAAATCGGACTGCATTCGGGAGGATTAGTATTTTGAAAATTCGTTATAAATCAGGGAATATACTTAGAGATTCCAAATTTTTACAGTAACCATTTTTCTATATGGAAATTTATTTGAAGCTGTTTTCAAGTCGATATTCTGAATATTTCAAGTAGTCAAATTTTGTTTTCGAACTTTATTCCACTTTCAAAATTAGGTAAAATACTTTATTTGATATTAGATGATAGATGAGAAATAGGAGAATAGAATGAAATTTGTTTCAGCTCGATAGGAGTAATATTTCGAAAGTTAAGGCAATCACATCTTAATGACTTTTTTCTGGTAAAACTATTAAAGTTACAAATTTTTTTTTATAATAACTTAATTTGACGTTTGTAGTGATATCTTGCAACTACCAAACTTTCAGAGAAATAGGATTATCTTTGTTGTCAAGGTCAAATTGTATGGCAATAATATCGTCAGATACTTATCAGTTATCTGATACAATTTGTGGGAGCTGCAGGGAAAGGTTCTTCCCATGCTTGATTCGATAAATACCCCCTCCAGAACCTTGCCTCTGCCCAGTCGTCAAACAGCAGTCTAGTTGTGCACTACGACCTGTGTAGAACGGTAGCTAGTTTGGATTCGTGGCGAGGCAAAGTACAAACTTACGCGGAAACGGTTGATTTTTGCAATCATGGGTGAAAGTCACTTTAAATACCTCATGTAGCTAAGTAGCTGTGGGGGCGTGAGGTTGATCTAGCTCGAATGGTTGGTCGGATCTGCAAAATGTTCTTCTGAAAACTTGTCTGATCGCCTATGCAGTTTCCTGACTTTGTAAAATTTTGAAGAATATAGTTATCAAATAATAATGGACTAGTGAACGTTATTTGAACTACTACCTTTCCTTAGCTTTTGGTTAAATAAGCTATGTGGCAGCCAGGTCATGATTTTGAAGTCAGAACTGTAACATCATAGGCTACGCACGGTTATAGTGTCAGGCGGAAAGGCTGCACGGGGGATATGCAACACCTTCACCTGAACTGTGAACAATTAAGTTCGTGACCATGTGTAGCCTTCTGGTACCTATGATATTAATTAACCTGGTCGCCAAGCATTCGTTTTAAATCCCCAAATGCGAAGGGTAAACAAGATAAAGTCATAGAAAGAGAATAACACAGTACTTCTATTCTTGCAAAAGTTCACTCGTACATTGTAGGTACCAGATATCTGAATAAAGCATCGAACAACAGTTTCTTTGAAGATTGCAGATTAAGTACAATTCTATGAGAAGACAAAAACTCACAAAGTCCCCCTAACGTTAGTGAGTATTACGGCATGTTAGAACTTGCCTAAACGGCTACCCTAATTTGCGCCGCTGACTAGCGCGGAGTTGCGCGATCACTTTATGGATTAAGAATGAGACTACATATTACGAAGTTACTACTATGAAAATCTAGCGCGGAGTGAGACAATGTGAGCTTACAGCAAGGTCTTTTATAGACTTCCCAGAGCCTGTGACCTTGGTGAATCTTTCTTTAATTAATATCTCCAAAAGTAGATAATAGTTTAACTTGAAATTTGTACAGGGACTTTCTATTGTCATGATCTATCTGTTTTAATTTAATTTAACATTCAAAAGGGTTTCTATAATCTTAAAATTAAAGTCATCACATGACCAACTTGGCGGAATTTTTACGCACTTCAACAACAATCAGCGACAATCTATTTTCAAAAACTTAATTACCAGACAAATGCTTAAACTTTTTATGAAAACCGTTATATATTCGTAATCGTCTTAATTTGGGCTATCCACTTATATAAATTTCAAATTTGCATTTCTTTTAATTAAAAAGTTCATTTTTTCTCTTAATTAAAATTGCTAATTAAACTTTGCCCAATTACTTAATTTTACTACCAAAATATCTGGGATAATGCTGACTATAGCTGGTGATAAAAGATCAGTTGTAGGTTTACGAGATCCAAAGATATTTCAAATCTTAGATTTTTACTTTTCTGATCGCGTGTTTCAAAACGTGAAGAAACAAAAATATCTCTTAAAATAAACATTTCCCGATATGATAAATACACTTTAAAATGATTTTTATGGTGAATCCTCATTGTGGGAAAGATTACAGGAAAATTCCTTCAAGTTGACAATTACTCTTCTCGAAATTTTTAAGTCCAACATAAGCAACTTTACAATCGATCTATAGAATATTTTACTGCTGGGGATAGCTAGTGGGAGTGCTTTTGGTGAATTACAATAGCTGACACAAGATGTTTACCTAACCCTCCAAGGTAAACCTTATCGTCTTACAATGTCTCTTGTTTGTTTATTAAAATTGTCATATAAATAACCCGGCAATGTGGCTGCACGCATTAAAGTGCTACTACGCTGGATCACAGAAATATAATGGGACCTAGTTCAAATCACAGGAATTATAAATTACACGTTTCACAAACAAAAATGTATTTGTAATACAGAATACAGGTTACGTGATTTGAAGACAAGACGGCAACATATGAGTTAGTTCCTCCAACAGAGGCAGAACACACAGGAAATGGAAACCCTGTCATTTTTGTCTGTATTAGAACTCAATTCCTATGATTTGTGATAGGTTATTTGCAGTGTTTCATTCCTCAGTTCACACTCATCACCTGTTGGAATAAGATGCAATGTAACAGTTATAATAAAATAATCAAAATTAATTGATGCCTGGATAGGAAATATGGAGTGATGTGAGCGCGAAAGAAAAGAAAAAGGATTTATTTGGAACTGTAACAAAAGTTATGAAATTATTTCTATTTCTGAAATCACTTCATTTCTTTTACACATCAGCTTCACTGCACTTTACCTCAGTGGTATAGTACTACGTTCCTGTTTAGTGATGACTAGTTTCACTTCGGGCCAACTTGTGGCAATAGCAGTGATATGTAGCATGTGGCAGACAAGTGGTTTTGTAATAATTGATGATTTTTAAAATAAGCTGTCTTAATGTCTAGATTAACTCAAACACCTTTAGGTGAATCGTTAGTAATGCATGTATTTCCAGAAATGTGGAAATCATTTGACAAAATGATTTAGTTCCTTGCTTGAGTTACCCAATTTTATTGTATTGAGAAAATAAACGTGACCCTACCTTTGGTTACTCTGCGGATATTTATCCAGTGTTCAAAGACTATAATGCCAAGTTATAACTAGTATGTATATACACAGAAAGCAAATGCTTGTTGTTTCCAGCTCTCAAATCAGTTTTAGACTTCTTACTATGTTGCAAATAGTAGAGAAAATAGTGTTTCCTAATCAAATAGCAATCATACTGCTAATCAACATTTTCTTAAATAAATTAATCCAACCTTTACTCGATTCTTGATATTGAAAACAAAATGACAGAATTAAAAGTTAATGATGGTTTTTCATGCTTGAAAGTTAGAAAAACATAGCTTTTTTATTTTTGTTTAAAAAATTATTGAGTGATAATCAACTGAGACAGCTTGTCTGACTTGTTTGGTAATCAGGTGACCAGAGAAGAATATAATTGTTTTTGTTTAGCATTGAAACAATTGAAATTATTTCCACTCACAGTTATGAATTTTGTAAACATATGAGTATTTGGGATCTATTCAAACATTTTGTACCATATTAAAAGATGTTTTATAAAAAAAACTTGTGTACATATCAGTTCATAATTTTCAGTTTTTGCCCTTCTGCCCCTGTTAAAGACCTTTTAGCATCTATGTGGAATATACAAAAATTGAAGAATAATATGTTTAATCACTATGCTAAATTTTAATGGAATCTATTTGAAAGGTTTTTCCATTAAAAAATGTTTGAATTTTCAATCATTTCCTCTACAGTTGTTTTTGGCATATATAAATTATCCAAGTTTGATAATATTTTTGACATTATTTGTACCTTGTTTATTATTTCCAATTTACTATTTTATGATAATTCTGTTGCAACCAAAATATTACATTTCTGACTAAGTCTTTAATAAACAGGAAAATGGTAAAATGTTACATCAAGCTATACTTCTTGCTGTGAGGTTATACACAGAGAAAAACAAAGGCCGTTTTAGTGTTGAAGTGGGAGCAGAAGAACAAGCCTATCAAGATGTTATTTTGCTCTTGGAATTACTCATTGCCTTGCTGTCCAACGACTTCATTGAGGATGCTGACCTTAATGGTAACTATTACAGTTTTCTGACACAGTATACAGAAACTGTGATTAATACCAGTCATGTTCAGTTGTTATGATTTAGTGGCTGCTGGCAAGGCACATGGAGCATGTGGAGGCTTCTTACATGGGCTTACAGTCAGTTAACTTATCATTTCAAAGATGTAGAATTAAGTTACATTAAATAGCATATCTCGATCTGTTATTTCAAAGAGTCACTGAAACTTTAATCATAGTTTGAAATTAGCGCCTAATGCCCATTGCCATCCAGAAACATTGACAACACTCCCCCCCCCCCTCCCCAAAAAGAATACATAACAGTTACAAAAAAAACTATATCCAGTGCTTTGAAACTGAGCACTATTCTGTAAACTAACAGTATGTTAATGACTTACTCCTTAATAAATTAATTTAAACTTAATGTCTTTTGTATGTTGTTTTGCACTTTTGTGTATGAAAATGTAATGGACAATATAATTGCAAGGAAAGGGAAAATGACTCATCACTCACCAAAGTTGAAGGCAGCATTGAGAGAAGAACATATATTACGAACACACAAATAAACTCAATATTTCGGTTATTAAACCTTATTCATGACGGAGAAAATGAGTCATGAATAAGGTTTAATAACCGAAATATTGAGTTTATTTGTGTGTTCATAATATATGTTCTTCTCTCATCGCTGCCTTCAACTTTGGTGAGTGATGAGTCATTTTCCCTTTCCTAGCAATTACATTGCCTGAAGCAGTTTCCTTTTTCCTTAGTTTAAAAATGTAATAGACAGTTACAGAGATTATTCAGAAAATAATGTCAAAACTTTATTTCTATAATACCAAAACAGATAAAAGGAATATTAAATTAATAGGGAAGAATAAGTCATCTCTTATAAACACTTTCCAGAATAATCTACTCCTGTTACCACTGATTTTATTATCATCATTATTCCATAGCTCCTTCATGATGAAAGATCTCTGGGGTACAGAACCCATCATGGCTAATTTACATAATACGCGATGAGTAATAATCATAATAAAAACTATCATATATTACAAACATATTTAATCAGTAAAATATACAACTGCATTTTGTAAAAGCTATATCAGATGCAGTAAATATTTTTTACTTATTCTTGGATGGTGTAGAAGGATTATCAATAAGATAATGTTTCATTTTTTCTTTTTAATGCATCTTTATTGTCTACAGTTTTATGCATTTGCAAGATTTACTTAACAGAATTGTCCAGGAGTAATTAGCTCCTATTTATATGAATAATATTTGAGATTTGTGCAAATTATTTTGTTTCTTGTGTTGAAAATACGTAGCTGAGGAAATTGACGTAAATAAATCAAAACATTCTCTGACATAAAATAAAATGTACACTGAGAAATTATTATAAGTATTGAACTTTTTAAACAATTTTATGCATTTTATTTCCCTTCACAGTATGCTGATGACTTTGCAAAAAGATTCTATAAAAAAAAGTATGCCATAAAACTTAACCAAATGAAAATACTCTTGTTACATAAGCTGTATTAAGTTGTCTAACTTCTCAATTAGAATTATTAATTGTGATTCTTTTATACATCTACTTATGTTTTATGCTTAAGTAGGCATGCCGTTTAGCACCTTTCTCACTAACTTTCCTGTACGAACATATGAAATCTTTTATGTACTCAAAACTAGCTTACCTCCTGCTTTCACAGATCCCTTGTCAGTTCAGTTTTTGAGTTTGTTGAATGCTAACTTCACTGAGAATGGTGGGTAAGTGGTTAATGCACTGGCCTGGAATTTGGGAGGCTGTAGGTTCCATCTTTGAACTGAGGCTATCCAGATTTCAGTTTTTGGTGATTTCCTGTAAGTCCTCAGTTTTTTTTTTTTTTTTTTTTTTTTTTCATCTGCTTAACGTCTTTCTAACAGTGAGGTCTGTAGAGACTGGAAAGGATGGGGGGCAAGGAATGGGAAGGAATTCGGCCATGGCCTTTTGAAGGAAGCATCCCGGCATTTGCCTGGAGTGATTTGGGAAACCATGGAAAACCCAAATCTGGATACCCGGACGGGGATTCGAACCACCGTCCTCCTGAATGAGAGGCCAGAACGCTAGCCGTTACACCACCACGCTCGGTAAGTCCTCAGGTAAAATTTGAAGATAGTTAATCAGAAGGCCTTGGCCAACTTCCTGCTTATTTAGTAGTTGTGGCATAGTGTTCTAGGTTACAGGTTGGTGGTGAGGGGAAACAATAAATAACCAAAGAGACGCAGATTCCCAACACACTAAGTGAGAAATCATCTACAAGCTAAGTGGGTGCAGGTCATCAGGTCACAAGTATATTTAATGCATTTGATCAGGTGATAATGAATATAGGATCACACCAATGGTTTCATAAGGGAGAATGATTACAATTAATGTAATGATTTTTTGGTGCCATATTTTTTTTTTTTTTTTTTAAGGCAGTGACATTTGTCTCAGATTGCTGTTGTGTGTCATCTACTGCTTCTCCGTGCTAACGTTTTTTTTTTCTCCTTTACTAACATCATTCACTGATACTTAAACATCACATACCGTTTAATATGGTATTGTTGTAAAATTATCAACTTTTATTGGAATGTTCCTGATATTTACCCTCATTAGACAACAATAATGTTATTCACCAAGACACTGACATTTTTGATTGAAAATCAGAGGACTGAGTTTCAAATCTTAATCCAGCCATCTTGATTCCATTTTCCCTGGTTTCCCAAGGTCAGTTCCAGTGGATGCCCACAACGGATTAGATATGAGTTCCTTTGTCATTTTCACAATCTCTGTCTACAGTGAAACCCACAAATCACAACTTTGAACATGTTATCTATTGAAACAATCATAACATTAGTTTATAAGACAAACAAAAGTGACATTAAAGTCTCTTTTGTGAAATTTTGACAATACTACAAGTTTGGCATAACATGAAATAGGTGTAGATTAAAACTGGGCATTGAAATAAGCCAAAAGGTGGAAAAATTGACAGACCCCAATGTGTTTGTTAAAAAAAAAAGAAGAAATGCAAAAACTACTATATATCAATGGTTGAACATTAGTGACTTTGACTTTTACATAAATTAATTTAATTTTGGCACACTTATGGGTTTGTACAAACATTTTTGCCTGTCATCAGTCTCTTTGCAGCTTTGATGCAATCCTCCACCTCTTCCTAACTCGAGCTAACTTCATCGCAGTCTACCTATTATAGCTTATATCCCGTTATCTATCATATATTCTTATCTTTGTCTTCCACTATAGTTTTTTACTTTAACAGTTCTCCCCCTTTCTATATATATATATATATATAACCCATATGTCTTAAAATGTTGCCCACCAAACTCTCTCTTCTTTCTGTGAGAATCTTCCACAAACTTCTTTCCCCAATCATCATTTCCAAAATAAATAAATTTACTGTTGCACCAGGCGTTTGTTAGGGAGCTAATAACCTAGATGTTGACACACCCTGAAGTTCTAAAACCAACAACAAAAAACAACTAAAAAATAATTTCCCTTTGTTATTTACCCGTCCACTTAATTTTTACATATTTCAATAGCACCACATTTCAAATGTTGAAACTTTCCTTCTTGTTGCCATTTCCAGCTCCACTTCCCTAAACTGCTGTGCTCCCTACGTACAGACTAAGAAAATTCTCCCCAAGTCGTAAGTCAATGTTTGAGACTAAATTCTTTCTCTTTTTAATGAAGGCTCTCCTCGATAGTATCATGTTGGTTTTGGCATTATTCTTACTTCTTGTAATTTTACTTTCTAAGTAACTGAATTCACTCACTTTTCTTGTTACATCTGATGCTAGTTTTATGTTTATCATTGCTACTACATTTTATGTATTTTGTATTATAAGATTTATATTTAGTCAATATTCTTCTCCCAGTACTTTTTTTCATGCCATTCAGTTATCTCCAATACTCCATGTTCACATCTTGGCAGTATAATGAGTGCTTGTTCCTTACATGATTTCAATTTTGTAAGAGGGGCTATATCGCGTGTATTGTATAATTACGGTGAATGATTTGGTTTAATATTTTAGAAATGTTATTAAATATTAAAAAATCTTACAAAAAAACCTATTTTCCTCCAAAGTAGTTTTTTATAAGTAGACAAAAGTATTTTGTGATACTGTAATGTTCTTGTATAATTGATGAAATCTCATTCTAATTGATTTGAAGACATTCTTCCCTTGGTTATACCCAATTGGTTGTTGGACCATTTTGCAATTATACCCACAAACTCAGATGAATCCATACTAGTAAAGGAGAAAGTGAATTTAGCGCAGTTATGAGACTCGTTACAAAAATTATGAAATGACAGGAAATTAATGCTCATGCAGTCTTACGACTCTTACATAAATAGTTTCTTATCATCCCGTCAGGTTCATCCAAATCATTGTAAAAGCAATGAGTATTTTTGTATTTTAAAACAAAAGATATATTTTCAATAAGTACTGCTTTAAATATTAAAATGTTTTATTTATCTTTTATTTTTATGTCGCCATTTACCGCTCAGAATATCAAACTTAAATTTGTTATTTCACCTAGGGGTTCATGGTCATGATTTTGCTATAACAAGTGTCCATGGGCATAGTAAGTTTGGAGACCTGGGTTTAAATGAACAGTCTGTTTCTGTTTAAGGTGGTCCAACAAATTTGACTACTCTTCCCACCAATTGAGCACACTCAGTGGCAAATTTTACATCTACACAATTTGGTATAATTTTGTACCATCTCAAAAAATTTCCATGTATCAGGCTCTCACTTAAATGGCTTTTTTACAGATAAGAAAACCAAGAAACCAATGCAGTACAGTTAGTAATAAAAAAATAACAAAATATAAACACAACTAAGCTTTTATTTCTTTAAGTTATTTAAATTACCTACATCACACACCGAAACGCAATCAACTTGAACTAGCCCTGCCCAGGCTGCCAGGCTGCACGGGTTTTTTGACTTGTAACAAGCTTCGGGAAATCAGAATATGGATGAATACAACAGCCCTCTGAACCTCTGTGCTACCTCCATTCTTCCCCACCATACCACACAACCTTCGACGGTTAAACCTGAGATCTCCAGTAGTGGCGATCCTCCGTTTCCTCCAATTACTCCGCTGGTTGTACTTGCTTCATTTCGCAGCACTGCTCTTGTCTGCTAACAGGACAACGTCATCACCAAGCATGGTGGGTGAACGGTTAACATTCCGGCCTTGCCACATTCAATTTTGTTTTTTTTTCATTTTTTACTTCCATGTTTGCTTCCTCGACATGAAAGGTAAACATTAGAGGTGTTTGACTGCAACCAAGTCTCACACTTTTTTTTACTGATACATGTCTCTCATGATTATCGATATTTACTATGCATCTTGATTCTTACATAGATTATAAGTTGTTCTTTTAACCAAAAATTTTAGTTCTGACTTCTTTAAAATTTTGAACGACTTGTCCCATATAGCACTATCAAAGGTGTAGTAGCTACATGTAAATAGTAATTACACAGTGAATGCAGCTGTAATATCTGTTTATTGATTGAAAAATTCTTCACTTTACTTCCATCTGCCAACTGCTTCACTCGATCCAGTAACAAATTGGCCCGGCAATAGCATTAAAAAAATAAAATAAAAACTGCCAACTTGCAGACGCAGTTCAGGTGTAGACGTTTGGCAGAGGCTGGCACCTTCAACAAGTTCTTCTCTTCCTCTTGTCAGGCCAAGATGTTACTGGGGGATTAACACTTTTGCCTGAACTGTGAACAATTAAGTTCATGACCACGTGTAGCCTTCTGGTACCTATAATATTAAATAGTTTGGCTGCCACGCAACCGTATTAAACCCCAAATGCGAAGGGTAATTGAAATAAAGTCACTTGACACAGTTTGAGAGTAACACAATACTTATATTCTTGATAATAGTTCACTCGTACATTGTCGGTACCAGATACGTGAATAAAGCATCGAACAACAGTTTCTTTGAAGATTACAGGTCAAGTACATTCACACGAGAAGACAAAAACTCACAAAGTCCCCCTAACATTAGTGAGTATTACGGCTTGTTGGAATTTCCCTAAACCGCTACTGCATGGAACAATTTGCTCCGCGGAGTTGCGCGATCACTTTCCAGCGAAAGAATGAGACCAGAGTGAGACAATCTGAGCTTGCTGCAAGATCGTTTATAGACTTCTCAGAGCCTATGACGTCAGCAACTTTTTCTTTAATTAATATCTCCAAAAGTACTAAATAGTTTAACTTGAAATTTTTACAGGGACTTTCTATTTTCATGTTCTATCCATTTTAATTTAATTTAACATTCAAAAGGGTTTCTATAATCTTAAAATTGAAGTCATCACGTGACCAACTTGGCGAAATTTTTACGCGCTTCAACAACAATCCGCGACAATCTATCTTTAAAAACTTAATTATTCTGACAAATGCTTAGACTTTTTACTGAAACCATTATATATTCGTAATCGCCTTAATTTGGGCTATCTACTGATATAAATTTCACATCTATATTCCTTTTAGTTAAAAAGTTAATTTTTTTCTCTTCATTAAAACCACTAATTAAACTTTGCCAAATTATTTAATTTTACTACCAAAATATCAGGAACAATGCTGACTATAGCTGGTGATAAAAGTTCAGCTGTAGCTTTACTCAATTCAAAGATATTTTAAATCTTAGCTTTTTACTTTCCTGATAGCGTGTTTCAAAATGTAAACAAACCAAAATATATCTTAAAATAAACTTTTCCAGATATAATAAATACACTTTAAAATGATTTTTATAATAAGTCTAGCATAAGCAACTTTACAATCAATCTATAGAATATTTTTCTACTGGGGGTAGCTAGTGGGAGTGCTTTTGGTGAACTAAAGGATACATAACACTCTTGAACACAATCTGAGTCTCCAGGAAGAAAATGGTAATGTTCACTTTAGACACTCGCAAATCAAAACTGTTATTCACAAAGAAATTGGTGTATTTCAGTAACCAATCATGACTGTGGCATATCTCACCGATATTAAGTGGCTTAACTTGACAATTGGTTAATTTCAACTACCAGGTGTAGACCTGTACCCAGACAGAGTTTAGATGCATGGATTTCGCGGCACCGAGCGTGGTGGTGTAACGGCTAGCGTTCTGGCCTCGCATTTGGGAGGATGGCGGTTCGAATCCCCATCTAGGCATCCAGATTTGGGTTTTCCATAGTTTCCCAAATCACTCCTGGCAAATGCCGGGATGCTTCCTTCAAAAGGCCATGGCCGAATTCCTTCCCATTCCTTGCACCCCATCCTTTCCCGTCTCTAAAGACCTCGCTGTTAGAGAGACGCTAAGCAGATAAAAAAAAAAAAAAAAAAGATTCCGCGGCATAACATGCCGCTTGTGCACATCTGCCATACTAACAGCCTCGTGTCAGAACCCAGGCGCATCTGGTTCCAGGCACATGACAACATCACAGCGTGTGGTGATAGTGCCATCTACACCACAGTTCTGAACCACATCCCAGGTCTGGTGGAAATCGAAGTCCATGCTAAACCAAACCGTATTTCACCCCGAGCCTGAATGTCAGTGACTGACAGTTGTAAGCATAAAAACATTCCTATACCATGTAACCCCCCTCCCCCCTTGAAAATTCTTATGACGTTCAAAAAAATTGCTCCTAAACTATGAGCTATCCCACGCCAAAATATGACAAATATGAAAAATTAACCATTTATGTTCATTTCTCTAACAGCACAAATATACTTAAAAGCAATAACATAGGTGTGGTTGAGAGTAAAGCGCCCCACACACTTACGGACGAACTGTAGGCCAATGCCTGTGACGAAGAACTGTAGGCTTACATCTCAAAGCACCACACACATAAATGACAACTGCCTGTAGGTGGTGGCCTGTACAGGCCATGGACTGTGTGCTGCCTACTCACTAAAGTTCGTGAACTTGAGGCCAGTGAACTGAAGATTTTTAATTTCAGTCCAGCGGACTGTCGTGTGAAATCTATGAACTTGCATGGATGCAGTGTAGTTGTTTGTTTCAAATTCACGTTTCATTAACATAATTCACGTTCATAATGGGTCGCATTTTATTATGAAGAAAACATTATGCAATTGCGATCTTGAATAATATGTTATTATTTTCAACACTGGGACACAAAAAGAGGTATTGGATGAAACAGTGGTTGCAATAAAGGAGTAATCGTTCCCACGACATTGTTGCGTGAACTAAGACAATCACATACAGATGACTTAATTAATTACTTAAGAATGAGTGACGAAAATTTCAATGAACTGTTAAGTTTATTTAATCCATTGATCACAAAGGCAGACACCCAAATGCTCCAAGCAATTACTTCAGAAGAAAGACTGACAGTCACATTGAGATTTTTGGCTACGGGTCAGAGTTTGGAAAATTTGAAGTTTCCTTCGAGAATTTCACCACTAGCACTTGGCATGATAATACCAGAAACTGCCAAATTTATTTACCAGACTCTCAAGGATTTGTACATACAGGTAAGAATAATTTTTATTTTGTTTATTGTTCAGTAAATTTTTACATTATAATAAACCACGGAAACGATAGAAATATTATAGAAAATGTAACTTATAATCAAAATATAGACAGAATAGTTCAGTTCCATGTACAGTTAGTTATTGCATTTTTTAAATGTCAAAAACTGTGACGGTTCTGAAGCGTCAGGGTCTTTAGGATCATTTTCACAAAAATGTATGGGTTGTAAATTTGAATGCTTTTCAACGTTGGTAGTCATGACTATATGGGATGTAGAGGCCATCTGAGAACGTGGTAGTTTGGAAGGCGGCTGGACAAATGAAAGACCAGTGATATCTGTTTCTTTTTGAAGTCTTCCTTTAATCCCATGGATTAAAATTTTATTGATTAATAACTCATTTAATCCAATGCCGTCAAACTCATCATCTTCCTTTAGTGCTTTAAGGGCTTCCCTAATAGGAACTTCCTGTCATACCCTTGACACCTTCCCGCTGAGATTTTTTTCTTTGGAACATCTTCTAATGGTCCAGCTGAAAACATTGACTCTGCTGGTGATGGTGTGAATGATTGGGATGGGGTGTCTTCCTCAGCATCCAAGAAAGAATTTTGTAAATAATTATTTCAATCATTATTGATGTTGTGTATAAATGTAATTATGTAGGTACTTTATGATTAAGTAATAAACAGTTGTGTATGTATGATTTAAGGTAGAGTGTACATAGAAATTTTCAAAACATATGGTAAGTATATTCACAGTACTACTAGACCTAAATGAACTACTAACTAATTGATGATTTTGTTTTCAGCTACCAGATTCTGTTGAAGAGTGGCAAGCAGTAGCAAAGGACTTCAAAAACAGATTCAATTTTCCTAATTGCGGTGGCACAATTGACGGAAAACATGTCAGAATTAAGAAACCGCCGAACGCTGGTTCATACTTTTATAACTACAATGGGTATTGTAACATAGTTTTGATGGTCATTGTTAATGCGGACTATGGTTTGCTTACATCAATGTTGGGTGTAATGGCCGAGTATCTGATGGGGGCGTTATAGAGTGCACATCTTTCTACAAAAAACTGATTAATAAGCAGCTTAATTTGCCAACTATTGATATGAAAGCAGAGCTCGTAGAATTGTTGAGAATGCTTTTGGGATACTTTCGTGTCTTTTCAGAGTATTCCACACTGAAATAAATATGAAACCAGAAAAAATAGATTACATTATTTTAGCTGCATGCGTCCTCCATTAATTTTTTTAATTTTTTTTTTTATTTTATTTATTTTTTTTTAAGAAAGAAAGAAGCAACTATATAGCTTCAGCTTCGTTGGACGTTGAAGATTTACAGACTGGTCAAGTAGTTTACGTTGACAGAGGAGATGGCCGTTTGTCAGGTTTACAATGTGGATCTGTTAGAAATGTATGTATTGATGCAAAATGTAATCGTGAGCAGTATAAAAATTACTTTGTTAATGATGGTGTGTTTCATGGCAACACAATTTCGTTGACAAATCTAATTAGTTCAAACTTGTAATGAGTATAAGTATTTGAATTTAATAGATATTCAGTATGTGTGAAATAAACAAAGTGGATAAGTAATAAATGATATTATCATTATTTCCCTTCCACCGACCCATTTAAAGTTCATGCAATATTTTCAGCTGAAGAAGTGGTAATATTACTAAAGTCAATGATAGTAACAGATATTTACTGAAGGCGTCATGAAGGTTTCATCACTCAAAACAGTGCTCCTGGTTTCTTCTTGATCATTTGAAAACAGTAATATATCAAAGTACCAAAGTGACTGCATATGCATCATCAGCAGATGAACCAGACTTTGATGTGTGCGTGGAGACTTTCCCGGCGTACTGAAGCAATGTAGTCTTCACGGGTGTGCAGCCGGATGGTGTTTTGGAAACACAACGTTTCGACAACCAGCTCGGCTGTCTTCATCAGGTCCCCGGTGTCTACAGGCTGACGAAAGCTGGCAGTCACGCGGTGACTGCCGAGCTGGTTGTCGAAACGTTGTGTTTCCAAAACACCATCCGGCTGCACACCCGTGAAGACTACATTGCAGACTTTGATGCTTTCACTTTCTTCAGTTCTTTACGAAATGCGCATCTCAAATTGTTAATTTTTTTCTTGACTGTATCTATTGTTGCCTTAGGGGTCACTGTTTTGTAAAACTCCAATAATTTCCCATATGCCTCATCTTTCAGTCGTTTATTTGCAAACGACTCATCTTTTACCTTCCACAAACATGGAAATTGCCAATATGATTCAATAAATGTGGAAATGAATTGAGGTTTGTTGTCTATTATCTTGACAGTCCAAATCAGATTAAACAGTGCAAAATATCTGTGACCTGTCGTCATGCAAAGAAAAACGTATCTGCCAGGTGTGGTGACTGCAGTCCAACTGCGAGTGTGTGTCCGTTTTGGCCTTGAGATCGTTAACTTCAAATATTGTTAACTGTCAACTGCTGGCAGTTCAGGCCTTGATCTCAACAATCCACACACGGACAGTTACGCAGTACCTGCAGTCTACAATGATAATATCGACTGTAGGTGTCTGTACAACTACGATAAACTGACAGTTCGGTGCTTTCAGATAAACTGTAAGTGTGTGGGGCGCTTAAGATGGACTGCACAGTTCTATTAATGTTAATAACAATGAGATTAACAGAAAATAATTATTGTGTTGGTATGGGATAAAGCTTGGATGCTTGAAAGTACCAAATCATGTCTTCACCAATGATATCCCTAGGGTTCAGTTCAAGTGAGGAGAAATAACCTATCTTATGATTACAATGGTGCCCACTTGGACAGGTTTATCGGGTGCTGACCATTTCTGCCTCACTTGCAGGGTGTGCAAATATTTATGTCACCACTTTTTCCAGAAGGATTGTACCATCTGATTCAGCAACTTCTTATATTGATTCAGATTCAAACATATCAACTGCCAGTAAGTACTGTAGGGGAACTGATGTCAAAAAATGTGGTAGAGTAATAACTTCTGGGTTATGGATCTGATGACACTACATTCAATGGTTTCCAATTCATAACACATTCGATGTGAACTAGAACTGTTTGCAGTTCCTTATAAGTGAGGAGCTTATTTGTAATTACCCTAAAAAATGGGCCTGTGAACTTTTTATATTAGACTCCCACAATGCTCCAAGATGCAAAGCATGCATTGGGAATATTTTCCACTTAATACAGTGATTACTCAATTCAAAAAGACTTGTTCATCTTCTCTAATTGAGTCTTGGCACATACAAAATTGGTACCATTGTCTGAATATAAACAAGAAACAGGTCTTTGTCTTGCACTGACGTGCTTGATTGAATCTAAGTATGTATCAGACATTAAGTCTGAGACAAGCTCTGTATGTTTAACCTTCACAACTAGCCACACAAAAAGGCAAATGTACACCTTTTGAGAATATTGACCACAATGACGTGTAAGGGTTATACGGATTGGACCAGCATAATCCACCCCAGAGTGAACAAAAACCTTAGCTTCCTGTACGTGACAGGGAGGTAAATCTGAAATTTTCAGAGTAGTATGAATATTTGAAAACAAAAATTATATTTACACACCTTGAACCGAACAATAGCCCTTGCATCTAAAATCCAATAGCCCTGGTGCAAAATAGAGACTAATAGACCAGCCTCTGCATGGCAATTCAAAACATGATAATGTTGGATAGTAAGATCTACAATGTGGTCATGCTTAGGAAATGGTATGGGATGTTTAGCTTTAAAGGGTAAGTCCAACGTAGACAGTCGTCCACCAATTTGTAAGATACCTTCTTCATCAAGAAAGACTGACAAATTTCACAGTTTCTTCAAAGGCAAATTATTCTTTTTCAGGAGAGTTATTTCTGCTGCAAAGTGCAAATGTTGTACTGTACAAATTATAGCCCTTTCGGCAATGAACAAATTCTTAAATCCACCAGAAGGGGCAGTCTTTTTTATAATCTAAAATTCTTAATAGCCTGTCTCAAGATCCACGAACTGAGATAAACCATACAGCATGGTAGATTCAGACTGAGTTGTAGTAGTGTCAAAAAATTTGCCTTGTGTTCCAGTTATTCATTACAATCACACAAAGAAAAAGTTTTAATTGGCCACTCAGAAATGGGATGATGCACCCAAGCCATTACAAGCCACAGCAAAACTAATTGTGATGGTTGGATACCTCGAGAGAAGCAATCACTTGGATTGTTGACTTCCAACACATGAAAAAGTTCTGAGCAGCAAGATTCTCTTGACCCTATTGCTCACAAAAACAGAATACAGGAAGAATGAATTCAAGATAATGCTACAGTAGAGTCTGAAAAGGCATGGGTTCCTATGCATGGAATCAATCTCAAATAGGTTTCATAAACTAGATTAACTAACTTTGACATCAGAACTGCAACAAATTAATTGAAATGCGTGAGTGTCGTTATGTCGGTAGGTGAAACTTTGGACTTTGCACCTAACAGTCGTACAGGTATACCAGTTGCACCAATAGTGTGTAAATATCAGAGATGTACAAAATAGTTTTAAAAAAGCATTTAAATACAAAATGCAAATACTTTCTTGTTTTTCTATTTCAAATACAAAATATAAAATGGTTTGAAATGTTGGTATTTAAATACAAAATAGGTATTTTTAAAATACTTTTATTAAAATAAAATTATTTTTGTTCAACTATTATATATGCTATTTATTTTACTAGATTAGTTGATTTTAACACCACTTCTTGTTCATACAAGTCATCCTTCATGATTAGTCTATGAGACATTTTTATTAAAAAGTTCTACTGGAGCAGAACTAGAGACACTAGTATTTTTTGGAACACTTTTTTTACTGTTGGATTTTTTTTAATCAATCTAAACTATTATCATTATCCCTTAAATACTGCAGTGTTTTTAAGTCTATGTCAGAGTTTGCACTGACTCTGGCTACAGAAGAATCTGAGCACTTGTAAGCTACCTTACTCTCTATTGTCTATGTCCAGTCAAAATCCGGCGAAGTTTGAGGTTAACATTCAGTACAAGATACCATAGTTTGAAATCGAAATAACAACACTTTAGGTTCAGAAAAGTAAATAAACAACACATAACAACCATAAATAAGAAGTTCCTGATAAAATATAAACCATAAACTTACCTAAATGAGCGTAATCCATAATAATTCTGAAGCAAAATACACAAGTTTGGTTACACAACCATAACACTAATATTCCACTAAATTGAACACTGTAAAGCACTCTAATAATTATAGTTTCACAATTTGATATTAAATTCACCAATAACTCGCAGTTCCAGACTAATTTAAAGCAGTAAATATGATTTTTAAAGCATCTCCACATGGAGTTAATTCAATATTTAATTCCAGCACATCTAAGTAGTTTCAGAGGTTTAAAAGTAGATTTAACCAAGCAAAATAACCGGCCAGGCAATATTCTTTAAGTTTCCGATAACCATCAACTAATAAAAAGAAGTTATAAATAAATAAAAGTCCACTTTTTAATGACGTAGTAGAAGCCGATTTGGAAATTGAATCACTCTCTGGCTAACATATTTCATGAACTAAAAACTTTTCTAAAGTACTTAAATTAAATAAAGGTACGATTTAAATTTAGTTTCAGGCCACAACCGCCTTTAAATAAAAAGTGAAGTATCGGTTGCACCATCCAGGAAACCAGTAAAAATTAGAAATTCTATAACTTCTGATAGCCTTAACCGATTTAAAAGATTTTTACACCACTGAACTCAGCAGGAGCTGGGGAATACTTTGAAAATAGTATTAACATGATATTCTAAAATTTTGCAAATCCATATTTCGGATGTGACGTTTGATGACGTATCGCAATACTCGAAACAAATGTGCTTTTTAAATTAACCAACTTTTAAAATTCATTTACACCAGTCTGGAAGCTCCAAAAACAAAACCAATCACATCACTACACTTGTCTCGTTACGCTCTTCATCTTGTGATTTTCTGGTAGTTTGTAGTTAACAGATTCTTTTTCTAGATAGACTATTGTCTAGTTTAGTAGGCCATTTTGATAAAAGTGACCCAGGCGTGGTTTTTTTGGCACTTAGCTGAAGTATCTGGTCGGGTTCGGATGTAGTCCTTTGTTAGGCGAGTTTAAGCAAGACCGGCACCGGCTCGTGGTGGCTGATGGGTAGTCAGGATCCGGACAGCATGGCTGTAAGACGCCATTACTAAACAGGCGGGGCAACCTCTAACATCTGAAACTTTCCGACATGTGTTCATCTTAACTTTCAATTTCATTCGGGGTGGTGCGGTCTGTTCTGTTTCATGACTTGTGATCTTCGGCAAATGATTTTTATCCGATTGCCAATGCTAACTGTGACTTTATGTAAATTATGTGAACCTTTTTAAGAATATAGTCTTCAGTGATTTCGGACTTAGACTTTCATTTCTAACTTAGTACCTTTCTTACAGGAGGTTAGTCTGTAAGTGGCGACCAGTGTGACCATTACAGTTAGCATTTTACAAGGTTTTTCACGGTTATAGAACTTTTTTAGAACTTTTGACAACATTTTGCAGGACTTCAAGTTTAGGTGTACAAGCCGATACCAACCCCGATATCCGCTTGGATCCTAACACACTCTACAAATATATAATAAGATACAGTCTTTCACTTTTTTTCCAAGTTGGATTATATATATTTTGAAGTGTAGCACGTTTTCTTTCTTTCAGATATGTTATGATCAATGCAATAATCTGTCATACCCAGATAGCTTGGATGAAGAACAAATATCTGTCATGGTGCGTGCACAATCAATCACTTTTAAAGCTAGTTTTGTTTTTTCCATGTATTCCATAAATTCTCAGCAATTTTGTCATTGCAACTGTGACAGCACATAATTTTTGGTGGGTTTGATATTTAGTGAATAACATCTGCAATTAGAGCCCTAAATGAATCATTTTCTACAGTCCATACTGGTGGCAGGTGTCATCTACAAAATTCACAACTAACTTGTCACAATTAATTGACTTCGGTAACACAATTCCTAGTTTGTATTTTGTGGTTTGAATTTTTAGTACTCCTCTTAAAGTTCACCATCATCTTTTCTCCAAAAATAAATACATAATATGTACTTTCTTAAGCTACGTTCACACTTGGATACTTGTGCCGAGACTTGAATCAGGATTTATTTGTCAAGTCGCGGCACTTTACTTCTTGTCTTACTACCAAGATAACTGCATTAAAAACAGACAAAACAGGGTGGCCACAGACCTGGAAAACCCGAAAAATCTTGAATTATCAGAGAATTTAAAGCAACCTTGAAATATCATGGAAATATTAGGGAATCCAAGTAATTTCAAAAATTATCAGGGAATTTTAATTGCAGCAACCCAAAATTTGGAAATTTTTTGATAATTTATTTTAATATTGAAATTCTGCATTAAATAATTCAGATTTATTATTTTTGACATAAAATAGCCAACAAATGCCGCATTTACACTAGCAACTTGCATCTCGTCTTGCGCGTCATCGAGATACGAAGACGAGATGTTCGTACGCGAGCGCTGACATGAACTATCTCTGGAACTCAGCATTCGAAATTATATTTAAAAAAAGGTGGATGACATCTAAATAAGAATTATGTAAACTCAGAAGTTATATTTATTACTGAATAAAACAGCAATCATAGAGTAGTAAGTTTATAAAGGTGTTATGTTTCACTAAAGAGTTTTACAATTTCAAGCTAAGTGTGAAACAGATATTCTAAAAAAAAATGAATTTGTGGAGAGTCTTTGAAGTCCTGTAGAAAGTTACAAGCAGGTTTTGAACTTCTTTTGAGAAAAATTGAACCTTTAATATCAAAACAAGAGCCTCGATTCAAGATCCCAATGCCAGCAAATATGTGAATAGCGATAATTATACGACTTTATAACTTTTGTATTAATGATATAACGCGAATTAAAGAAGTAACAAAATAATACATAAGATCATGTAAATACAAACCAGATGTCTAAATAGGTACGATTTATAAAGCTTTGCGTCATTCAGAGCTCTTTCAAATGCTGAATCTATGTGACAGTATAAACATTGTGCTTGTGCCTTTGACTTGTGCCAAATAAACCGCTGCCAAGACGAGCGGCACACTCAAGAAACCACGCAAGGTGAGCCTACACGATTGCATGGTTTATACAAACTCGTGTTCATACTATCTTGCGTAGACTCGCGGAAACTTACGCAAAAGTGTTACAGAAGAAATTGAAGATGGAACAAAAGAAGATACAATAACTGGACTAGAAGATTTGAAAAGAAAGGTGTAACAAATGAAAAAAAGGTATAAAAAAGCTTTTGACTGAGTCAAGTTACTGACGAACAATTTAAAAATCTTTAATTATTTTATCTACCATATATTGAAAGATTACTAATTTGTTCTAGTTCATATTAGTCATTTTTAATTATGCTTCATAAGATTACTAAATTAGTTATAAAATTTTCAAATAAACATTCTTAAACATGTTTCTTTTTCTAATTTTTTGAGTTTTATACCAGATTTAATTATTTACAATCAAAATATAATTAAAACTTTAAATATCTTAATCATGCAAATAAACTTTCTAAATCGGGGAAAAATATGGCAAATTTTTCTGGAAAACTTGGAAATATCAGGGAATTTTTAAATCATTTCTGTGTGGCCACCCTGCAAAAATATTTCTAAGTAGGTACTTGAGGCACAGGGCCGGCATTAGGGGAGTTGTCTCTCTCTCTCTCTCTCTCTCTCTGTGTGTGTGTGTGTGTGTGTGTGTGTGTGTGTGTGTGTGTGTGTGTGGAAAAAAAGGGGGGGGGGTTAAGCGGGCAAAATGTACCCGGGCCCCCACTGGTTACGCCACTGCTAGGAACGCTTACCCAGTGCCCGAGAATCCTAGCACCAGTCCTGGGCACTTAACTTTTGGTACTGGTACTCGAAACAAGAATAACAATTAAATTGAATTCTTATTATATGGCTCAAAATGTTTGTAGTAGCAGTAACGTTTCCTTTAAGAATTTTGGACATATAAAAAGACATTTTTCATATATTTAAACAATGCTTCATTATAAATGGAATGTTTTTGCTTTTGTCCCAAAAACAGTGAAAACTATTAATAAACATTTTACAAATTGCAATCTGATGAATCCGCAAGAATTAATCTAACATCGTACAACCGAAGTGATTAAAGTGGAAATTTAATTTTAAGTTAGGAACAAGATGTGTTTTGTATGATGTGCAGTAGTAAATAAAAACTTATTTTTGATGTTTTACTCACATTGTAATAACTTGCATCCATCAAGCAAAACAAAACTGGCATAAAAAAAAATCACAACATGTAACATCCTTAGATGTATCAGTGTTGTCAAATTCATTGTTATTTGCGCAACATTCCAAGTTGTCATTTGACTTTGGTTTGGTAATATTGCCAATAGTTTGAATGAGTTAGTAAATCAATATTCATTATATAATATTAAATTAGGTTGTCTGGATCCTCGTAAAGAAGGCATACTAAGCCAATGTGTCAGAGGTAGGAAGGCCAGTTCCTTTCCTCTGGGACCTAATAAATGCTTTTTGGATCAAAGTGTTTTAAATACTAAATGAAAATAGGTATTTCAAATACATGTATTTCAAATAATGCACTTTTCTAGTAAATATATCACAGAACCATAACCCTTCATTTTGTGTCACAAAAGGCAACAATACTGACTGTGCAGTCCTTAGATGCACCCACATGATGAGGAAATCCATAGCAGAAAGAAGAGGTAATTCTCGAGTGAGTGCCGCAAATCGGTTTAGGACACTTGTAATTATTGAATAAACTTCCCAAAACCTGTTAAGGAGTGGTAATTCAAAACATATGGTACAGCAAATAAATAATACAAACTAAATCTTAATGATAAACAGCTTCTAATTCGAAAAGAAACCAAGATTGTATGAAAACGTAAAAAACTGAAAACCAAAAATTTCAAAATAAAGGAACCTTTCCCCATCCATTTCCTCAGGTAGTGCTCTGAAAAACTAACATTTTGATGTATGGTCACCATATCCTAAAAATTTTACTAAGTGAGATTAACGATTTTAAAGTATATTTGACTCTGTGTTTGAAAGGCTCGAACAAGGAAAAAGTGTTGGATCGGGAAAAAATCAGTTAATTAAAAGAGCTAACTCAAATTTAAGCATCATAGTAAGTTGTCAGGCAGGATAGACACATTCTGACCAAAATTTGAGTATATAAGTGAATTCTATGTATGTTTTTTAGTAAGATGAAGAAAGTGATTGTTTTTAAAATATAATAGTTAAGAGGATAAAATTAGGTTCAAGAATTACAGAAAAATTCAGAGAACAAGAATATAATAATAATTTGGCAGTTAGTTTGAAATTTATGAAAAAAGTAAGATTTTCGTGCTTGGTTTATTAGATTTTTTCTCATCAAAAGCCTACATCAGAGTGACATCATAGGCGGAAATTAAAAGAAGAAAGAATAATTTGTGAAAAATAAATGAGCTTTCAGAAAATAGAGAAATTTTTTCTAGGGGATATGTGTAAATTCCATTTAAAATTAAAATGTAGTTAGTTAGATATTGAATTTTTATGTATTAGCGTGATGTCACATAGGCACTAATTAAGACGCAATAGAAGTTAATGAAGGATTACACTAAAATTTAAGAAGCCACGACATACACTAAATAAAAGAAAAAATGTTAAGATAACTGTTGACACAAAAATCTATGCGGGGGATTAAGTGTTTTAAAAGTTAAAAGCAAGTAATAAAAATGAAGCTTTAAAAATTAATAACATTGAATTGAAGAGGTTTTAGGTAAAATTGGTGATAACATAAAATATTCAAAGTAAAACGATCTACAAAATAGTAAAGTTTCAAAAAGATTAGATTAAAAATAAGGGGAAAAAAAGATTACGTAACTGTGGTCGAAATCTATATCAGCATGGCAGTTTAAAGGCAGGCACAGGCTGCAACGGTCATGTTCACGATCTGTTAGCAGGACCTGATACTTAGAAAATTTTTACCAGGTATGTAGATTTAGAATATTTCCGTGTGCAGTGGAATATGGAATCTGGTGCGTGAAGATGATTTTGAAATTATTTTGAGAGAATTCGCTAAACTTTTCTGAACAATTATTCTTTTTTTTTCTTCGACTTTCATAATAAGTGTGGGACTTTTGTAAAAGTAAGACTGGAGTGGATGTGAATCTGTAATTATGATGATCTGCAATCTTCATTAAGGACTCCAAAATATCTGATGCCATTTTAGGACTGTATAATTGTATTGTATTGTATTTTATTTGATCCATGAAGTCATAATTTATGACATAGGACAAGTCATCAGTAATTACTCTAAGCATTTCAATATATGTTTTTCACACAATTCAGGATTATGCATTATTGTTATAACTATCATAATTAAAATTGAACAGTCAATACTAGCAGTGTATGAAATACACCTGTTCAACTGAAGTAAAATGAATATTTTAATGTTTTACAAGTTACAATACAAAATAATTCAATCTTGTTTGTTCATTTCTCGATGGTTCATATATTCGTTGACACTATAAAAGCTATTGACTAACAAAAAAAAAAAAAAAAAAAAAAAAAAAAAAAAAAAAAAAAAAAAAAATCAGCGTATATTTAAAATTATGTAAATTTGATATTTGTTTTATGTCTTCATTAAGAGAGTTGTACAGAATTTTAGGTTTATTTTGGTATAGAGCTTTCTTGTGCCACTCTATATGAAAATCATTCCTATTCCTCGTTTAATATTTATGTATTTCCTTGCTTAGCATTGCATGTTCCTGATGTGAATTCAGGAAGCAGATACATTCAAATAAATATATAGATGGTAGAGTCAATATTTTTAGCTCTTCAAAAATTTCCCTGCAGGATTCTCTACGTTTCATACCTTTCATGATTCTTGTTGCTCTTTTTTGAAGTATGAATGTCTGTTTTGCATGTGTTGAATAAATTTTCCCAAAAAATTATATAGTATCATAATAAGCTCTGCATAAATGAGTAGTAGGCACACAACATTATTTTCAAAGAGCAGCACTCATTAAGCATTCTTAAAATATAACAACATTTGCTTAACTTCTTATTCAGTGACTCAATATGTTTATTCCACTTTAAACGTAAATTCAACCAAATTCCTAAAAATTTTGTATCATGTATTTGTTTTGTATAGGCCTCTCCTATCTTCACCAAATTATTACTGTTATTTTTGTTATTATATGACTGAAACTAATCCAAACTGTCTTTTCATTATTTACAGTCAAGCAATTATCTTGGAGCCACTTTACCACTTCTTTTTTTGTTGCTGTAATTTTCTGTTGTAGGTCAACTTCATCCTGCGCTTTTATAAAAATGTTAGTGTTGTCTGCAAACAATACCTTTTCTGCTGTTAATAAATGATTTGGTAAATCATTTATATATCTAAGGAATAGTAAGGGCCCTGAGACTGAGCCTTGTAGTACTCTGTGATCAAATTTCTGATGCTCTGAAAAATATTCTTTACCATCATGGCATATTTTTACTCTCTGGTATCTATTGGAAAGATATGATTTAAACCAATCATTTGCTTTGCCACGAATACCATAGCTGTACAGTTTTATTAATAAAAGGTCATGTCTGATGAGGTCAAAGTCCTTGAACAGGTCTAAGAATAACCCACTGTTTATTTCACCCTTATCCACTGCATTGAGAACTGTATTCAGAAAATTGTAAATGGCTGTTTCTGTGGACCTATTTTTCCTAAACCCATATTGTGAATTGCTTAGTATTTTGTTTCTGGTGAGAAAATCAGTGAGCCTTTTACATTACTCTTTCAATTATTTTTGAAAAGCCAGGTAGTAGAGACACAGGTCTCTAGTTCTTTACGTTATATTTGTCATCCATTTTGTAAAGTGGTGTTACCGTTGAATACTTCAGTTCTTTTGGGAACATTCCTGCAGTAAAGGAATCATTAGTATCAACTGTAAGGTGGAAAACAATGTATCCTGAGCTGTGTTTAATGATTATGTTTGGGATCCCATCAATACTGCAGGAAATTTTATTTTTTAATTTAGAAATAGCATTTCCTACTTCTGTTATAGTAACTGGATATAAAAACATAGTCTTTTCATTTGTGGGGACATTTATATTACCATTTCTACTGCAAATCTCGGTGGTGAAATTTTTTGCTGTGTTTACTGAAAATATCTGCAATCTTTTTTGGATCCTGAATGATTTTTCCTTCACTTTTTATGACATATGAATTAGTTTTTGCTTTAAAATTGCCTGTGTTTTTATTTATAATTGAGCCCCTTAAAGCCCAAGTGGTGTAACTCACATGAATCAAGTTTCGAGAAAATTAATGTTTTACTGCAGTTTTAATAAAAAAATTCGTTTTATATATTTTGAAGTTTTTTTCTCAACAATGTATCATTAAAGAGTTATTCTAACTTATGCTGGCAGTTTTAAAAACTTTTAAAATGTTTTCTTTTTTGGGGGGCTTTGTTTGGAGTTACACCACTTGTGATATAAACAGGGAACAGATTCTCTTTAAAGAAGGGGGAAAGAATACAGTATTTTACTGCAACATCTATTTTTTATTCTACTGTTTATACATTTCTTACTCTGCATCTAGTGGCCCAATGTCTGCAGCATCATCTTGAGTCGATAGACTATAAAAGTAAGGATGACAGATGGGTGGAATGAATGGTAACATGTCTTGCATATCCTTTTTCTTCTCTTTTGTTACAGATCTTTGATTTCTGTACAGTTATTCTTGAGATACATTAGTAAGATTAACAGGTCTGCCTCTTTTAGGTCCAGGTTTGAAGTTTAGTTCTGAAAAGGGCATTTCTTTGGAAAGAGTTTCTATGAAAAAAATTGAAAATGTTTTTTCCTTTCGAGACTGGATCCACTGCATTTGTAGCAATGATAAAGGATTTTTTCCATATCAACCTTTCTTTTGGTGATATGTTGTAAAAGATTTCCAACAGACAAAAAGTCACCATGAGTCATCACTGTTATGTAAAAAGGATTTTTCTTCCTAGATTTTGCAATGACAGTATACCTGTATCAATCATTGTGATGATATATCTGCTAAATACTGCTGTAGTTTGCTATTGAGGCAAAATCATAGTCGTTGGGCAAATAAGAATAACCACTTCTCATAAACTTCTGGTCAATAACTTCAATGTTATTATCTTCACTCAGAACAAGTTTCATCGCCATGGAAACATTCCAGTTTCTATTTTGCTTGGCACAGGTGTCACTAGACATTAAAATATTTTTCGCAGCTGAAGCCCTGTTTTCAATGTGCTTGACCAAACATGCACTAATTTCTTGGGAACTTTGTGATCCATTTATCTCATTACAACAATACATAAATCCTAATTTTGAGGAAAGCTCATGGCATCCCAAATTATAAACATTATTGCATTTGTAATAGGGCACTTGACATGATAGTTTAGGAAAAGGAAGAGACTTTTCCAAATCATAGGAAAATGTATAGTAAGAGCTATTATTAATGGACTGTTGAGTGCCCTCGTTCATGGCATTATGAGCTTTTTCTGCTTGGCGAAGATGAATTCAGAATCTGCTGGAATACATTCATCACTTGCTTCATTATCTGCCTTAATGCTTGGCTCAGTAACACTTCTCTCATTACTGCTCATAATGACACATCAAAACTTAAATCTTTTACATCTAGGTTATTAAAATGTTTTTTAGTTTACCTGGTTACAACATTTCTAGATGAGCAAAAAGTGGTTGAACTGCAAACAGTTACAGGCACAGTGGTGTATCTCCAATATACACCACTTTAGCTTTTACCCAACAGATGGCTGCATTGACTGCATAAACTAGTGCTGCTAACTATAAGGTTGTTAAGGGAACTAGAATTTACATCACTTGTGCTTTAAACAGAATGCAACTTGCTGAACACTTCTGAAACATTAACTCCAAAAAAACAAAAATTGGACTTACACCACTTGGGCTTTAAGGGGCTCAATTGTCCAAATACATTTGATTTTATTCAAACTTTTGGAAATATATGTATCATGTGTCTTTTTTTTTGCCGCTAGTATTACTTTTTTAAACAAATTTTCTATAGCATTTTACATGTGATTTTAAATTTTTATCTTGTTTAGATAACTCATTTAGAATTCTAAGATTTTCTGCAGAATTTTAAATGCCCTGGGTTATCCACGTGATTGATTTGCTTGTAATTCTAACCCTTTTTAATGGGAATGCAACCTCATTACAATACTTACATGTAGGAATTAAACAAAGGAAACAGCTTAGGCAATATAAATTATAAGGAAAGGGAAAATGACTCATCACTCACTAAAGTTGAAGGCAGCGACGGGAGAAGAACATATATCATGAACAAAAAAATACACAATATTTCGGTCTTAAACCTTCTTCATGCTAAAGAGAATGAGTCATGTGGCTCAGGAGGTGTGCACACACCGAAGTTTCCTACATGGCTGAGTAAACTTCGAGTGATGAGTCATTTTCCCTTTCCTTGTAACTTATACTTAGACACAAAACAATTGAACTTATCATCTACACTATTATGAATCCCTTTCCCCCCACTTCATATTTTGAAGCATGTAGTTGAAAGTCACAATACTATCATCATTAAATGACCTCCTGTGCACATACTTTTCACCAATCCTGTTAGTTTTGTTGAATATGTTCTTTATGAACAATTTAATAGCCAGATGATCAGAGAAACCCATATCTATTATTGAGATGTTATAATTACATATTTCCTTGTTGATAAATATTTGGTTGATTGCAGATTCACTCCCATTCCCGTCCCTAGTGGCATCATACACAGTTGTATACATATTATAAGACATAAGCAAATTTATTAGTAGTTGCTGTCTAACACAATTACCATTAAAATCATCATTAAAGTCTCCAACTAATACTGTATGGTTTGTTTGATTTTTCAGTTCACTTAGAAGATCTTTCATGTTTTCTAAGAACACTGTAAAGTTGCCAGATGATGTACACACACACAATAGTAATTTTACATTCTATAAGTACACATGCAGAGTATTCAAAATCTTTTTCAAGACATCTTAGGTTTAACATATATACATGTTTCACCACACTTGTATGTTTCTCTGCCGAAACTACTTACCAATTCAAAATGTGGAATGTGAGCTGAACTTGTTTGAAATTCTTGCAACTAGTGCTCACTTAGACACAAAACTGACACATCATTCAAACTGTTATTTAACAATACTTCATATTCACTTAGTTTATTACTTAAGCCTTGAACATTTTGATAGAGCGTTCTGGCCTCGCATTCGGGAGTCCGGCGGTTCGAATCCCCGTCCGGGCATCCAGATTTGGGTTTTCCATGGTTTCCCAAATCACTCCAGGCAAATGCCGGAATGCTTCCTTAAAAAGGCCATGGCCGAATTCCTTCCCATTCCTTGCCCCCATCCTTTCCCGTCTCTAAAGACCTCGCTGTTGAGAGACGTAAAGTAGTTTTAAAAAACATTTTGATAGAGATCTGTACATCAATCCATCTCACTAAGCCTAACAACATCTGACTGAAGTTGCTCCATCTCCTCTTTTTATGTTTTCTATTTTACATGCCTTTCCAGACTTTTAATATTCTGTGCTCTGACTCATAGAATTTTTTTTTTTTTTTTTAATCAATTCTGATGCCTCCTCCCTGTGGTCTCTGGAGATGCAATTGAGGGATGAATTTACATATGAAATATTTTATCCAGCCATCAGTCTGTGTGTAATTTGAATGGATTACAAGACTTCATAACACCATTTGCCATCTAATTGCCATCTGCACCTTTTTTTATTCTTCCGATTTTAGGGGCAATTTGCAATGCCAAGACAATAGGGTGCCCTGAGAAGTGCTCCATTCCTCCACCATAGCTTCAAGAGGCCATTGGTGAGTGGGTGATGGGTGACTCCTTATACCTAGAATCCTGCAAAGAAGGGGCACCATCTCAAAGAGAGGATGAAATTTTGGTTGGAAGAGGCTAAAACAGTTTCTTCCAACTCCCTGCTAATAACATATTGCAATGAAAATGCATATAGCATATGATATATACCAGTGGCGGCTCTAGACATAGTGACACTGAGACATGTTACCTCCTACAAATATAGAATAAATAAATTAAATAATAAATGTAATGAAAGGAAAATGAATATTAATAAAAGCAATATTCTCTAATATCCTATTACTTAGGGAAAACACCACCTTTTGGCCAGACCAGTGAACTATTTCATTGTTGTGGAGACAGCTATGTTTTGTCACAAATCGCGCATGCGCTTTGGCGTTTTTGCGGTAATATTCAATGGTGGGGGGCCACTTTGCTCTCCGTTTGCTAGTGGCGGTTGGTGACAAGTTTGTTCTGTCTCATCCTGCCCCAGGCAGTGGGCAGACATGCGGTCACTGGAACATTATAGAGCTCGAAAAAGTTAGTAACACTGTAGAGCACAGCAACAGCTACCACCATTTTTATGTCAAATTCAGCTACATCCCCTAAAACAGTGTTACTCAACCTGTGGTCCGTGAAGATGATTCAGGTGGTCCACAGGCAGAATATTATAAATTTTGATATGGTATTCCTACTTTATGAGGTAAAGCCCTTTTTTTTTTTTTTAAAAAAAAAAAAAAAAAAAAAATCCTTGGATATTTCAATGGCCAGGCAAAAATCTGGCATTTCCAGGCTGAGCACAGAACAGCATTGTTTCTACAATAATTTATTCATTTCCAGATGGTATCGAAAAGAGTGCCGTTCTTCTAGAGATTAAGTAACTGACCGTTTTCTGAGTGTCTTCTAATAGGTTTGAGGGTCTGCGGTACGTTGTAGAGTTCACAATATAGGAGTGGTCAAATAAGCAAAAGAAAAAGGTGTATGGTCTAGCGTCTTTTACTTTATTTTATTTATTTATTTGGGTTCATGTAGGTGGGTATAACATAATCATTTATATGGTTTGCTAAGTATCAAGAATGTGGTCAACAATTAATTAACTTTTAGATAACTATGTACGCTCTGGTGGCGGCAATGCTTTATAAAAACTTCTCGGGTTTCAAGCCGCGTCAACATTGAGCCATCTGGCGACGTTTCGGAAGCTTGCACTGCTTCCATTGTCAAGCCCCCACTTTACATCACTGAATTCTGCCGCACGGTAGTCTATTCTATAGCGCCAACAGCCGGGAACGGAGGGGAAAGCGCGTGGAGAGGCGGTGTAGTTGGGCGCTGCTCGCTTGGTGACGTCAGGATCGGGTCAATCCTATGCCCTAATATGGCTCGATTCCGTCTCGTTTGTAATAATCCAATTACTGGCTTCCAAGCTTGGCTTAAATTGAGGCCTTGATCACGATTAATAACATTATTGTTAAGCCTAATCTCAATAGCCTCCTTCACAACACTGTCCCAGAAGTTATTTGCGTAACAAAGGCGTGTCGTTTTCATGAAGCACGGCTCGTGTCCGTTGTCAATGGCGTGTTCGGCTAAGGCAGATTTTTCTTTTTGTCCAAGTTTAAAATGTCTGATGTGTTCTTTGCGTCTTTCATTAATTGTCCTTAAGTTTTGCCCTATATTTTTTTAATTATTATTATTATCTTTCATACCCAGCTGAAGGCTGGGGGCGGGCCGCTGGAGAGCGGTAGCTGTTTTCGGCCTTAGGATAAGGTTTTTTTTAAGTTTTAATTTATTTGCCTCATTTAATTACATTACATTTATTGAGTTTGGGGTGTTGGGAAATGGTATTATGGTGTCTTGCTGGTTCTGGTGACTTAACGTCCTTATTTTTCATGGGTTTAGTCCCCACTGGGGGGTTAGTGCTGATATTAACTGCGTAAGTAATTTTATAAGTTGTGTCATCTGGTGGATCTTCTCTCCCTCGGTTTGGTAGTGTAGTCCTTGGTGTTGAACACTGCTGCATTCCTGTTCTTGGTGGGATCGGGTTTTGACTTGGTGGCTCCTTGCAGGCGGGATCCAGTCTTGTCTCGGTGCTGCATAGTTCCATGTTTCCACCTTCCTGGAGCCTTCTTTTCGGTTGGCGTTCTTCCAGTCACGGCTACGTCTTCCGCTGTTTGCATCTTGTCTGCTCTCCTTATCTTTTTCCGTAGAAATGGTCTTGGCATTGTTGTTTCTACGTTTGGCGGTAATTGCTGTTTGCAGATTGCGGCGGACAGGGCAGCCTGCGTAAGCTACTGAATGCGGTCCTCGGCAGTTTTCACATGTTGCTTCAGGGTCTCTGGATCTGCTGCAGATTTTGACATTATGTCGTTCTCCACAGCGGACACAGCATTCTTCAGCGTGACAGTCCTTAGCATAGTGCCAGAATTTTTGACATCTCTAACACTGCTGCATGCTTGTTTTATTTCCCAAGTTTCTGTTCTTGATATGTTTATCGGCCAACTTGTCGTTTGTATTAGCTGTCTTGTCGTTCATATTGGCTGTCGGTGTTGTCAGTTGTTCTTTCGGGGTTGAGCGTTGGGTTTCAGGCATTTTCTCTTGGTACAGGATACCTTCCTCCTGTAGTATCCTGATGACAACTGCCATGTCACTCTTTTTGAGGTAAAGTGTTCCCCACTTGTCGCCTTCCTCTGTGGCTGTATGACTCCTCTGATGTTGCGGGTTGAGCGTCATCATCTTCGAGACTTCGGGCATGGTTGCAGCTACTGTCATCTTGCTTTCTGCTCTCTGTGATGTAGACATCGGTGTGCTTTCTTGAATTTCGGAAATGGTCTGCCACTCTTCTTGATTATCACGTTCATCTTGGCTGCTCAAGTCTTCTAGGCTGTTATTCTTTAGGTACACCAGCTTAAAGGAGAAAGTGAATGATTCCTCTGGTGTTTCCTGGCTTGATGAGCTTGCACTTGGTTTCGTCCGTGACGAGTCTTCCCTGCAGTGTCGCGTCTGCGTTGGATCCTCGTTTCTTGGAGATGCCTTGTTGCTTGAGCTAGGCGATGTGGGCATCATCAGAGGATACACCACGTTGTACAGGTACTCTTCTTCGTTGAAGTATGTCTCGAATACCGTTGGAAATGGGTTTTTTGTGTGTCAGTCCTCGGTACCATTTTTGTGTACTGGCACAACGTGTTGTGCTACCTCGTCGTTACCGCTTAGGGCTTCATAGAAATTCGTGAATTCAGTTGGCAGTCTCCACCTTTAACACTTGCCGTAGACGTCGACATGTATCTCCATCTGTAGCGGTGGATTTTCGCCTCTGAGGTACGCTATCCACCCATCCTTCGGTATATCTTCATGGTGTCGGTCGTATATGCCTTCGCTGTTTCGTATTCTGAAGTAAATAGGCCATTGTTTGCCGTCATTAGTCGGCGATCGTTCCTCTTAGGTCGGTGAGATCCCCTTGCGGACCGATGACTTCCGGTCATGCTCCAGTGGGACCCCATGTTGGCGCGCAGCAGATCCAGGCGTCGACCCCTGGCGCTTCCCTCGGCTATGAGTGTCGGAATGATCTGACCTTCCCGCGGAGCACGGACTGCGACGGCGCACCTTGTGCTGACTGGAACTGGCGTGGTTGCTCCAGTGGCGCGTCTTGGCGGCGCGCATAAACACCAGGTGTCATCACCTGTCTTTCCTCGGTGTAGCGGAATGGTGTCGACCAGTCTCCACCGCAGCGCGATGGAGACTGAAGGCCAGCAGTCTGCGCGACGGGTGTATCTGGTGGCGTCTGTGCGGCCTCTTGGCGGTGCGCGGGCAAAACATGTCCTGTAGTCACCATCGCTGCTGCCTCCTGGCGGCACGCTCGCAAATCATCTGTCGTGGCTTGCCGCCGTTGTCTCCCCATGAAGTCGGGAAGGCCAGCAGTCTGCGCGACGGGTAAATCTGGTGACGGCCATGCTGCCTCCTGGCGGCACGCTGGCGGTTCATCTGTCGTGGCTTGTCGCAGTTTTCTCCCCATGATGTGCACGCTATACTGTCCGAAGGGCAGCAGTCTGCCCGACGGGTATATCCGGTGGCGTCCGTGCTGCCTCCTGCTCCTATGTCTCTGCCCTATGCCCTATATAAGAAGTGCCGCATTCACATGGAATTTTGTATACTCCAGGAGCCCGAAGATTGGACAGCTGTCCAATTTTTGGTGGAGGTCGAAAAATCGAACGGATGCCCTGTTTGTTGAGTAACCTTGCTATTTTCGATGTTACTGCTCCACAGAAAGGTAGAAAGGCATGTGGCTTGTCTTGATCTCTGTCATCTGTCTTGGTCCTGTTGTTTCTTCCGATGGTTGCACGTCGGATTTCTTTAGTGCTGTAACCATTGGCACGAAATACGCATTCCAGGTGTTGCAGTTCCTCCTTTAAATGTTCATTGTCGGACACCACCTTTGCCCTATGGACAAGAGTATTGAGAACTCCCAGTTTCTGAGAAGGATGATCCGAAACTTATGGAGTTATTCAGACACACCCTCACGTCTACGTACTTTGTGTACTAGGGCGAATACTACGAGCAAACAGATGGCGTGGCTGTGGGGTCCCCGTTGTCTCCCGCAGTAGCTGACTTCTACATGGAACATTTTGAGCATATAGCTCTTGACACGGCTCCTTTAAAGCCTAAATGTTTCTACAGGTTTGTTGACGATACCTCTCTCGTGTGGTCTCATGGAATTCTGGCATTATATGAATACGTGAACCATCTTAATGGGATTCATCCCAACATAAAATTCATGGTAGAAATTGAAAGGAATGGATCACTTCTGTTTATAGATGTTCTAGTGCGTCGGAAGCCTATTGGAAGGTTAGGGCACAATGTTTATAGAAAACCTACACACACCGATCGCTATCTTAATGCTCAAAGTTTTTACTATCCTTCTCAGAAACTGGGAGTTCTCAATACTCTTGTCCATAGGGCAAAGGTGGTGTCCGACAATGAACATTTAAAGGAGGAACTGCAACACCTGGAACGCGTATTTCGTGCCAATGTTTACATCACTAAAGAAATCCGACGTGCAACCATCGGAAGAAACAACAGGACCAAGACAGATGACAGAGATCAAGACAAGCCACGTGCCTTTTCTACCTTTCTGTGGAGCAGTAACATCGAAAATAGCAAGGTTACTCAACAAACAGGGCATCTGTTCGATTTTTCGACCTCCACCAAAAATTGGACAGCTGTTGCGAACTCTGAAGGATGGTCTCAATCTTCGGGCTCCTTGAGTATACAAAATTCCATGTGAATGCGGCACTTCTTATATAGGGCAAACCTTAAGGATAATTAATGAAAGTCGCAAGGAGCACATCAGACATTTTAAACTTGGACAAAAGAAAAATCTGCCTTAGCCGAACACGCCATTGACAACGGACACGAGCTGTGCTTCGACAAAACAACACGCCTTTGTTATGCAAATAACTTTTGGGACAGTGTTGTGAAGGAGGCTATTGAGATTAGGCTTAGCAATAATGTTATTAATCATGATCAAGGCCTCAATTTAAGCCAAGCTTGGAAGCCAGTAATTGGATTATTACAAACGAGACGGAATCGAGCCATATTAGGGCATAGGAGTGACCCGATCGTGACGTCACCAAGCGAGCAGGGCCCAACTGCACCGCCCCTCCACGCGCTTTCCCATCCGCTCCCGGCTGCTGGCGCTATATAATAGACTACTGTGCGGCAGAATTCAGTGATGTTAAGCGGGGGCTTGACAATGGAAGCAGTGCAAGCTTCCGAAATGTGGCCAGTCGGCTCAATGTTGATGCGGCTTGAAACCCGAGAAGTTTTATTAAATTAACTTTTAGTAGTTCACTTCCAGTTCCATAACTGTGTTTTCACAGAAACTCAAAACATGGTTTTGGATTTATTATGTTATGTTGGTACTATAAAAATGTCTACATAATATACACATAGATAAAAAAATTATGACGATATAAGTTAGTGACCCGCAGCATTATTTTTTACATTTTACTGGTACTTTGATTGAAAAAGATTGATAAACACTAGCCTAGAAGCTTTATTAATGCGAGGAGGCAATTTGTCACCATGTCTTGGTTCCTTTGAAGGAGAATTACTCAAGTTTATTAGTGCACGTAATAAAAAACGACTCTCCAGGGAATTGTGTTCCACTGTCGCAAACGGTGTGCCACTGTCGTCATGATCATCGAAGCTTGTGCCGAATTAAGAAAGTATGGAGTATGGGGCACTCAATTTTTTTTTTTTTGGTTCCGCTGTTTTTGCAAAAGTTACCTGAATTTTATCAGTACAAAGGAAAGGTTTTGTAGATGACTAACTGAAATGATTATATTTTCCATCCAACTAAACAAACGAATTTTACAGTTTATGATATTTTGAAAATTATTTGTATTAATATCGTACACTACAATCAAATCAAAAAATAATAATTTTCATGCTTTTCATATTACTTTGATTGTTAATTTTGGATCTTATTTATTTTTTAATATTTTTATTTAATGAAAAAAGTTAACTCATGGGGGCCTTTTAAAAAATTGGATGCTCGAGGCTACTGCTCAGTCATGCCTATTGGACAATCTAGTATTGCCTGTAGGTCAACTCATCGGTTTTTCACTAATCAGTCATTGTTTGGTTACTTTCTGGTCAATCTTAAAGCATTTGTCATTGATTAATTTCAAAATCATTTATTTAATCCGGCAAGACAAGCAGGTAATGACACTGTCACACGTTGCAGATTTTTAAGTTGATTCTTAGCCAACTCTGAGCTCTTCCTCCAGGCACCTTTCACTTCAACAATGAAAATCAGTAAACCATCAAAAAGTTCAGTGTTGTCACTAACTGAGCAAATTACTTCAGCCGCCATTGATATATACTTGTCAGTCGACCAGGTGTGTTTCTGATTGCATTTTTAAGACAGCTTTGACACTGTTCTAAAGAGTTAGTCATTATTTAAGTTATTTCAGTTTGAACATAAAATCTCTCTCTCTTATAGACAAACATAATGTGTGAATGTAGTATAGCTCATTAATTGTGATAATAAAATTCAATATTTTCTCTTTACAGATTCATGGAAATACCCAGCAGATACCGTGTTGTTTGCAATGAACTGCCTTATGCCACTGCTGAGCATTGAGCTGCTGAAATTTCCAAATTTATGTCATCACTATTTTAGACTACTCTCTCTGTTAAGTGAGTTATATCCTGAAAAGATGTTCAGTTTGGAAGAGCCTCTGTTAGGTCACCTAACGAAATCATTGTGTGTGGGACTGAGAGATTGTGATAGTGAAACTGCTGTACTGAGCTTTGATGTGCTGAAGCATCTTGCATCACATTTATACCATTCTCCTGAGCTACACATTTCACCTGTAACTAATTCCCTCCAGAGATTCATGGAGGTCAGTACGAATAATAATTAGTATATACTAGTTTTAAAAAAATCCATTACATTTGGTAAAAAAAAAATGTAAAGGTGCTTTAAAAAACAGGGCTTAAACCATTTTATTGCTAGGTGATATTAATTCCAAAATGTGATTAAACTGTAATAATATGTTAGAAACAGTCAGTGATATTTATATTTTATTTTCCATATTACTTTCAAATACTTTGATATTACTTAAAACTGCTATTTTAAATCACTGGAAAAAATGATTGGCAATGAAATTCAAAAGCTGTTAACCTGCACCAGATAAAGTAACCAAGTTTATGAATCAATGAAAAAAATGTTCGATTATGAAAGCTGAAAATATTATCAAACTTAATTGTAGTATGTAATTAACATAATTATTCATGTTAGATTACATTTTTATTTTTACAAATTTTCAGATACGGATTTTCCACTGGAGGCGCTGCCGTAGAATTGTTGTCACGTTTCTGTTGAATGTTTTTATTTTATCTTCCTGACAAGCTTTAGTTAGTCACTGTGATGAGTTGTTACTTAGGATTTGTTACTTTTGGACATCTGCATGATTCCCATGTTGTATTTCTTATGATTCTTGTGTTTCATAATATGATTTTGTTTATGTTTTTATTTCTTGTTGTCGGTCTCATTGGACTTGGTATTTTTTCATATAACTTGGTCACCAGGGAGGAATGTCCCACTTTTAGCTTGTTCAAAACTTTAAAATTTACACTTATTCATTTTATCTTTTCTATTTAAAATAAATAGTAAACCTTCTATGACTTGTTGCCATTTATTAAAACATTATCTGATACTTAAGGATCCAAAGATATAAAGGTCCTTTGCTTACAGTGACTTATACAACTCAAAACGCACACTCGAACTTTTTTCTCTCGCTTGACTGATCTTGTTACTATCTCATTTCTATATTGTATCTATAGCTACCGATTTCCCCCAGAGTAACTATCGTGCGTTTATATTTTCTCCAAGGAATCTGTTATGCCACAATATGTCAATTCCTTCCATCACAATTCAGAGGGAGGACACTGACCACTTGGTTATAAGTGGATGATGAGATTATGCATATTGTGGAAAATGATACGAGAAGTAATGGTGTAATCTGTATTGTTTTTGAATCCCAGTTGTCTGTGACAGCTAATCTTCAAGAACAACTGGTCTTGGGGACATCAGTATATCGAGATGAATCCAATTATCATTTTTTTTTATTATTATCATCAATCTTGTTCAGATACATCTATATATAAACAGTTACAAGACTCCATCAGCAATCTTCTTCATGTTATTTTAAACCAAAATTTGGTATGCAAGCTGTCTTTCATTCATGAAGATGCGCACAGAGGACATTAAAGTATCTACTTAAAGGTTTGCTGCACACATACTAGTCATGTCGGTACTGACCTGTCCTAGCTTGACAACTTGACTTTGATGTGCCCCTATTCAATGACCTCCACGTCAAGCAACTCTTGTTGTGGCCAGGATACTGTCATTCGTCTAGAAAGTATAGGGAGAGGGAGAATCCTACTGCCATGTGTTGTAATTGCAACCAAACACCGTCATCAAAAGCATGAGGAATTACAAACCCAAAAGTTTTAATCGCAATATGAAAGAGTAGGCCAAACAAGTGATAATTGATGATTAAGATTACCAAAAAAGCAATAGAGAAAAACTAAAAACACAATATTGACTACCAGGTGTGTAAATATGAAACCGGAATTTGCTGATAGATGGCTTTAGCTATCAATGGAGTTACCATCAGATTGCATCATTGTCACCATTTTCTCTTTTTGACATCTGACAGCCATTTTCAACCCACAACAATACAAGTTTCATACGACAGTGTAGTTTTCAAAAATGGTGAACATGTTGAGTTTTCAGCCTCCAAACTACGATTTGCAGACATTATTGATTTTCTGTTACCATTTAAAGAAAACTGCTCCAGAATGGCATTAAATGCTTGTCGAAGCTTACAAAGCACGTGCTCTTGGTAAATCACAGTGTTTTGAGTAGTTTAAAAAATTCAAAAGTGGTGATTTTGATGTGAGAAACGAAGACAGTGGAAGACCTCCAAAGAAGTTTCAGGACAGTAAGTTGCAAGCATTGGTGGATGAGGATGATGTCCAAATGCAATAAAAACTCGCAGATCAATTAAATGTAAACGGGAAGCTGTCTTCACACATTTAAAAGTGATGGGAAAGATCCAGAAGATGGGAAAATGGGTTCCACATGAACTGACTGACAGACAGAAAGAAAAATTAAAAACCACTTGTGAAATGCTGCTCGCCAGGTAGAAAAACAGGCATTTCTCCATCGAATTGTGGCAGGTGATGAAAAGTGGATACAATTTGAGAACCTTAAGCATAAAAGACCATGGGTAATTCCAGGTGAACCGTCAACATCAACTTCAATGCCAAATCACTGTGGAAGGAAGACAATGCTTTCTGTTTGGTGAGATCAAAATGGTGTGATCTATTACAAGCTACTTAAAACCTGGTGAAACTGTTAATACTGAACTTTATCAACAGCAAATGATGAATTTCAACCAAGCATTGCAGGAAAAACGACCAGATTACCAGTAAAGGCAACACAAAGTGATTTTGCTTCATGACAATGCACCATCACATACAGCAAAACCGGTCAATGAAATGATTGAAGCTCTTAGTTGGGAGATACTGATGCATGAGGCTTACTCACCTGACTAAGCTCCATCCGATAACACACTCTTTACATTGATGGGACATGCACTTGCTGATCAGCGCTTCACTTCATATGAAAATGTACGAAAATGGCTGAATGACTGGTTTGCATCAAAAGAGCAAAAAATTTTTTTGCGTGGTATTCATAAATTTCCAGAGAGATGGGAAAAATTTATATCTATCAATGAACAATATTTCGAATTAGGTACTTTGTACCATTTTTATACAATAATGGTGTTTTTTTATGAAAAAAAATCTGGTTTTATATTTATGCACCTGGTATTCACACATGCATGTTAACATGTAGACTACGATTCTACTGTTTTTAGACAGTGCTCCACTAATCAGAAGGGGGCCCCCATGCCATGCCAAATAATTGGGATTCCTGAATGCTGAAATGAAGTTTTAAAAAGAAATGAGAAAAATGACTTAAATCAACAAATTAAATAAAAACTAATTAAACATAGAGTTAATATTATAAATACATCTATTTCAATCATAAATAAAAGTTTTTTTTTATTTTATGTATATACTCACTTTCAAACAAAACATCAAAACTCGAACCTCTTTTCTGTACTACTCACTGTTTACATCGTTTGCGAAATAAATTTATCTTGCCTAACCTTCTGGACATGAAGGCTAGGGAATATTACTTGGTACTGCAGTTGCATGACAGTGAATTCAATCTACATTTGTATGCCCCAACCACAGTATGCTGCAGCCTTTTGTTAGAAGGGTAAAATCCTCATCGTTGTAGTGCAAAGTTGTTACTTTTCAGTATAGCTGTACTTAAATATTATTTTACAGTACATCCGTACTTCCAAGGTTTGAACTGCACGTTAACGAATATTGTTTTTGCTTTTCACCAGCATTTCAGGACTTTTGGTGCTAAAGCTGTTTCTGAGATGGGTTACTTTCTTTGCACATGTTTGATCTTGTTTTTCTATCCATGTGGTGTGGGCCCCTATGTGGTGTGGATCCATAGGCTGCAGCCTAAGAAGCATATGCCTAAATGTAGCCCTGGGTCTTACAGATATTTCTGTCTCCTTTTTGAAAGATTGGTACTATATGAGCATTATAACAATCCTCTGGTATATGATGTGTCAAATAGCTGTTGAGTAAACCGTGTGATAAGTATTTGATTAATTCCTTGTGTATATTCTCTGTTCCTGGTGATTTCTTGTTTCTAACATCTGCCAAAACTTGTTATAGTGCCTCCATTGTTACCATTGCTCCATTATTGTTCTACTAATCTGCATATTGTATCCACTGTTCTCAATAATATTTTTCCCACCATTTAATTTGTATAGCATTTAAGGTTACCGTATATTTTTCATATTATTTTTTTAATGCCTTGTCTTGATTTCCAAGTAAATCTTCTTCAATATCATTGACATGTTTATTCCAACTTTAAAGTTTTAGTTTTCTGTCTCCTCTTTAAATTATTGCATTTCTCCTTCTATATTCTATTTAATTTTTATCCGTTTCATAATTTTAGTGTTTCATATAAGTTTATTTCTTTGCTTGGATGCACTTCTTACTTTTCCTATGTATATGTGCATATCCTGAAAACAATAATATTTTTCCAGTCAGAGCTTATGTTGTTACTTTTTCTATATCTCTGATATGGTGGTCCGTGCTCTCTTGGTACATAGATTTTATCCTTTCATTGTTTAGCAGAATTTGGTATATTACTGTTACTTATTAAAAGAAAATGTTCTGATCTTATGTTTGCACATCTGTATTACACTTAAGTACTAACCATGAAAAAAATAGGAACTAAGTAGTGAAAAGAAATTACAAATTGGGTTAGTGAAATGAACCACCACTTACCTTAGATGATGGCTGCGTGGTGTGAACACACAAAGAATACAAGAACACAAATTCCATAGTAATTTTTGGGTCTTTGTCCTCTGCCAATAGGAGAACATTATGGAGAGTGGGTGTTATAGGAGATTGTCTCACAAAAACTGTTAGTCAGGAATGGTGTGGGTAAATTCAAACAAAGGACATGCCTTAGAGCCAACACCTGAGCTTTGCAAAGTAATATAGTGAAATATCAACAACATAAATATGAGTAAACAAAAATAAATAAGTAAATAAACTAAAATAAAATTTTAAAAAAGAACTTTAGACCAAAGAATGTTCTTCTGTCGACAAAGGGTGAATAGCTGAAAATTACTATGACATTTGTGTCATCTAAGGTAAATGGTGGCTCATTTCACTATCCCAATTTATACTTCTGTCAAGAGAAACTGTTGGTAATTTTGAGAGAGCTAAATGTTGCAAACTCTGTGGGGTATTTTCACTGGAATTCAGTATTGTCTTTCCTGTTGTCCATTGGAATTCAGTATTGCCTTTCCATTTGTTCCCAACACATCTCTAATGTTTATTTTTCCTATTCTTAAATTAAAATTTCCTAACATTCTGACACTGCTATTTTTATAAATTTGATTCACATTACTAATTCTCAATGCTTTTTGGAATATTCAACAGTAAATCCCCATTGAAAACCTCAAATTTCATTTCTAAAGTATATGTTTGTGGTACTGCATGCTATAGTTAAACTTGCAGTTTAATTATTAATAATCTATCTTGGTTTTGTTGTGTTGTTTCAGATTATTACTGACATGATTCTTACTCACCATATTAGTTCTGATACAGTTTCAAATGCCAGTGAAGCTCTCTACTGTCTAATTTGCTGTTTCAAGGTGAGGAAATATCAAATAGCTCTTAGTTAAATGTTGTATTGGTCTGTAGGCTTCCCAAAGTACAGAATGCATAGCTACTTTTTGCAAGATGCTGTCAAAATAATTAAAATATCACATTTCAGCATCTGATTCTGGTCTAATCATCAGGTACTAAGTTTCTGAAACGTGAACTGTCTTTCAGTAATCAAGTTACATAATAGCTTAGGCATGAGATTAATTACACAGACGGAAAAAAAAATCCCAACACCAAGAAAAAATTATTGTAGAGTAATGAAATTTGGACAATGCATTTGTCAAGTTAACATGTTTAATTGATTAAATTTTCAAGATCACAGGTTAATTTAAGCTCAAGAAAATGCATTTCAAATGTGAAATACTGTTAAATTAATAGCCGGTGTAACCTCCAGAATTTTGAATGCAAGCCTGCAAACGTGAATGCATTGTGTCATACAGGTTTCGAATGTCACTTTGTGGTATGGAGTTCCATGCTTGTTGTACTTGTGCTGTCAATACTGGGACGGTCAGTGCTGGCTGTGGATGATGCTGGAGTTGTCGTCCAATGATATCCCATACGTGTTCAATTGGAGACAGATCTGGTGATCTCGCAGGCCAAGGTAACATGTCGACACTCTGTAGAGCACGTTGCGAGACAACAGCGGTATGAGGGCGAGCGTTATCCTGTTGAAAAACTCCCCCTTGAATGCTGTTCATGAATGGCAGCACTACAGGTTGAATTACCAGACTGACGTACAAATTTGCAGTCAGTGTGTTTGGTATAACCACAAGAGTGCTCCTGCTGTCATAGGAAATTGCTCCCCAGACCATGACTCCAGGTGTAGGTCCAGTGTGTCTAGGCCGCAGACAGTTTGGTTGCAGGCGTTCCCCTGGCCTCCTTCTGACCAACACTGGAGATCTGTTGTGTTTTCTGATGAAAGCAGGTTCTGCCTTGGTGCCAGTGATGGCCGAGTGTTGGTCAGAAGGAGGCCAGGGGAACGCCTGCAACCAAACTGTCTGCGGCCTAGACACACTGGACCTACACCTGGAGTCATGGTCTGGGGAGCAATTTCCTATGACAGCAGGAGCACTCTTGTGGTTATACCAAACACACTGACTGCAAATTTGTACGTCAGTCTGGTAATTCAACCTGTAGTGCTGCCATTCATGAACAGCATTCAAGGGGGAGTTTTTCAACAGGATAACGCTCGCCCTCATACCGCTGTTGTCTCGCAATGTGCTCTACAGAGTGTCGACATGTTACCTTGGCCTGCGAGATCACCAGATCTGTCTCCAATTGAACACGTATGGGATATCATTGGACGACAACTCCAGCATCATCCACAGCCAGCACTGACCGTCCCAGTATTGACAGCACAAGTACAACAAGCATGGAACTCCATACCACAAAGTGACATTCGAAACCTGTATGACACAATGCATTCACGTTTGCAGGCTTGCATTCAAAATTCTGGAGGTTACACCGGCTATTAATTTAACAGTATTTCACATTTGAAATGCATTTTCTTGAGCTTAAATTAACCTGTGATCTTGAAAATTTAATCAATTAAACATGTTAACTTGACAAATGCATTGTCCAAATTTCATTACTCTACAATAATTTTTTCTTGGTGTTGGGATTTTTTTTTCCGTCTGTGTATTTTTTATTTGTTGCATACTGTAGAACTGTTGCAGGTATCTAGAGATAAGACATATGGTAGTACAGAAAAACTGTTTTAATTTAAATCTTATATGTACACCAAACTAATATCTTGTTTTTTTTTTTTTAAATAATGTAACTATTTACATTATGTCCATATGTGATGATGGTATAGTGACAGTAATAATAGAACAGGAAATTACTGTTAGTTGATAAGAATTTTGGTAAGGGTAGAGGAAGCAAACTCATCACTTCATAAAGATAAATGATAAATTCAAGCTTGGAGTTTTGAGAGAGTGAGAAGAGTATCAGAGTGATGGGATTTTCAGTCGAAGGGTACCAAAGAATACGCAAGCCAGGGTATGAATCCAGGATACCAGACTGGATGGTAGTTTAGGGAAAGAGACTGTATTTGTCTAATCATAGAGCAATCGTCTGGTTTTTGCAGTTGTGAGAACTGGTTATGGGCATCCAATAGATACTCTGTTTTGAGTGTAAATCTGTTGCATCCTGATGCAAACACGGTTGTTGGAGAATCGTATACAAAAACTAGGGTAATGAGGGCAGTTGTCATGGCCAATGAGAGGTGAGGTTTTTCCAGGTATGTGATTATGGCCACAGGTATGTTTTGCTTCCTGTGTGGCCTATTGCAGAGAAACAACAGTAAGGGAGGTTTAATGGAGTTTCGTGATATTTGTGGGAAAAGATATTATTAATGTTAGGTGATATGTTGAGACAAGGGACTTGCAGGGTAGAGGGGAGGGGAATTTGGGGGAAGAAGTCACAAAGAAAGTAGGATGTCATTCTAGGTTTGTGGTTTATGGATTGGAGACAATTGCCCATCTTCTTACCATTTGCTTCAGGTCCACAAATATCTACCTTCTAATTCCATTAACCCACTCTATGGTACCTTCCCCTGCAGTAGAACATGTTTTAAAATGAGCAGCATACAGTCAGCCATAGGCACCTATTCCATCACACTGGCTACTGGGAAAATCATGCCCATAATTCGATAAGAAAACTTGCACCATGACCCATCTTACACTTATAGGTCCTATTTGGACCCCACCACCAGTTTTCTATTAGGATGAATGGTCATGGGAAAACAGTTAACACCCAAAACATAAACCATCAAGTTATTCCCCCACATCATTTCTTACAGCTACGATAACTTCAATAGCAGTTGGAACCATTAGAGCCTTTCCTGAAACCATTTCTGTATCTGAGCTCCCCATAGAGAAACTAGCTTATCAACATATCCTTCATATCAGACATCCCCCTATTCATAACCTCTGATAGCACCATTTCTCTCCCAACCAAAGAAAATACAGGTGCCATATTGGGTTTTCAGCAGTGTGTAGTGTTTAGACATGGATTTGTTAGAAATATATCCTCCAGGAATCTTAAAGCAACTGAAGATTCTTAAATGGTCAAAAACAGTGAGCCCTGTTTGAATTCAGGTTAGAGCATTTTCGAAGTATGTGACAGAATTTGAACCCTATCTGACCGAAATATAGCATGAATTGTTAGAGGAGGAAAAGATACCTTCTGACTGGAAAACAGGGAATGTTAACCAATTTTCAAGAAAGGAGATCCCCACTAATTATTGACCGATCTCTCTAACATCTGTCTGCAGCAGAATTTTCCAGCTCTCCTATATTTGAACATTAGGAAATTCATAGAGGATGATTGCACGAAACCAACATGTATTTCAGAAGAATAGATAGTGTGAAACACAGCTCACTCTCATGACATGAAAGTTGTTGAAGGATTGCAAGTTGTGCATTTTTTTGTTTTTTTTTTGTTTTTGCTTTTCCAGGAAGCAATCAATACTGTTCCATACAACCACAATTTGGTATAAAAATATATGAAATATCACAACAAATAGATATGAGATTTCTTAACTGCATGTTCTCAATATGGCATCGTAGGGAAGAAGCATCTACTTTTGTATAAACTGAATGGGACCTCCTGTAGGGAAGTGTGATAGGACCACTTTTATTCCTGATATTTATAAATTATCTTAGACACAATAGCAGTTTAATATTGTTTGCTGATGGTGCAGTTGTCTGTAGGGTATTAAAGGGTTTTGCTGATTGTTTAGGGATTCAGTGTGATCTCAATGTTATTTCAACATGGTGCACAAAATGGCAACTTAAACTGCTATAATTGCAAGGTAATGCACATAAACGAATAATAAGACACCGGTTGCATATGAAAACAAACTAAGCCATTCAATTAATGGGAATGTTGAATCCTTGAAGTAGCAAGGTGTAATAGCATAAAGGAACATAAAATGGGATTATCACACAGCATCGGTCATTGGAAAACCTAATTCTACACAGCGATTCATAGGTCGTATTTTGAAGCATTTGTTAGGGTCGAAGCCGTATCGGGGTACGGGTATCGGCTTGTACACCTAAACTTGAAGTCTTCCAAATGTTACCAAAAGTTCGGGAAAAGTTCTATAACCGTGAAAAACCTTGGAAAATGCTAACTGTAATGATGAGGTCAGTCGCCACTTACAGAATTAACCCCCTGTAAGTAAGGTACTAAAAGAGAAATAAAAGTCGAAGTCCGAATCACTGAATTATATATTCTAAAAATTTTCACAGAATTTACATAAAGTCACAGTTAGCAATGGCAATCGGAGAAAATCATTTGCCGAAGATCACAAGTCATGAAACAGAACAGACCGCTACACCCTGAATGAAAGTGAAAGTTAAAGTTCACATCGATGAACACATGTCGGAAAAGTACAAAATTCTAAGGTTGGTAATGGCGTCAGTCAGCCATGCTGCCCAAGTTCCGGTTTTCCATCAGCCACCGCAAGCCGGACTCACTCAAATCCGTTTACCAATGAACTACATGTTAACTCGATGAGGTGTTCGAACAGACTGCGACGAAACCATGTCCGGGCTCACTATTATCAAAAATGGCCTACTGACCTAGACAACAGTCTATCTAGAAAAATTTTTGTTAACTGAGGACTTCCAGAAAATCACAAGATGTAGAGCATAACGAGACAAGTGTAGTGATGTGGTTGGTTTTGTTTTTAAAGCTTCCAGACCGGTGTAAATGATTTTTGAAAGTTGGTTAATCGGAAAGCACATTTGTTAGAGTATTGCCGAACGTCACATCTGAAATATGAATTTGCTAACGTTTGAAATATCAAGTTTATACTATTTTCAAAGTGTTCCCCAGCTTCTGCTGAGTTCAGTGGTGTAAAAATCTTTTAAATCAGTTAAGGATGCCAGAAGTTATTGAATTTCTAAAATTTGCTGATTTCCTAGGTGGTGCAAGAATTTATTCACTTTTTGTTTAAAGTCGGTTGTGGCCTGAAACTATTTTTAAACCGTACCTTTATTTTATTTAAGTGTTTTAGAAAAGTTTTAGTTCGTGAAATATGTTAGTCAGAGAGAAATTCAAATTGCAAGTTGGTTTCTACGACGTCACCAAAAAACGGATTTTCATTTATTTATATCTTCTGTTTATTAGTTGATGGCTATTGGAAACTTAAAGAATATTGGCTTGCCGGTTATTTAGCTTGGTTAAATCTACTTTTAAACCTCTGAAATTACTTAGATGTGCTGGAATTAATTATTGAACTCCACCCATGTGGTGATGCTTTAAGAATCATATTTACTGCTTTAAATCAGTCTGGAACTGCGAGTTATTAGTGAATTTAATATCAATTGGTGAAATTATAATTATTGAAATGCTTTACAGTGGTCAATTATGTGAAATATCAGTGATATGGTTGTTTAACCAAACCTGTTTATTTCACTTCAGAATTATCATGGATTACGCTCATTTAGGTAAGTTTACAGTTTAAATTTTATTAGAAACTTCTTATTTATGGTTGCTATGTGTTGTTTATTTACTTTTCTGAATCTAAAGTGTTGTTATATCGATTTAAAACCATGATATCCTGTATTGAATGTTAACCTCAAACTTCGTCGGATTTTGACTGAATATTGAAAATAGAGAGTAAAGTAGTTTACACATTGTGACGTATTTTTATAAGAAGTACCTGCAAAATTTTTGTGCAGCCTCTTCTGGTGTTTTGTTGTGCTGTGTGAAGTACTTATTATAAAAGATTGATTGAGTGTGTGCAGAGAAGAGCTGGGCGATTTGTGCCTCCTTGCCACAGTCCTTATGAAATTTTCATGGAATTGATGAGGAAATTGGACTGGGATTCTTTGGTTGACAGACAACATAGTTTCTACACCGATTTGTTGAGTAACATACAGACATCTTTTACTATTCATGATTGCAGTGACATACTTCCACCTCCAATGTACACAGTGATAGTATAGATAATATCAGGGAACCGTTTCATGCAAAGCACCTCTGCCACCCACAGTTTTCTGTGAACTGAAAAGTATGGATGTAGCGCTACTGATGAACCCTCTGCATGAAATACCAAACAGAATCAGCTACAGACAAAGCAGTATGTGCATGGTACACCAAGTTCATTAAAACTGGTATCGAAATGTTAGGACACACGTGATGGGAACTTCAGTACAGGATTGATGTGTGTTGTGTCAAAGGTTTACATATCAAGCATGTGTAAGGTGTATCAGAAACTTGGAGAGATTCTGCAACTACAGATGTGACTGTTTTGGCTGTATCCTGTGTATATTGAACCTGTTGTGACAGTAAAAGGTTGTTAGTAGTATTCCTGAAATGAATTAGACCATCCATTTATGATAACAAAGTTGTAATAACGTTTGGATTTAGGGACTACTACTAGAAAGTATTAAAAGATTGTTATTGTTAATATTATGTATTAATTCTAGGATGGTTATACGGCATTGATGAACCATCTCCTGCATATCCAGTCAACTCAAATGGATTACCATACTGTTGAAAGACTGGCAGGAGCATTTAATGGACTCTTATCAAATATGAACTTCAGTATGGAGCCAGGAGAGAAAAAGAAGTTTCAAGAGCATTATGAAAATTTTGTTGCAGATGTCAATAGATTTCTTGTTTTTCAAATGATAACATAATTTTCTAAGAATCTTTCTTTTCTTTCTATGCTAAGGATTGAGAAGGAAGCCATCACTTCACATTTTAGATGGAATAGCAGCTGAAGACAGATAATACATTATCAATAAACTTGTTCATCATCAAAAATGGTGCCCTAACAACACAAAATGTTTCCTTATTTATGAAGGGTGGCTCCAAAAACTGTACTTTCTGTCATGGGGTGCATTTTGTTTGTTTCTGTGCCCTCATACTTTTTATCTTTCAAAATTGGTTTTGTTTAAAAGCTGCATTTTTTATATGATTAGTTATAACAGTACATTATTACATGTGTAGTTACGTATGTATGATTTAATTTTGTTTACATGTAAGGATGTTGGTTGAGCTCTTAGTGTTATTAGTTGATACTCCATGATTTTATCTGAAGAGCTTACGACAAGTTCCTATTGTAGTTTTATGCTACAAAATAGTGATGAAGAATGGTGAACTTCAGTAAACTGACCAGTCTGATATCTCAAACTTTGGATGTATTGTGTGGTTTGATACTTTGACAGCATATTGATGCAATTTTATCTTTGTAAGTGTCCAGCTGGATGGGATTGTGAAAACATTATTACATTTCTAGTTCTGCCGGCATCATTCGGTTTACAATACCTTCTGTCGATGAAGTCTAGTGTGACTGTTCTCATGCTGCACACACCCTTATCTACATAGTGGCATAACCCCTCACTGAGGCTTGCTCCCAAGCTTCATCAGTTCTAATATTATCGTACGCACCTTGGCTTATCTGCGACAAATAAAACGTCTGAACAGTGTCATTCATTCCCTTGGTGCCCTGTTGTGAGGGTTTGTCATGGCCCTGTTTCCAATCAGCTACAACAAGATTCCAGACTTTTCTTGAAAGAGGGTGCAATTCCTGTTAATATTGTTTGTCTTCAGCTAAACTTCTGTCACCTTTACTTTGACTGAATCCAAAAAGTAGGATGCCCTGGATAACTCTTCTATCCTGTTAACATATCATTGTATCTCGGCAGGCGACTGAAAGGCACGTTTTTTCTATAATGAGACACAACTTGCAGATAAGTCACTATACGTATAACATGGTGCATGATGCAAGGCAGTCACGGTAGGATTTTCAGTGACAGAAGCTATTTTATACCTGTTGAAGCTGTCAAAAAATGTTGTGTTTTTGCAATTCCATCTGGCTGGCAACATATGAAGAGCACATCATTTCCATTTATTGGCCAGTATTGATGACATTAGCTGGTTTGATATAAATGACCTCATGTTAACAGTGATTAATTGTCGAAAGTATGAGGCTGTCATATATTCTAAATATGCTCTTTTTTTACCAAAAAAAAAGAAAAAAATAATATTTATATTTATGGTGTTATGAAAGGTATTGTTTGTATATAAAGATGTTGAGATTTATGAAGAATTTTTTATTTTTACAGAAGCCAAAAGAATGTAAATTAAAACTTATTTTGTACATAAAATCCTTCAATAAAGAAGATATTACTTTTAACTGTACACTACCTTTTCTCTAATGCCTTGAATTAATGAGAGGTTTAAGTATGCCTCTGACATGTAATGCAAGTCCAGCATTTATCATTAGGTAGTGAAAATGAACATAGAATTTTTTTTGTGTTTATACAGACTATTGCTTTCAAATTTCCTGAATGACTTGGCAGAGTTATAGATGGATCTCTCTGATTCTGTTTATACACATCTTATTGAATTTATAGAAACATTCACAATATGGTGTGAGATTTTATTTATTTTAAATATATTAATCGTATTGAGATTTTTTTTGTTGGCTACTGGATGGAGTCTGTTTATGGGTATTTTTAGATGTCAATTTTAAAGAAACACCAGAGCCTCCGTAGTTATCATTAATTCTCATGTATAACTGCTACAGTATGTATTTACAGGTTTTATGAAGAAACAACTCAATTTTTAACATTCATAATCTTGTTAACGTTGCAAAGGGTTTTTAGAGTCCCTTCTCTTGAAATCTATTGTATCTTATTTTTTGCTGTTTTGTAGCAGATTATTGAAAATATTTTTACCTTTATATTTAATTCTTTACTATGCACATGTTTACTTAAACTATTTTTAATTTTTTTTCCCCTGTGATAATCATGTTTTTATTATTTATTGTAAATAAGGAATAATGGCAAATGTCATTAATGAGAAAATGTATTCTGATATTTTTCTTCAAGACATTCTAGGGCGTACCTCGCTCATAATTTTTCTTACCTGTCAATGTGATCTGAAAACCTTGGCACTGTGTAGTGCTATGAGATTAATGATACTTAAGGACTTGGAATTGGCTGAGGTTGGGAGGTCTACTGGAGCATGTTCTGAGAGCAGCAGAGAAGTTTTTATGTATGTAAAATCTGAAATTGTTACCAAGAGTTTTGTTTACATTTTGATCACTTGGTCAATTTTTTAATTTTTGATAGCCTATATAATTGAAATTTTTTGTTTTTTTTATATATATGTAATTTAATTAATAAGTTTGTAGCCGTTGTGTGAGTTAATACAGTCATCTCTGCTAGGTTAGGTTAAAAAAAATTTCTCACATATTTTGTATTTTTTGTTAACTGCTGTTAGTAATCGTTTGTAATCCAGGGTAGAAGTGTGGTAATTGCAATAGAATAGTGAGGGCATATGTATTTTGTAACATATGTGAGAAGTGGTTTCATTGGGGTAACTGTAAAGGCATAGGGAATGGGGAAATTGAGGATGCTCATCCATAGTTGTGCTAGTTGTGCTGGAATGAGCATTCAGTAGCTGTAGGTGTACGCTTAAGTAAAATGCAGCAGACCTGTAGGAAAAATCTTGTAGGTAAATCTGGTGCACAAGTGATAAAGGAGAGGAAAGTCTTACTGTGAAGAAGTAGTAGTCTTGGGGAAGTCTTATGCCATAGATGCAGGAAAATTTGAATCAGATTTCCAGTTCATGAGTATTTTTAAACTTAGTGCTTCTCTTGCTCATTAGATAGAATGTAAAGGCTTTACATGTAAGGATTTCACAGATGAGGATCATGTAGTGATAGTAGTGGGAGTGGGGAATAGTTTTAGACAGGGATGATACTAATATTATTACAGGTGACATGATGAAGATTAAAACATCCAGCATGCATAACTTGGATCATTCTGGTGACTGTCCTGTGATGCTATGGTCAGCCACAGATGAACTTTGTTGAGAGACAAGTGAATCTGGAGTTAAAATGACTTTGGATGTAACTTCAGATCTGGCATGGGTTAGGTACCTGTGGAGGCTATTTGTAGACGGGGTTATGCTAGGCATGGCCTATACCTAAATAATAGAGGGGTGGTGGTTCTTTTAGATTTGGTTGCTAGATGTTTAATTGATGCCACCTTCCCTCATGAAAGGATTCCTGTAGTTAAAGGTGTTAGGGCAACCCTTTATTAGATTAGAGCCAAGTGTTAGGTGGGGAGTCTTTAAAAACTGATTACCACTTGAACTAAATTCTTTTGACATCAAATTTTTTTTTAAAAAAATGATGGGATTAGTATATTACATACAAATATACAGGCCCGCCGTAAGTGGGCGTACAAGGCGTGCACCGCACACGGGCGGCACATCAAGGGGGGCGGCAAAACGAGTGATCGACAGTCGCCGCAACGAAATTTGCAGCGTATTATGTAGCGGGCGACCTTTTTTAGCTCAACAGCTGCTTCGGGCGGTCGGCGACACTCGAGATGGCAACAATGGGGGCGGCAAATAATGTTGGAAGGGGCGGCAATCTCTTGATCCGATTCGGAAATTTCCTAGATCCACCACTGGCTGTAGTTAGACAGGGGGCGGCATAATCGGGATTGCACGCGGTCGCTCTAACAGCTAGCGGCGGACCTGCAAATATATTAAGGCTAAGGAGCAGTGCATGATGATCCCAGCTACTACATTGACTGTATACGACTCCCTGGGAAGGCTACTACTCCGGATAAGGAGTTTTTTTTTTTTTTCACAGACTTATCTACAAAGCAACTGGTGTTTGTACTACCCTTTACTGTTGCTCATTTACCAAGAGTAAAGTAAGTGCACAGTTGGGTTAAGTGGGCCACTTCGGGTCACATTGCAGAAATGCATCAGTGATCATTTACATAGATACTTAAGGAGTAACCCACACTTCAGGGGGGATGAGTCAGGTCAAGGTAGGTCAGAGTGGGCCACATTGTTGGATCATTTCTGCAGGCATATTTTTCTGTCTGATGCGCCCCCGATGCTCTCTGCACTGACCCAATGTGCAGTATGAGTTCCAAGAGTACTGACTGATTATTGTAAAGTAGGTTATAATTCTTATAAATTAATTATTTTACTTCAATAAAACTTATTATTTTTTGCTAAATAATAAAAAATTACATACAAAAATTAACAACTTCATGAACATATAAAAATTATAAAATTTGTTGCTTACCTTAACTTTTTCATTGCATGCAAATATAATAGATGGGGAGCACCTCATCTCTTTAGCAATAACTTACAAAGAGTTGAATGATTTATAACACTCAAAATATAATGATTACTAAAGGGAAAAATTATATGGGAGAAAATAGGTAGGTTATTAAAACAACTGGGTATAATATCATAATTCAAATTTTTATTTGTATATTCAATATAATTTGCCATCAATTTCTTTACACCCCACTTGCAATATTTCCATGTTTCCTGTTAAATGAGCAAGTTTTTTAAAAAATATATTGTGAAATTATCCCGAATCTTGTTAGTGTCTTGTGCAGCATGACAGCCCATGTAAGGAAAATCCTGAAGTGTTTCTATTTCTGTGCTGTCAGTATTATCCACATCTTTGTGACTCGTGGAGATAGTGAAAAAGTTATGAAGCTAGAACATGGCAAAAATTATTTTATTTATTTTATTAGATAAAATTGACCCTCTCCTTTCATAGATTCGAACCTTCTAACTATGACACTAAAGGTGACTCCACTCTCCCTCATTGCTGTACTGAGCAGAGTTGATTGAATTTATCGTCAAGAACTAAAAGCAATGATTGATAGTTTTCTGTGGATTGTAGGAGAGGCCATTGGTAGCAAGTGACATTCACTCATAACATGAATAAACTGTACAGTTGCTATACAGTCATAGAAAATTCATCTGAAGATGCCAGTTCTTCAAAACTACAACACACTGTGAACTAGCATATACCAACATATTTTGCACAGAGACTTCTTTTGGCCTAACAATGGATTTTCTTCTCTTTTCTCCTTTTTTGTGTATATATATATATATATTTCTCTTCCCTCTTCTTCTCACCCTGTTATATACCATAGCTTGTTTGCAACCACCTAGACAGTCAGATTCCATCAGCTAGAAGGGACATGATGCCTGATGAAGACAGCAGAGCTAGATGTCGAAACGTTGTGTTTATACAACACTATCCAGAGGATTTTAAGGGGAAAAATGTATGTTGTTCATTACTGCAAATAAAATGCCTGTCGATACTGATTTTCTTCTAAAAATAAAAATTAAAGCGTAATACCCCTAAACCGATTAAAATTTAATACTGAAATATATTTATTTTACCTGCTTTAAAATCTTTTTAGGGAACGATGTTTTTTTATTTGTAGACGGACGTCCCAGGTAGTATACTCCGAACAGACCGCTGAGTTGCCGATTTCGCTATGTGCAGGTTTCCAGTCCGCTTAGTCAAAATTCCTGCTGACCTGACACACTTATTTTTATTGCATCTGGTTTATGTTGGTTATTATTGCAAATAAAATTGTCTATAAATTGGTTAACATACTTGTGCCAGAGATGTCATTCTGCCCCTATTGTTTCAATAATTCTGAGTTATGTGAAAATATATTAAAATCCAAGTATGAAATAATTTTCTGTTTTTTCTGCATTAAATCCTTTTTAGGGGGTGATCTCTTCTGTAGACCGATGCACTAGTTGTAGGACCATCAGGAAAACCTAGGCATCTAACTCAAACTGTGACAGTCACTACTTTCCACACAGACCAACACCTGGAATCATCTTTTTCTGTGATCCGAAAGGACAGTGTTCCAGTGCCTAGTGTAAGAACAGAAGGAAAACACAAAAGCAGACAGAAAGGAGGTTCTTCACAGGTGCTGACATCAAGCACATATACAAATGAACTTGGAGCTGCAAAAGTTAAAAAAAGAAAAAAAAGAATAGGGAACACAATGCTAGAAAGAAAACTACCAAGGGCAGAAAATCTAGATTAAAACGAGTGTCATTTGATGACGGCCAAGAAGACACACACTGCCTGAATTGCAACAAAAGTTTTTCTGCTTCGAGATCACAAGAATGATGGATTCAGTATCAAATGTTCTCCTTTAGGGCTGACAAACTCTTTGCTTGAGTTAAAGGTAACAGTTTTTCTTTGGTTTGCATAAATTGCAATTAATTTTAATTTACATTTTGTGTCATAAAAAATCTATATTTGCCAAGTTATCTAACTTTTCTTTAAATAAAGGACACTCCTTTGCACATTTAGACCATTTTTAATCACTTATTTCTGATTTTGAAGCCAAGTAGCCACTGCCATGTCTGGCAAAGTGGCATTCCCCCCCCCCTCTCTCTCTTAATTTGTTACTAAGCTTAATCCAAAGGTAACTAAAAAATTCTAGTGTGGTTGAAGTATCTAACCACTAATTTTGATGCCCTTAGGTTTATTGAAAGTTAGCTTAATACATCATCAAACATTAGCTTGGCCACTCTGCCCAGCTCTCCCCAACTAACTCTGCATGTAAAGCTTGTGTCAAAAGTCAGGACAATGCACCTGGATTATAACCATCATCATCAGTTTTCTGCCATCGGGCAGGTTTTCACTTCACTGCTCTCCATGCTCTTCTATCTTCTGCCTTTCTCTTTAGAACCATATGGTTGCTGTCTTCCTTGATGTTGTCTATAATTTTGTACCTCCTTCTTCCACTTATTCTCCTCCCACAGACTAGACCTTCCAAGGCGTCTTTTATCAGGCATTCCCCTCTCAACAAGTGTCCCATCCAGTTTTTCTTTCTCTCCTTTATTACTTGGAGAATTTTTCTGCTTTCACTGACCCTGTCCAGCACTTCAACATTACTTATTATATCCATCCAGCTAATCTTCTCCATCCTCATCTCAAATGCTTCTAACCGCTTTTCATCCCCTCGCCTCAGTATCCATGTCTCCGACTCATAAAGAGCCACACTCCATACAAAACATTTACCAAGTCTTTCCCTAAGTGTTTTGTCTATTTTTCCAGTTAGTATCCTCCTTTTCCTATTAAATGCTTCCTTCGCTACGGCAATGCGAGATTTTATCTCCTGATGGCGCCTCAAATCTTCGGTGATCATAGTCCCAAGATATTTGAACGAACTTACTTGCCTGATATCAGCTCTTCCTAACTTAATATTTATTATTTTCCTTCCTTTTCCAATCACCATACTCTTAGTTTTTGCTGCATTGATTTTCATTCCAAACTCTTGGATTATAACAGAAGTTGTAAATTTATGATGACATCAAAAGGACATTATGTTGGTTGGTTGGTTGCTAGCTTTCAGCCAGATAAAATTTTTGAGGTATGCTATCAAACTAGTAACTCTAGATTTAGTAAATGTGCAAAAGATCTTAACATACCAATGGAAAACTGAGTGACTGCAGGCTTAACGAAATCAAATTTTTGATGCTTGATATATTCTTTGTTTTACACCTCGACAATTACAGATGTGTAAGGACTGAGGCAAGGAACGGGAAGTAATTCGGCCATGGCCTTTTGAAGGAACCATCATGGCACTATCTGGAGTGATTTGAGGAACCATGAAAATCTGGAAGGTTGAATGGGGATTTGGACTCTCGCCCTCCCAAATGTGAGTGCAGGGCATTACTGCTCACACACCAGACTTGGAGCTTGATATCAACAGTTTCATCTGCCAGAGTTCTTCAAGAGTCACAGCTGTCTCTAGTCATCAAAATAATGATTGGAGTTCTTACCTGCAATAACAGATCAACTGCAGCAGAAGAGTAGATGACATGATACGTTGGCTCCTAAAGTTCTGAGGGTAATATGACACTCAACTAAAGAGCAGAGATTTCTCGTTTATATGATGCATTGGTCCATTACAGAAAAAAAAAAAAAAATTGTATATCTCCTTAAATGCATACATACACTGAGCACTAGCATTTCCATCCTTACAATCAGTTTTGACAGGAAAGAAATTAGTATCCTTATTTCTATTAGATCTAGGTAAGTTTCCCCTAATAAGAATCTGTTCAGTGGGATATTAGTTGTAATATACAACTAATATTAACAACAGGAGCATAAAATTAGATGAAGCCACTAAACAGGATACATCTAGAAAGAGGAGGATATTGATCAGATGAAAATGAAAGCACTGGCTCATGGGAGAAAATGTAAATTTTTCCCTTCCCAATCTCTGCTCACTGATATGGTACATAACAACTCTTTCATCATGTCACGGAATCATTTCAAGTCTGTCAGTGTAAAAAATTTTATATTCGCATGTGAAAAGATTTTTTTCTAAAGAATGATCTTTATAGTTTAAAGCACACTGACATATAGCATACATATAAATTTGTGTAGTACTAGTTCCTTATAAACTAAAAGCACTGGTGCTAGGAACACTGACTGTAACCACTGTGTCCTGATACAACAACTCGTGTTGATTATAGTTTCAAATATTTTGTCTGAATCTTCTAGCTGATAATTCCTGTTTTAATAATAATTCAATACTTGCTACTCCTGACATTTTTATCACATTTCAAGCATTTCTTCATCCATGATCAAACACTGATACAAGCATGTTTACTGGTTTTAAACTTTTTTTTTTCTACTGGTATTAACATTCCTACTGCATCTGTTTTTAAATGTATAGCAATCAATCAATACTGTTTACCTCACTTAGGTAATGAAAATGATAGTGTCTTCCGACGATGTTTCCAGTGTATTATTGAAAATAATAATGTATAAATTTACGGCAACAAATAACTTCTTTGTTAGTATTGAAAGTATAACCTAGTGAAGTTCACATTTACTTCATTAATAATGAAAATGTCTAATTCAGAAAAAAATAACAGGAAAAATTTAATTTTCAATGAACACACATTTTTTAATAGGTAAAGGTCATTTCTAAATAATCACAAATTATGTGTTTTTATGACAAAAATTCTTCTCGGGGTGTTCTGGCAGACAAGGCATGCACAGTCGGTGAGTTGCTGTCGCAGTGTCAACTTTGGTCTTTCTGCCTGATGAAGACAACAGTGACTGTTGTCAAAATGTCGCTCATGGAAGAGAACTGATCCAGCAGAACACCCGATAAGAATTTTTGTCATCTCTACGCTGGGAAAGACTCAATTCCCTCATATGTTTTTCTATGATTTCAGACACCATATGAACTGCTTAAATTTAATTTAGAGTTAACATTTAGGTCTTTTCTTTCTATCCTATTTTACTTATGCAACAAATAAAAGTGATCAAAGTAAAATCAAAATTTCTGTATGAATTTCCAACTAATAATGATCAACTGTCAAACAGTTCTTTTAAAAATAATAATAATAATTGTTTTATGGACTTGTTTAATTTTCTTAAACACAAACGAATTATTCATCATACACACAGCAACAGAGGGGAAAAGGGGGCAGAAAACATAGATTATAACAATTAATTGTTATTAAAGAAATCCAATGCGACTATTTTTTGTTGCATGAATTTTACTGCTCATTGGAGCATCGTCAGCAACAAATCTTCATTGGAATTTACGCTTGGTGTTTACAAGTTATTGAATCATGTTTTGACGTAATCCAAAAATTGTAACATTTGCTGGTAGATTAATTCTTACAGTTTATATTAGTGTTGGTAGCTGCACATCTTTGATCTTTCAACAAATCACGTTCAGCTCTCCCAACGAGTTTCCCTGGATAAAGATATGAAGTTATGCACCAAGCTGCTGGTGTACCAAGCTGTTGTGGTCTTCACGTTACTCAGTGGATGTGAGACCTGGACCCTTTATCACCATGACTTTAAGAAAAAGGAGCAATTTCACAAAAAGAAGCTTCACTATGGTATGATTATGTGCCATGTTTTAGTTCTAGAAAGGACACAAATGAACAGAATTGAAACCGTTAACATTAGTCACTGACTCAGAAGTATTGGACATGTCCAATGTATCAGCAACAACAGACTCTCCAACAAATTTTATATTTTGAACTCAGCACTTATAGTGCCCCCTTGAAGCACTTCAAAGACAAGTTCAAAAGAACAAATATAGACCTGAATACAATGGAAGACCACATTTTCTGGTGCAAAACCACCTCCACGGCTGTCACACTGTTTAGAAATGAGATGATTGTGTGCCAAATGTTTGTTCTAGAAAGGACACGAAATGAACAGAATTGAAACCCTTATCATTAGTCACAGTGCAATGTTGCAGGCAATTATTTTATGCCAGGATCGGCATCATCAGCCATCAATGACACCCACATAAATGAGTATCTGCAAGTGCGAAACATAAATTTGGAAAGGATGAAGTTCCATTTAGAACCATGTGTTGAAAAAGCAGAGATGTGCAGTAACCAACCCTAATGAAAGTATCAGTAATAAACAACCAGCAAATGTTATAATTTTAGGATTATGTCAATCACAATTTAATAAGTTATATACACCAAATGTAAATTTCAGTGCAGATACATTGCTGATGATGCCTCGATGAGAGGTGAAATGTGTATGGCAATATACAAAAGACCATTGCATAAGCATTCTTTATCAACAATTAAATAACAAAGCAACTGTGGGGAAAACGGCTTACAATAACACTGCATTAAATTACACAATTTATTCTGCAACTTGTTATTCCCGCTTTATGCTATATCCTCAGACACAACTTTTGACTCAACTCCCTATGGTTTTCAGTTATATATTAGATAACACATCACTCTTTTCCTCTCCAACTGAAGTTGTATAAACATGGCAGAGGTTTCACCTCCAGGTGAAAAGAAGCCTAAACTTTTTGTTCAATATCTTTTCTTCATAAATCTTTTAAAACCCTGTTTGGTTGTAAAACAAACCAAACTTGAGTCTTGCCTGGAAATCAACATGGATTTTGTTTAGTAGTATTTCAAATACAAATGAGTATACAAAGGGACTGAGTCAATTACACTTCATAATTCTCTATCACCAAAGTAATATTAATATTTAATTGAGCCTGCAGTTTAACTATTTCAATTTTTCAGTTCTTTAAAGAAATATAATCTTCTATTTAAATAGAGAAAAACTACTGTAATTTGTATTCACTCCAAATTTCCTAGCTTTCTTGCTTATTCCTTCATTTTTATAAAGCTTTCATACAATCTGTTAGTAAATATTTAATTTATTGATTTAGTTTTGGGTGGTTTGTAAACATTAAATTCAACTCCTGCTTTGATAATTGTAAGGAAAATCGAGGTAGTATCAAACAATTCCTTGAATTGTCGTGTACATTCAAGCCGTTGTTTGCTGGAAGTGAAATTGTTTGGGAGGTTGGCAACGCTACTGAGGAAGGTGCTATGCTGTACAGCAGACAGTTGTAGTTGGTTTCTTGCGTGCAGTGCATGATATTTTAGACATAGTTTCTTTCTTTTGTCGGATTGTGAAATGTTGTCTTTAGAGCAGAGTGGCAATATCAAATTCTGTGTCTTGCTGGAGAAATCACCCTTGGAGACACTTGAGATGCTGAAGAAAGCGTACAGAAACTATGCAATGTAAAAAACAGCAGTTTACAAGTGGCATAAGCATTTTCGCGAAGGTCACGCAACAATAATTGAAGATGACGTTCAGACTGGGCAGCCTTCAACTTCCAATGCAGATAAGAATGTTGAGTGTGTTCAACAATTTGTGCCTGCAGACAGGTGAACAGCCATCAATATTATTGCCTCCAAAGTTGGTATTTAACATGGGAGTGTTCACAGCACTCTTTATAATGATTTGAACACGCATCATGTTTTCTTGCATATGGTTCCGAAAATGTTATCCCCTGAGCAAAAAGAAATGAGTGTGACTTTGTGCAAGTACTTGTTTGAAATGGCTGATACAGATGACAGCTTCCTGCGCAAAACTGTAACAGATGATGAGATATGGTGATTTCTTTACGACCCTAAGATGGAATGGCAGTCAGCTGAATTGAAGTCAAAAACATCACCACAAAACAAAAATTTTGTTTGGACAGAAGCCAGGGTAAAGTAATGTTGGAGGTGTTTTTTGACTACTGGGGGACTGGATTCATTGTTAATTTATTCCTGTCTGGAAAAAAGTCAACTAAAAATTGTACACAGAGATCTTAAAACAGTTACGAGATGCAATTCGACGAAAATGACCTGAACAATGGGCAGGGAATAATTAGTTTTTGTTGCATGACAATGCCCCATCACATTGATCCATAACAGTGAAACAATACCTTGCCAAAAACAATGTTACCAGTCTGAAACACACTCCATATTCTTCCAATCTCGCACCACCGGATTTTTATCGGTTTCCACGGCTAAAAATGACATTAAATGGACAACATTTTGCTGATTTATCAGAAGTGATTGAAAATGTGATGAAACAGCTAAAAGAACTTTCGAAAAATGGCTTTCAGGAGTGTTTCCAAAAATTCTATGAACAGAGGAATAAGTGTGTAGAAGCAGGAGAGTGTTTTGAAGCAAATTAGATAAAAGTTTTGTACATACTTTCAATAAATTTTTATTAACCAATTCCAGGAACTTTTTGACGCTACCTCGTAAGTCTTCTTCTTACATCATAGAATGATTTCTCAAGGCAACTATTATTTGCAACTTTTTTTAAGTAACTGTACCTCCACCAACTAACAACAATACATGAAGTGGTGTGGACTTATCATGGTCACACATACTGACCACACATTACTTCTGACAACTATTCCATTATTATATACATATTTTTTTTTTAAAATCACAGTTAATGAACATCAAGTACGAGGGTGAGTCAAATGAAAACATTAAATATTTTTTTAAATATTATTTATTGTGCAGAAGTGGTACAAAGCTGTATCACTTTTCAACATAATCTCCCCCACGCTCAATGCAAGTCCTCCAGTGCTTACAAAGTTCATAAATTCCTTTAGAAAAAAATTCTTTTGGTAGTCCGCACAACCACTCATGCACCGCGTGGCGTACCTCTTCATCAGAACGGAACTTCTTTCCTTCCATTGCTTCATTGAGTGGTCTAAACATATGGAAATCACTTGGGGGCAAGGTCTGGTGAATATGGTGGATGAGGAAGACACTCAAAATGCAGGTCTGTGATTGTTGCAACTGTTGTATGGGCAGTGTGGGGCCTTGCATTGTCATGTTGCAAAAGGACACCTGATGACAGCAATCCATGTCGCTTTGATTTGATTGCAGGCCGAAGATGATTTTTTAGGAGATCTGTGTATGATGCACTGGTGACAGTGGTCCCTCTAGGCATGTAATGCTCCAAAATGACGCATTTTTCGTCCCAAAAGAGAGTCGGCATAACCTTCCTGCTGACGGTTCTGTTCGAAACTTCTTTGGTTTTGGTGATGAGCAATGGCGCCATTCCTTGCTTGCTCTCTTCGTTTCCGGTTGGTGGAAGTGAACCCAGGTTTCGTCCCCAGAAACAATTCTTGCAAGGAAGCCATCACTTTCTCGTTCAAAGCGCCAAAGAAGTTCTTCACAAGCATCAACACGTCATTCTCTCATTTCAGGAGTCAGCTGCCGTGGCACCCATCTTGCAGACACTTTGTGAAACTGGAGCACATCATGCACAATGTGGTGTGCTGAACCATGACTAATCTTTAAACATGCTGCAATGTCATTCAGTGTCACTCCATGGTTTTCCATCACTATGGATTCAACTGCTTCAATGTTCTGTGGAGTCACAACTCGTTGTGCCTGACCTGGATGAGGAGCATCTTCCACAGAAGTCACACCATTTGCAAACTTCCTACTCCATTCGTAGACTTGCTGCTGTGACAAACATGCATCACTGTACTGAACCTTCATTCTTCAATGAATTTCAATAGGTTTCACACCTTCACAACTCAAAAACCGAATAACAGAACGCTGTTCTTCCCTGGTGCAAGTCTCAAGTGGGGCAGCCATCTTTATACTGATACTGTGACAGTATTTGTGCATCTGCACTATGCTGACACCAACAGGCCATTCTGCACGCTGCTTGTAGCACTCTTACCAACCTACAGGATAACGGCGCGAAATTTCGATTTTTTATTACAAATTTAAGGTTTTCATTTGACTCGTCCTCGTATGAAAGACCACTAAACATTTTGCACTGGTCGAGATACAGTTTAAAATTGAATTTATGAACATTGTAGTGCAATTTGTATGGGCCATTTATAAATTATGAATTTGTTTACATGGCATTCAAACCTACTGCCAGCATTAATAATATGAGAATTAGTTTGATGATTTAAAGTAGATGATAAAGTTGGTTCAACACAAATTTATAACTAGAAATAATATGCACCAAGTGATAATGTTTCAAGTACATTTATTGCCAAATGATCACCAAATCTCTTAATGAAATAACTACATTGAATATTTTTTATTAGTTACTCATGCTTTTAAGTTCAGTCAAGTGGAAAGCTTAATTTCCTCTCATTAGAGGCTTTAAAAATTGCATTGTGTTTCAGTTCAGTATTTCTTGTGATTTGAATATTGTTGACACGTCGCAGTACACTTTTGCGTATAACAACCTTACACCTGAATTATACTCCAATCCTAAATTGTTTTAGTACATAAAAAAAGTATTTAAGATGCAAGAAACTTACTGATTATGGACATTGCAGAACAAAGGAAGTAACCTACAGGAACAATGGTCCACAGCTAAAGCAAGTGTGGTGATTTTAAACTCGAATAAAAGAAACCTTGGTATAAACAGATGCCTTAAAATCACAGTTCTGAGAAGATATGACAGATGGACAAAAATGAGATTGGAGTGGAGATCACATGAGATCTAGAGGAAGACTGCCAGACAGAGAGGTCAAAGACATACACAGGGTCATTGTAGTCAGCTGGAAAAAAAAATTATGACATAAAGTTCTAATTGGGAAAGACTGTTCATGCCCTATTTGGGCACATAACCTTGAGAGACAACAAAAAAAAGGTAACTGGCTGATGATTATAATCATAAAAAGAATTTTTCTTATCAATTTATTCACTACACACTGGATTTTATTTTGCTAACAAGAATTTTAAGTATGTCTGACATGAGGATAAGAGTAAAATCACCAAATCTAGTGTGAATTTAAAACTAGGGTTGTAACAGAAGTCATCTTTGCGTATGCGGATGTTTTACGGAAAAATAAATTTACAATTAATTAGATTTTAACATTTTGTCAAAAATAAACTCAAAATAAATAATTTTTTTATCCCAAATTCTAATTTTTTTATAGGTAAAGTCTATTTCCATATAGTAACCCCATAATTATTTATTTTTTGCCTCATATTTTAACAACAAACCATGGGATAATTTCACAAGTGAATTAAATTTTTTATATAACTACACAAGCATCAGAAAAAAATCTTTGTCAAATGAACTTTGCGGAGTTCACGGCTTGAATAATTCAAGCGTCAAGCACAAAGCCACGCTAACGCACATCTCTGTTTGCACCACCCGCATTTCCACCCCTATAGCGGCCCATTCACAGTCCAGCTAGGAGGGCCTATGATGATTCAATTTTCTAATAAAGAAGTCTTGATGGGTGATGAAAGGGGTTATAGGACTACATGGAGGATGTGTTGGATCTTGTTGGACTCCCAGACAACCAACATGGGTCCAATAAGCTATGGCGTTGGATCATGATTGGAGGAAACATCCTACGAGTGTGCATTAAGGACACTGGTATGTGGCGAGAAAGTACAAGTGGAAAGGATTGCCTGGAACATTTTGTTGGAACCCTTTTAGAAGCATGAACGTGTGAGTGCATCCTATGGTAGTTCTACAATGATGTCCTATAAGTTGAACCGTAAATAGGCCATTTTACTTTTCATGCAAGTTCAAACGTGTAAATTCGTCGCTTATGTAATAAAACCGTTCAGTTCATTGTTACTTTTATTGGAAGACTGTAAGAAAAAAGCAACCACATTGTTGTTAGTTAAGCGACGATGGGCCAAATCTCGTATAAATAGAAAAGATGTGTAAGCAGAGGTATGATTTCACACGAAAGTTCCACATTTGCGGATGTGGTGCTCCATTACAGTCCTATTGAAAACAAACCACTACCACGATAAACTACAGTTTGAGAAGGGACTTATATTAATCTGTGACTAGGAAATAAGTTATATGTTAAGAGTGCTCAGATATTTGTTTGGTGAGGATAGAATGTAAAAAAATAAATAAATTTGCCACAAATATGTTAAAAAGTAAACTTTTTTGTAACTCCATATTTTTGTTGTACAAACAGGAATGACATTTCAGAAAGCGCATAATCTGAAATTAACATTATAAAAATGGAAAATTACATTTATGTGTGGTGAATACTGATTCCACAATTATTTTGTGGTATATAAAGTCTATGAACATGTATAAATTCAGTCTTGTTTAATAATATCTAGAAAACCAGAATGATTCTGTTTCTGAAGTTGTTTCAGAATAAAGAACTTAGAAGATAATAGTATCTTATTAACATAGTCTTTGGATTAACAGAGTATTAGCCATTTTATTAAGTTCACAGCTAATAACTATTAGGAAGGATGTAATCTTTTTCGAACTGAAAACATTTGTGACCTAGAAGTTCATTAGCCGTAGGTCGTAAATCTGCAATGATTTGAAGGCATCTGTATGCAACATCCTTCAGTAGAGTTCCCAGCGTATTTGGAACGAATGGTGGATCTTTACTGGAGGCAATCTGTAATTAAGAAAAAAGAATGTTAAAAAAAGAATGCAATCTCACCAGTCATTCAAAGCTTCGTAAGAGTAAATAAACATGTTTATTAGTTTACAGTTAATATAATCCAACTTTTTTATAATGTGCGTTTACCAACAGTTTTTATAAACAGCTCCTATGCCTCAATCACTATTTACTTTCTTTCTTCTCTTTGGGTATAACAGAGAGAAAATGGATATTACAAGACAGTTAACAGGTATTCAATAGCAGCAGGGTAGCACTTTCAAGATCCCATCAGAATTTTACATGTTGTCCTCTCACAAGCCTTTCAGTGATTATTAACATTTTTGGCTGGTTAACGAGTATGCATAATGCCATTTTTTTGCATGAAATCCTGAATGAAGTGCAATATTCCATTATGTTGGCAAAGAAAAGATCGCACAGTACACAGTTTGTACATCAGCTAAAGTCCAAGACACCGAATTAGTCCATCCAAGGTCACGCAGTCTGGCCTCCACCCCCTGCCCGCACTACCCCCTTTGCCTTCAGTTGAGCCGGCGGTGTTGTCAAATGTTCTTTCACAGCCAATCAGTTAGCATTTTTCGCCAAGGTCAGTTTGTTTGGCTACTTTAAAGGTTATTATTTTGACTTTATGATGAGTGACGTTGTAGAAAAGAATCCTAAAAGCAGTGCATTACTGAAAAGAAGTAAAATCAGTGTTTGTGTAAGGCTGTCCAGATATTAGAAAGAAAAGTAAAGTTGTTGTGGCAAATGTTTTCAAGTATTTTAACAACCTTTCCCACAGTGAAGAAGCCAAGAGAAACATTAACTTTGCACAAGTACAAGCATTGACAGCGGAGGTTTGTGGTATTTCCAAAAAGTCGGTACAACGTATCGTTGGTATTTTAAGTTTGGTATAAATCGAAGATATGAGCCCTGTTTTTGAATCACCAAGAAAGAAGTATAGACGGGAACACAAATGCACTGACCTGGATGATTTTAATAAAGAAGGAGTGCGCTGTACTGTTTTAGAGTACTATGACAGAGGAGAATGCCCAACGACTATGAAAATACGGTCCGATCTCTGCCGTAAAGTCAGCTATTCAGGTTCAGAAAAATCCGTTCTTCGTCTTCTGAAAAGACTGGGTTTTAAATTGAGGAAATTCAATGACGCATGAAAAATTTTAATGGAATGCAGTGATATTGTGGCTTCAAGAGCAAAGGACGCTAGCCCATTTGTTTACTTTGACGAGACTTCCATTAACCAAAATTATACAAACAAATATATTTGGCATGATTCGAGTGGTAACAGAGGTCTTAAAGTTCCTTCTGGCCGAGGAAGTTGACTTGTTATAGTACATGCTCGTTCTGTACATAAAAGTTTCATACCAGGAGCCAAACTTGTGTTTCGTGGTGAAAAACGTTCATCTGTATCTGCTTACCATACAGACATGAACAGTGAGATTTTTAAAAGGTGGTTTTGTGATATGTGTCGCTCGCTGGAAGAAGGCTGCTTTATCGTCATGGTCAATTCCAGTTATCATTACATTCAAACAGACAAACCACCATCTTCAAACTGGCGTAAGGGAGATATTATTGAATGACTACGTAAGAATGGTGTTCAATTTTTTCCGCATGAAACTAGGAATGAGCATTTATGTAAAGAACAAATTCGAAGTGCCAAGAAGGTATTCGAATTGGATCAATTGGCAAATGAAATGGGACATCAAATAGTTCACCTGCCACCCTATCATTGCCAGTATAATCCAATCAAACTCATTTGGGCACAAGTAAAACAGGATGTCGCTGAGAAGAACACGACCTTGAAACTTGCTGATGTTGAGCGACTTACACACGAAGCTTTAGACAGCGTTACTCAAGAAGATTGTGTAAGACATTTGGAAAGATTACAAGAAACTGATTATGTTAACCAGTCAGCGAGAGACACAGAAATGGATCAGTTCATGATACAGCTGGGTGAAAGCTGAGAGCGACAGTGATCTTCAATCAAACAAATCCGAAGATGAATAAGTTATGGAGAGGATAATGGCACACAGCTTTGAAAATAAGCCAGTTTGTAAGTTTTTCAATCATTTAGTAATTTTATTGAAAGCGGACATTGCATTAGCTTTATTTTTTTTAAGGTGACAAGATTTTACAGGAAACCATTTTTATGTGTATTTTATCAGGTAATTCTCTGTTACGATAATAATTCTTTCATGAGCCTCAATTTTAATATTTTGAGAAGGTACGCTCATCGTAATTGACGGAAGCCGTCGGCCAGTGTGATAACATTTGTGCAGATAAATTATTAAACAAACCAGAAGGATTCGTTTAAAGATGCTGTTGTGTTTTCTAAAATTAATTTCAATATTTTCTCACAAACTTTCTCACTGGAAGTTATTACGTGAACAAACAGAACGGAAGTTAGTCAGCGAACTTTTTACATTTCATAGGTGCAAACAAGCGATTCATATAACTTTTTAATTTTTTAATAACATTCTTTGCTATATAAATAATATAATATATTCTGTTAACTTTCGGGAAGCCGGATAATTTTTTTCAGCTATTTTTTATCATTGGCTTAGCTTTTTCCATTGGTTGAAGTGAAGAAAGTAATTTCATTTGTCAAGTTCATGGGAACTAGTTATTGTTATTATTATTATTATATTTTTTTAATATTTTGAGTTCAAAATACACATCACCTTGTTCCACAAATTTAGTATTACTTTTTAGAATTTTTCAGCACATATTACTGAAAGTTGATTTTTCTGAGGATTCGCAATATTGTATGGAGACGCACTGACCTTCGCAGATCTATTTTCGTGGCGGCTGCTATAGTCCCAAAGGAATAATGTAAACTACAAAGATGAAGAAATTTATGATCATACATGAAGGTTTCTTTCACCTTCATACACAACATGCCATCTTATTATGATAACTTTCTGCATTGAAAAATAATGCAAATTACTTTTGGACATTCCTTCTAGTCACATTAGAAGTATTAGTGCATATTTTTTAAATGAAGTTCTGTAAAAATCCAAGCAATAACACAAAATACATTTATTTAGTTTTCATAGTTCTAAAAGACAATATTCATGCACTACTTAATAATCATTTGATAATGTGGTTGTTGGCCATTCTTCCACAGTAGCTTCTGGATGGATCACTTAGAGCCATCACTTACCGAAGTTAAAGAAAGGAGGCTGTAAAAAAAAAAAAAAAAAAAAAAAAAAAAAAATCTGTCATAGCCTCTACTCAAAATTGTAAAAGATGAAGTACGGGTTTAGTTTCACATGAGCACTATTCATATGGCTGAGTTTGAGGTGGGTGCTCATGCAAACCTAGCCATGTGTGCCATCGTCTAAAAACATTAGTAAGATCTATGCCCCAAGTATTGTGTTTTATAATTTGGGTGCAGTGTTTTTGTCACTGCAACCCTACTTCCTTCAACTTTGGAAAGTATAGTTCTACATTGTCTTTCATTTCCATATTAATATTGTCTAATGGCATTTTTTCTCACTCCTTTGTGTCTGAGATGGTGAACTATTTCTTCTTAGACAATTTTGCCCTAGTGGTGTGCGGAATTGTAAGTGACTGCAAATATACATAGTTTTGTCAAGAAAAATTGCAATATTTATATACATCACTAATTATTATCTAAATACACTCTACTTAAAAACTTGGTAGTATCTGTTACAGGTTTGGTGTTCAAGTAATTAGATAATAGTACAAATATAGCAGTGTTTCACAACAACATTTTGTCATATCACCTAAACTGTTTTGAGAATATCACCTAAACTGTTTAGAAGGGGTCCGTCACATAAAATTTTTATAAACATCTCATTAATAATAAAGCACTTTTCAATTTGATTTTTAACCACTTTTGTAAAGGACATTAAGATTTAAAAAGTTAATTTCTCAGACTGAATACCGTTTGCTACTTTCATTTTCACTGAGAAAGCTTAATATTACAAACAATTTGAGGTGTAATATTTATAGGCAGAAAATTTTACTTAGAGAGTTATTTAAATTTCAAGTTGTACTTCGCCATGTGCATGGGAGCAGACGAAGTTAAAAGATTTAAATTTAAAATTATTTATTAATGAAAATAGTTATCCCAAATTTTAATATCACAATTTGTTGTCAGTGTAGGTAGAAACATTTTGACTTAAACTGGAGTAGATAAGTAAATTATAAATATTTTTTTTTTTTTTTTTAGAAAAGTAAAGAATTTAGTAAATAAAATAGCTAGGAAGATAAAATTAGACTTAAATTTGAAAAAAATCTTTTAATAATAATATTAATATAACAGATTAACAGTAATTTGAGAAGTAAATGGAATTTTAGTATTGAAACTTGGTGACATCACCATGTGTGACTTTTAGAAATTTATAACTCTTAAACAAGAATATTATGAGAAAATTTGTCATAACCAAAAAGATTCGAAATAACCAGACCATAACATAAGTTTCCTGAAAATTCGATTAAAATTAGTGTACCATGAAAAAATGGGATTTTTGTAATTCACAAGACAATAGTACATCGAAATCCCAGATCAATCCAGCTCAAGGTTAGCCAGAGAGTATATAAAGTGGCTATTTTCCATGCCTCAACTTTCAGTATCAAAACCAACAGTGCAGCCCGACAATTTCTATCTAACCATTGTACTATACATGTCACGCCGCAAGTGAAAATTTTAAAATGTAACAGCTAAAAGTTTAATTCTCTCTCCTTGGAATAAATTCAAGGACTTTAATATTCATTTCAAGGAAATGTTAAACTAAATTCAATGACAGAAAGTCAACAATAGCAGTGTTTCAACATTTTGTCATCACTCTAAAACTGGGATTGCAAAATCTAAGTATCTATGCAAAATTGAATGCTTTTAGCCAGTGTTGTGACTTGAAGAATAACCTGCATCTTTATATGTGATCTTGAATGTCCGATTCAGCCTTCAATGTTATTTCTAATGTATGATCTGATACCAGTATTAACTTCACCAACTTTCAAAGAAAATAGAGAATGATTCTCAAGTACTGACTCTTTATTTGGATGTGTAATCTCTCCATCATTATCTGTTGTGGTAATAATAATAGTAAACAGATTGGCAACTGAAAGCTAGTGTCTGAACCGAACAGCATCTTCAAGAAAAGGTATCATGCAGTCATACATACAGACATTATGATCAAGTTAATGTGCAAATGTTGAATAACTGCAATGTACATTATGGCATTAAAATTTACAGTCCATGATGATGCTCCCTCACCCAAATGGCGAAACACATCTAAGAATAAATAAATCATAAAACAGTTTAAGAACTGTCTTATTTTAAATATTTAATAACCATTTACTTGACCATGCTCAAAATATTAGGCAATCATATCTGTTTTCAGTGGAGTAAGTGATGGAAATCTAATCTTCAAGATCTATGGCATTCATCTTGGTATTATTTGTTTCCTTGTTACAGTAAACTTATTAATATATGTTATAAACAGGTAACAAAGTTCCTTTCCAACTAAATGTTGGGGTGGGGGGGTTATTCTGTAACAATACATCAGGGCAGTGAAAGAAATCCTGTAATTTATTTATTTATTTTTAAACAAATTCAATATTTAAAATGATGCCACTTACTTTGTACATAAGTGCAAGATGATTAGACATTTGGTTTTCTTTCCAAGGAGGCTTAGCTGTAGCCATTTCAATTATACAGCAACCAACACTCCAAATATCACAAGATCGGCCATAATCTTCTCCTCGAAGTACTTCTGGTGCCATAAAAGCAATAGTTCCCAGCAACTGGCCTTGGAACTCTCCTGAAATTGTTGCCTGATTTTTCAAACGTGCAGCTGCCCCAAAGTCTCCTATGCGTAAATGCCTGCCTGTACTATCAATTAAGAGGTTTGCACCTAAAGAATAGAGGTTTAAAAGTCTTCAAAGGTTTACATTTTTCAAAAATGTACAATTTAAAATCTTTACACAGAAAGAACTTACCTTTTAGGTCTCGATGCAAAATATGGTTCTGATGTAGGTACTGCAGGCCTTCAAGTATCTGTTTGGTGTACTTCATGATAACTTCTTCCTGGAATGGGCCATAGCTATCTAAAAGAGCAGAGACTGATCCTCCAGCCATCCATTCCACAAATATATTGAAGTGCCCATCCTGCTTTGTAGCTCCATGCATTTGCAATACATTGGGATGATTAAGTTTTGACAACATAATAATTTCTTTCCATATTTCAGATTCCACTCTTTCTTGCTCTTGTCGTGAATTCCGAAGAAATGATACCTTTGAAAAACATAATCAAAAACACATTTTTAATGACCTCTCATTTTAAGAAACAATAAACAAAGAGCCAAGGAAACTGAAATATTATGACAAAATTAAATGATGGAACTGTTAGCACTGGTGCTGGTATTGAAATTGTTAATCTTTTATGCTAACAGAGTATTATCATATTGGTCTTTTTAACACATGACCATCTTTTCCACATTTAATATATATACATACATCCTAATATCTTCCGTCACCTTCAAAGTAGTCACCCCAGGCATGTATACAATGATCCCAGCATTGTTCCCATTTCTGGAAGTACTCCTGGAAGTCTGCAGGGTGAAGGGTGTTCAGGACCCATTGCGATTCCACTTGGATGTCTTCAATGGAGTCGAAATGTCGCCCTTTCAAAGCGATTTTCATCTTCGGAAACAAGTCGCACGGGTCTAGGTCTGGCAAGTAGGGAGGATGGGGGACCATTGCCATGTTGTTTTGAATAAGGAATACCCTCACAACAAGTGAGGTGTGCGGGTGCACTGTCATGGTGCAACGACCAGTCTTTTTTTTCCACACCTCTGGTCTTTTGCGCCAAACATTTTCCCTCAGTTGCCTCAAAACCTCACAGCAGAACTGTCAGTTGACAGTCTGACCAGGTGGAACAAACTCCTTATGCATGTTTGATTCCTTGAATGTTGGGGGGGGGGGGGGGAAGATCAGCATTGGCTTGAAGTTGCTACGAACTTTTCGAGCTTTTTTTGAACCATAAACCAAAGATTCATGACCTCTTATGACCCTGGATAAGAAGTTTGGACACACTCATTGGCTAGACTTTGTTGACATGTACCATATGACAGCGCAAGTCTGTTACAAACATTGTGAATTGACTTCTGTCTTTGTTAATCACATCATGTCCTTTTATGATACTTTCCGGTGTTGTGCATGTTGACGGTTGACCAGAATGTTTGTCATCTTCCATAGATTCTCTGCCTTCCTTGAAGGACTTGAACCATTCAAATGTTTTTACTTGACTCAGTGCACTCTCACCAAATGCCTCTGTCAGCATGCGGCGGGTTTCAGCTGCAGTTTTCTTCAACTTGAAACAGAATTTGATGCAAATCCCTTGTTCCTTTACGTTATCCATTTGACAATTCGCAGAAGCACTGAAAGACGTCCTGCCACTCACCACTACAATTCACAACTGCTTGCACCAAAGATGATGCAACTTTGTACCGCAGTAGCTAAGATGTGTCCCTCAAGACAGCTAGTGGCAAAATGTCGTACTGCTACTAGTTTGACCAGTACAATGAAATTCATAGATACTTTAGGTAGCACCTTGTACTAAATTGCAGGCACACATTGAAATATTAAAGATCTAAAAGAATTACAACAACTATTCAGTCATGTTGTAGCGTGATGTGTGACAAACAAACAACCACTATTTTTATTTGGAGAATCAATGCTGAATCATAATTATGTCTGTGTACATATATTTTATCTCTAAATTTCAATTAATATAGTCTTTACAAAATCCGGTGTTTCACGGTTCAATGTATTAGCAAGAGTAGTATGAATATAATAGTCTGCTATTGAGAGCTTCCACAGAAGGTTACAGTATTGGCGATTAGAGCCAAACAGTTTTGACAAGGAAATTGGCAATGGCCTATGTTAAAGAACCCTTCATTCATGTAAAGGCATTATGAGAAACTGTGAAGATTTAGAATTTACATGCTCAGAATGGGGTCTGAACGCAGGTCCCCCAATTCCAGGCAAAAACATTGTCACCTATGCAAAAAAAAAATTTATTAACTAAATTATAGTGCAAGTATAACTTTTTCTGCGCCCAACTATTTCCTCATGTTTACGTAGAATACTGGCATTGGGGTTGATTTAGTGAAATCTGCATTTTGTACAATGCTTCCATGCAATTGTAGAAACTATTGAAGTCCACAGCACGTAATGCCTCTGCATTTATGTCTTTGTAGAGTTATTTACTAGAACATTACACTTTCCTTTACATATTTCCTGAAGTTTTTTATGTTTATATAAAACAGACAATGGCTAATTTATAATATGCCAGTATAACCAGAGAAAACTACTGGATGTGATAAAAATTAAAGAGAAAAATTCAAATTCTAAATATTTCTAAAGTAATCTACAATATATCACTTGACCAGGCAAACCAATAAAGTGAAGAATGCATTGAAATCAGTCCTTCACTCCACTGACCACTGTAAAATGCTTAAAAGCAGTGAAAATAAAAACCTAAACGTTACTACAGGAGAAGCAGGCAGGGCAGTGATGAACATGGAAAAATTATGATTGAGTACAACACAATATTTCAATGATCAACCATAGTCTTATGAATGGCTGACACATGGAGAGGAGAACCAATGTGATCACATTGATACTCCAGCATGTGTAAGGAAGCACGAAAACAAAGCAGGAGTGGTACTAGAGGGGGCCAAAAAATACTGAATCAGTAATTGATAATTGTAGGGAATTAATTACCAAGGGATTTTTAGAATAATTTACCAAAAACACTGAAAGAATTTAAAATTCAAATTTGTAAAGGGAAAAAGTAGGTGGGTGGGGGAATTACACTCAAAGAATATCAGAAAAATAAAAAAAGGGAAAATTAGGTGTGTATGGAAATTACCACTGGAACATGTGCTCCATCATAATCAAATTATTAATAATCTTCAATATGTCTCCCCAGCTGTCATTAACAGTATCACTGGACATGGGAGGCAGCCGTATAGCTCAGGTGGTAGTGTGTCTGACTATTGCCCAGATGACTGAGGCTCGATCCCTGATGTAGCAGAGGCTTTTTCCTTGGACCTGAACATCCAGAACAGCACCCCAGGCCCACTCAGCCTGCTATCAAATGAGTACCATCAAGGAAACTCCACAGAAAGGTAAATAAAAAGGGCCGGACCATGTCGGTGACCACAGTACTTCCCCTCTAGTGCCTATGGCCAGGAAATAGGAATGCGGAGCTCTACCTCTGCTTATCCTACAGGAATATGGATTGAAAGCTATGAAAACCCACTGCCTTTACCTTTATGGCGGAACACTGCCAAAGTAATGTGATAATAAGAAAATTAGGGGAATAATATTAAATTTAAGATTTATAATTTATATGTGTGTAAATAAGTAATAGTAAGTGCTGTGTCTACTGAAAGCATCTTACTGGAGGTTGAGGCCAAGGTATGTCTAATATTAAGAATATTTTTATAAGCTAGTTCCCATCTATCTGCGGAGTTCGGATGGACTGTTGGTTAGCGATGAGGGCTATATATGATCTAGTACAGTAGAGGCAGGTGAATTGCTATATGAGGTGTGGTGTGCTGCATTTCCAATGATGGGAAAAGTTTCCCCTGTAGTTGGTTTTGAACAGGTGATGGCGGCGGCGGCTGGATGCCGCAAATTTTGCAGCAGGGTCTATTGCATTGGAAGGATCCATGGCACAGTTTGCGAGAATGATTAGGTGAGTATTTGTGCATCAAGATGTTTTAAAGCCTGGGTGGTCTGCTGTAGCAAGTGCAAGTGCAGGGGGAGGGGGGCAGGGTTTTGTGGGAAAGACTGAGCCAGGTAAGGAACATAAAAATTCATGCCCACAATGAAGGATTAGTGTTAATGGATTCAACAACAGAAGAGAACTGGGTGGTGAATACAGGGCTGCAGTTAGTTTTTAGAGGTGCAGCACTCAAGTGGTTGTGTGAAAGATGGTTAATAGTGCAAGAGATTTTTTTTTTTTTTTTTTTTTTTTTATTTTTTTTTTTTTTACATGATCAGGTGAATAGCAGTAGGAACTGCGGGCTGTTGACAGGTTTTGAGAGATTATCTGAAGAATGGTTACTCATTGGAACGGATGCATCTGTTCTGGGTTGTTAGGCTATAGGGAAAGGAGCATTTGCTGTAGATGCAGTGAAAACTGACAAAGTATAGATACTGTCGCAATTTTGTGGACTTAATGTGAATAAAGGGATATAGTCCACCTTTCCATAAGAAAATGTCAATGTAAAAAAAGATGAGGTTTGTGGGGATAAGTACAGGTGAAGTTGATGGAGTGGCTATTGTTTAAGAATTGAAGAAGTCTAGTAGATGGTTTTCACTATATGTCAAAATCAAAAATATATCATCTATACATCTGAACCACAGAGGTTTGAATGAGATTTTGTTCAGGAATTGTTCCAGATGGCCCAGAATCTGGTTTGTATAGAATTGGGCCATATGGGTAACCATGGCAGTGTCATGTATCTGGTGCTTAAGTTGAGAGTTGAAGGAGGAGATTTTTTTTTTTTTTTTTGAAAGAATGAAGTGAGCCAAGAAAATAATGAAGGATGTGCTGAGGAGGCTGTAGGGAGAGGCACTCTTCTATGATGTGCTTCATGGCACTGATGGATTTTATTAAATAAGGAAGTGACGTTATGGAGACAAGGAAAACCGAAAAACTGATCAAATTGTTGGTCATGGTCATTTGCCGGAAAAAGATCAACCAGACTTCACCAAGTGACACTGAGTGCATACATAATTGTGCTGAAAGTTTAAACTGGGGGATAGTAAAAATTTCTTAGGCTAAACTGCTTGGATGAGTCATTGAAGGTCTCTCTACATAACTGAAATATTACACATGTTGAACTACTATACATGTAGAAAGGACTATGTGGACATATTTTCAGGTTAGGTTGCGAACTCTGCTCCATGGCTCTCCAGTGCCGCATAACATTGATGCTCATAGTGCTAATGCCAGTTTCAGGAAAGTTTATTATAAGCGCATTAGTATACAATGCTCTCTGAATTAAGAGTGCTTTCGATAAAATAATAGTAATAATATATGGCAAAGTAACATAAAAATAAAAATGTTGCTGTATTTAAGATGTAAGTGTTTTTAGTATTTGTATTTTAAATACAGGCTATGGTGAAACCAGTATATTGTAGATATTGCCAACAAATTTCAAGTTTTTAGATGAAAGCATTTTTGAGATACAGCTGTCAACAAAAATGGTGTAAAATAGTCAACTCTGATGACCACTAATGTTTTATTTTACAACAAGAGTTCTAAACATCTATATCCCACACACTGGGGTAGATTTTTTCCTTGGCCTATTTTACAACTTACCTAGAATATAATTTTATAAATTTTAAATACACTATTTAATTTTGATTCAATGCAACGTATAATGTGCAAATTTTCAGTCTGACACTTTGTTTATGAGCTAGAGGCCTGTTACACATGGTCAAATCAATGGAGAGATGGAGACATTTTGGAGTGACAGCAACAGGACTCAGTTTCCTTGTGATACTAAACATTAAAAAGTAATATACGGAAAGTAAAAAAGTTCAGAACATAAAAACGTAAAAAAGGTTATGGCCTATGGCAAAAAATCACTTGTGCTAAACTCAGCACTATTAAAGTTTTGGGATAGATCTTTTGTGAGCAAGGGCTGGATGAATACCTGGTAACAATGAGCCAAGTAATGTACAAAGAAGGGCAGAGATGGGATGGTACCTGCCTGACTAAGGCAACTAGCAGTTAAAAATGACAAGCTAAAACAAAATCTTACAGTCTATGTATTTTGTCTTCAGCGTGGAGTAATAGTAGATTGTTATATGGTTTAAGAAAAGCTAAAACAACTTAAAGGGAGCACATCACATAAGATCCTTTGAAAACCAGCATGCCCCTTCCCACTGGACAGATGTTTATCAAGCAATTTTCTTCTAGAAAGGAAACAGCAGTAGAAAATACTTACAGAAGTGTTTAGAGAGTTGCTTTCAATACAGTGTTTGGATGTATCATATGTTGTGGAGAAAAAAATTAAAATCCAATAAATAAATTAAAATAATAGATATTTTTGTACTTCCATATTTCGTATAATATGATACATTTTAATAAACCTGAACACATGTCAGTGTAAATGGATAGTTTAAATCAGAACTTTTCACATGACAGTAATTAGATAGTTGATGAGATTTATTGGAGGCATACAGAAGCAGATTACAAGCAGTAATTGATAAAGTTCAAGGAAACAAATGCTGAAAGAAATTATTCGAAGAATCTTCTCTCTGAAAAATGCAGGAAATACGATTGGAAGGAGCTGTGTGTACCCCTTCCCCCCTTTCATTTTAAATAGGGCTCTATGGCTCACTGACAACAAGGTCATCAGAGGAAGAGGATGGTAAAGACAAGGAACACAAAGGACAATAGTCATGATATCTATGAAGAGACCATCCCAGCATTTGTTTGCATAGAATGATTTCAGGAAAGTATGTAATATCAAAATTAGGTTGGTCAGATGAGTAAAGAACAGTGTAAAAAAACCTTTGTCATCCTTTTAATTCAAACTGCGGTGTACAGATGGACGCATCTCTTTATATATGAAAACAAAATTTGTTAGAATAAAAAGAAATAAAGATACAATACTGTACATCTTGTGTACCATTAGTTCTCTGCTACCTAAACACAGGTAAAAATGGTTTATAGAAACTACTGCTTATTTCATTTGGAAACGTCATTGCAGTACAGAATTCTATGAGGAGACTGAAGACACTGAAAATTCCTGCACAGTGAAAGTACACTAAAGAGCCAACAAAGTAACTGGTATAGGCATGCATATGCAAACACAGAGATATATAAACATTCAGAGTATGGCGCTGCAGTCGGGAATGCCTATATAAGACAACAGGTGTCTGGCACAGGCGTTATATCGGTTACTGCTGCCACAATGGCAGGTTATCATGATTTAAGTGAGTTTAAATGTGGTGTTATAGTCAGCTCATGAGAGATGGAACACAGCATCTCCCAGGTCGCGATGAGGTGGGAATTTTCCCATACGACCATTTCACGAGTGTATTGTGAATATTGGGAATCTGGTAAAACATCAAATCTCTGCTATAGCAGCGGCCTGAAAAAGATTCTGCAAGAATGGGACCAACAACGACTGAAGAGAATCATACAACGTGACAGAAGTACAACCCTTCCACAAATTGCTGCAGATTTCAATGCTGGGCTATCAACAAGTGTCAGCGTGCGAACCATTCAACGAAACATCATCGATATGGGCTTTCGGAGCCAAAGGCCCACTCGTGGACCCTTGCTGAGTGCACGACACAAAGCCTTGCGCCTCGCTGGGGCCGTCAACACCGACACTGGACTGTTGATGATTGGAAACATGTTGCCTGGTCTGACGAATCTTGTTTCCAATTGTGTCAAGCGGATAGTCATGTACAGGTATGGAGACAACCTCATGAATTCATGGACCCTGCATGTCAGCAGGGGACTATTCAAGCTGGTGGAGGTGCTGTAATGGTGTGGGGCATGTGCAGTTGAAGTGACATGGGACCCCTGATACATTTAGAAACAACTCTGACAGGTGACACGTACATACACATCCAGGCTGATCACCTGCATCCATTCATGTCCATTTGCATTCTGACAGTCTTGGGCAATTCCAGCAGGACAATGTGACACCTCACATGTCCCAAATTGCTAGAGTGGCTCCAGGAACACTCTTCTGAGTTGCCACGAAACTCCCCAGACATGAACATTATTGAGCATATCTGGGATGCCTTGCAACATGCCGTTCAGAAGAGATCTGCACATCCTCGTAATTTTACGGATTTATGGACAGCCCTGCAGGATACATGGTGCCAATTCCCTCCAGCACTACTTCAGACATTAGTCGAGTCTATGCCATATCGTGCTGCGGCACTTCTGTGTGTCCGTGGGGGCCCTACTCAATATTAGCCAGGTGTACCAGTTTCTTTGGTTCTTCAGTGTAGTATTCAATAATGTTTATACCTCAAACAGCAAGTGTCATTAGTATGAAGCTCAATAAATGATAGGGATGCCAGGGAAGGTGTAATATAACCAACAAAGAGACACAAAAAGGTATTGTTCACTTACACGAGAATTAAAACTGCTTCTTGATAGCGCATTCCAGAACTTAACAACTAATTTTGAGGAGACATCATGCTCTAGTGATATTTCTGTTAACATATTGTACTAAAAGCAAGGAATCCACAAAGAACAAGTACAGTGCTCAGTTAATCTAGTGAATTATATTTCACTTTTTTGCAAAAGAAAAGAAAATTCTAAACATTTCAAAATATTGAAGAATGTTACATTTTTTTTTCTTCTCAGCAAGTTATAATGGAATGAGTCCTTCAATTATAATTCATTTTTTCAATATTTTAGTTTAAACTTATTGCCTAATGTTCATATCAGATGCACAGTATCTGGTGCATGGCTGTTGTGTTTTCCTTTCGATAGGCAGTGGTCCCTTATAACCCATAAATGGCACATTTATTATGACACGACCTGGCTGGCTACTCAAATGTTACAAACAACAAAGTATTTTTGTGTATATAGAGTGGCTGGGGTCCACAATGGGGCAGTACCTAGTGGGCAGTTATTGAACACATGCAGCACTTGCTACATCATGAACTCAACAGTGAGGAGCAGTCAGTAGTTGCTTATGCATTGGTGTATGAATAAATTAAAGTTTATTAACTTCAATATCACACAGGGCTATATCTCTTGGCACTCAACGAACCAAACAGAATTGGAAAGTTTTTCTCCTCTCCTTGTTGAACCTCATATTTATGTCAGTTGAAGAACTCAGTGGTGCAGCAGAAAGAATATATAAAAAAGGAATAAATATAACTATGAAATTTATTCATGCATAGGTAGAAAATACCACCAAAATATCTTCACAAAATGATCACTATGAAAAATGTCTGTGGTAGTGAATATGCATAAGTCCAATGACGATTGCTTCCTCCTAGACAAGACACTCCTCCATATAAAAAGCAGATTACAACTTGTAATTACTAACCTGTTTGACAGCCATGAGAGTACCAGATGCTATATCTCTTGCTTGGAAACAGGTGCTGTATGCCCCACTTCCAAGAGCAGGGCCTCTTTTCCAGTTAACATCTTCAACATATAACTTTGTCTTCATACCGTAGCTACATATCTGCAGGTCACATAATGTGATTAACACATATGAGTAAACATGGTACAGATTTCATCATTAAAACAAATAATTTTAATCCACTAATCCTATTTTACGAATTTAACACAGTAAAACCATATAACATCAATCTCCACAAGCTAAAATGCTTTAAGAAAACTCTCTTTAACTATATCGATTATTAGCAAAAGAAAGATTAAAACTGAAACTCTAAAATAAGTAATGCCTTGCAGCACAGACCAATGTACAAGATAATATACCATAAATAAATATCTTTGTTCTGAAATATACTATTCTAATCAGCAAAAGAGAATAAGAAACCCAACAATAATTATTTATCTCTTTTCACCTTGCATATTGATTATGCTTTACGAAAACGGTTTCCCAGCAGAAACGATACATAAATAACAGTTTATTTACAGAAATCACTAGCAATCTTACTAAAAGAGAGAAGTGAAAGAGCCTAGACCAATAAAGTTGACTTCAACAACAAGGCAAATAGGTGGAAATATAATAATACAAGGAATAATTATAAAAACATAATAATCTCTGGTGTGATTAAATTATGGATGAGTGTTTCTTCCTAAGAGAAAGAAAGAAAGAGATGAAAGCTTGAGCACTGATAACTGGTGGATGGCTGATGACATGGATTTGTTACTAAAACAACTTTTAATACAGAGATTATTGATGAGGAGCCCTGTTACTCACAATTTTACAAATATTTTTGTTCTTGGTGACATTAAGGGCAAGATTTTATATTACAGTTATTTTTACATATGCGACAAGGCCTTATGTGCAATTCTGTTTACATATGACATGGGGTCTCACAATATGGCCAATTTGGTTGTAAAGTTGACATAGATGGTGGATGCAGTTTTAAACTATGGTCTCTTTCAGAAGTAAACATAAATTTGGAAGGCTGATTTTGTGAACTGTGAGTTTGTTTAGGATGGAGTTTCTCATAAAGAAAATTTCAGCAGTAAACTGAAGAATTTAGCATAGGACAAACTTCATTTCAGGGTAGAAACAAATAAACTCACAAATAAAAGCTGGAGTGTGAAGGACAAGGAAATATGATTGGTTCTGAGAGATGTCTTGTTTCTATGACATATTGGTAAGAATGTGCATGAGAAAACTATGAAATATCTTACAGTGGTTATTATTTTATAATAATGGAGAAAAAGTTTAATCACACTCTAGAAATACAGCTTCCAAGCACAAAACATAAAACAAGTGTGGATCAAATATAAACGAGATTTTTTTAAAAAAAATATTTACCATAGCAAATGAACCAACATAATCCCCCAAAATCGAAATACATTTTTTTCCAGCATATCAGAAGGTTTATAATGCGGGAATCATAAAAGGAAGGGGGTTGCATCTGTAGCCAATTGCTCACGAAGCCCTACACTGTGTTATCGTCTTCAAATCATTGGCCTCCCAGTGCTTCTTTCAGTGGTCCAAAGATATGAAAATCACAGGGTGATAAATCAGGGTTGTAAGGAAGATGATCAAGTGATGTACAGTTCCATTTCTTGAATTTTGTTTGAGTGAGAGCTGCACTGTGTGGCCGAGTGTTGTCATGGAGAAGAATCACATCTCTTATCTGCTGGTCACAAAGGTTGCGCTAGCTGATCGCTTGGTAATGCTTGTCCATGGACGACAATCATGGCCCTCATTTTTTACCTCTTCACGGCCTTTCAGGATATCCTTATGCCAGGCAAACACACGAGTCCTTGACAGTGTATAATCCCCGAACTGTGCATTTAATCTTAGCAATATTTCATTTGGTTTCTCGGCTTCACAAGTGAGAAATTTAATTATTACGTGTTGCGAAATTGAGGAATGCACATCTTGCTCCAACATTGTTAGTTGTGCTACTGACTGCAGGTGGTAAGGGCAACAATCACTCTCCCCACTCCTGACATACCCAACAAACGGGCAGAAGTGCGTGACCATTATTGGCTGCTCAGTTAAAAAAGTCCCCTTTATATTTGATCCACCCTTGTATAAAAACTGATTTCACAGTATATGTCTGACGAAGGAGTGGGATCTTCTAGGTCATTACATCAAGAGCTAATTTTAACTAGCCACGGAAAATGTTTACATAGACAGGAGTAATTCTGATTCCCATGGCAAGGTAGTACATACTCATGTTGGAACAGATGTGATGGCTGTTAAGACCCAGGTTAGTATAGGATGAAGAAAGCATTGTTGCAGAGATTTGGGAAATGCAGAGCATAGTAATTCCTGATGGTGTTCTGCCCATGGGAATATGAAGTGGGAACTATGATGGCCAGAGAGATGGAGGCAACCTGTTTCAGAAAAATGAAGATGTAAGGTTGCATAACAAAAGAATATATATTCAGTGAATGAGTTTGTCTGGAAGGGGAGGAGGTATACTCAGTAGGGGACCATCTCATCTTATAGAAGACAGCAGTGTAGGTGTGGTGCTGTTGACATTCAAACAGTAACTTTTTGCACCAGCAAACTGATAAATTCCCACTATCTCATAATTTTACCAGTTTAGGACAACTGTAGCTGCTGTAAGCTGAAGGATGACAATGTCAGTATTTACAGATATTTCAACAGTAAAGATGACTTTGGCATTATTGTGAGTTTTGAGAGGAATGGGGATGTTTCTTGAGAAGAGTGATAAATACAGTATGATGCAGTGTTTTAACTCTTGGAGGCTAAACTTTCTATTGCTATGTTATTCCAATTGCTGTCTTTGATCATAATAGGGCAAGAAATCTTGGAAACAGGTGAGATGATCAGACTTGGTTGTAGAGACAAATTTTGGGAACTTCAAAGGATAGAGAATGATGGCTCCAAAATGGAAGATGAATTGAAGGTAAGATGACAAACTTTGTTATTCATGTTTTGTACTGTTTCAGGAAGGGATGCAGTAAGAGTAGATTGGTGCTAAAAATATGTTTGGAGGATAATGAGAATGTTTGTAACCCTAGGGACAAAAAAATAAAACAAAAAAATAAAAAAAATGATAAAGATATTATCGTTTCTGCTAGAGTTGTGTTTAGATGGTTGGGGATAATATGGATGCATTAAAAAGGATTTTCACAACTGAAAAGTTTGATATGATGTTGGGCTTTTCTGAAGCTTACATCCAAAATGATACTGCATATGACCCAAGTGAGGCATTGGGATTTCGTAGAAATTAGGCGAATGGCAGGATAACTGTTCATACCAGGAAGCACAGAGAACAGAAGGGAGTACACAATACAGAAGATTTTATTGAAAGTTTGTTTTAAAGTGCAGACCACTTCTATAGCCCACACATTTTTTCTAACCTTGGTCACCTACAGTGAACTCCCATCCTTTTCCCTTCTGGGATTTTAATCGACATTAGCTCCCCCCCCCCTTTTTCCTCCAATGAGTACCTTACAATGATGTATACACCCACTGTTTGCTGTTAGAGAAACTACCTAGAAAGTTCAATAATAATATGTAAACAAATTGGCAGAAATATGTGTTGCAAACTTGCCCCTTCACCCTAAAACTGAGAGGTTAGAGTGACCAGGTGAGCTTGAGTAGATTATTTTGACATTGCAGCATTCTCAAACTTCAATAAATACTTTTATTTCAAATATGATGGGAATTATTTTTTTGAAACCCATGGCATGCAGTGTAGTTACTTTCATATTCAGCATACGTCAAAAAATTACTGAATAATGCTAAGAAACAACATATATCAAAGATTGTCTGGCAACTGCAAATAATGTATAAAATCTTGAAAAATAAACTATAAAAATGATTTGAAAGTTTATTTCTTGAATATTTCTAAATATCCATATGCTATATATCATAGGTTAGTTGGGTTGATACATGTCCATGTTATTGAAATATAAACTAAAACAACACAGAACTTCTAGGTCTAAAATGATATATTGTTAAGCGATGATTCAGTGTGTTCCATAAACATAACTTATTAATCAGATGATATAGTTCACAATCATTTGCAGTGAAAAGTTTTATACTTTGAGATAGCAGCACAATACACAAGGAAAATGAGAAAAGGTCAACAGAAAGAGGAACAAGTCCACAAATTGAATGTCATAAGAATTATTTACTTACTCTGACAGATATTGGAAGTAAAATAACGAAATATGTTCAGAAGCTTACAATGGAATAAAACTAAAGATAATCAGTGCCCGTAATGAAAAAAAAAGAAACAGAACAAATGAAATCAACAATGATTTTTGTTCTTAATAACAAACAGACAAATTTATTTTCAGACTTAAAATACTATCAAGGCCTTCAAAGTCTAGGTTATGTTAGGAGAGTTTAGTTCACAAATTACAATGAAAAAAGTTCAAAAAAGGTTGGAGGAAGGTGTAAAAATAAATCTTACAACAAAATAATAACAGTAATAAAGATAAATCCAAGGATTCTTGTGTGGGTAGAGGAAGTCACAATGCAAATGACAAAACCAGGGTCAGAAATGAATAAAGAGAGAGGCTGCGTAAATTTCACTTTCCTGAACTCAGAGAAACTGGCATCACCAGAGAGATTAATAATTAGTTAGGCCTTGTAACAACTTCTAAGGATGAATGTTTCAAGGGATAATGCATTATCTGCAATGGGAACTTCAGGACACTATATATGAATGTGAAGTGTCATACTAGAAGAGAGCTTTATATGTGTGATACCAAAGTATAATTCACGGCAGTGTGTACAAGTCCATTTGATAATCAAGAGATGCCTCTCATGTAACATGGCCTGAAAATTTTCTTCCGATGGTGGGTGTTGGGAAAAATAATGAAGACCAACACCAAATTGCAAGATTTGCATTGTAATATTTTGAAGGGAAGAAGCATTGGGTAGCATACTGGGGTGAAGTGGATAATATTTATGAACTAGATGTTTTGAGAAATGGAAAGCCAGGGAAATGTGATATGCTGAAACAATGAATTATAAGCACTGGTAGCAGCGCCCCCTAGCCCCTCCCCCCTCCAAAAGTATTTAGGTCCACCCCCGACATTGTAATTTTTGAGATTTGAAGACCTTTATTATTTCAGCTCTACTGATCTTTCAAGGGCGGATTGACTATATAGCCTACCCTTACCCGACTCAGACCCCCCCCCCCCCCCAAACCAAAATCCTGGATCTGCCACTGGCTGGTAGGATATAAAGAAGAAATATTAGGAAGAAAGCATTTGGTGCTCGAGGTTGGGGTTTGTGTGAGCACGTGTGATTTCCAAAGTGGAATATAAATAAGAGAGGTGGTTTGTGCAACTTTAAGACAAGGTGAAATTCAGTGTATTATGCTGGTGAGAGCTTGACAAAACATAAGATGGTCCCTGATCAGAAAGATGTCACCTATATTCAAGATCCCTTTCAGAGGGTGTTATGTAGGCAGCATACCTGGGTAAAAGGCAATGTTTGCATAGACAAATAATCAAGGCAGTGTAAAAGATGATACCCTAGAAGATGTAAAAAGACAAACTTGTTGTTCAGGAAGAACTGAGCCAGATATATAAATAAAGCCTTCTTCTCTGGGTTTTACATCAAAGTTAAGATCTTTCAAGATAATCTAATTTTTAAGGAGAGAAGTGAACATTCAAAGTGTGTAAGGTTTGCAGAAAAGTGTGTTGCTTTATTCTGTTTGTGAAAATAGTAACTTAGGGCAGAAACTGTGCCAAAATGAATATGCAAAAATACTAAAACCAGCAATGAAGGCCAGCGTGGATGAAAGTGTGGCAACTGAACATACTCAAGTTATAATTTAAAGTCTGGTATGGTGGAAATATAACACAAACTTCTGGGTAACCAGAGAGCAAATGAGATATATGTTAGATCTTTTTCCCAGAAAACATCTACGGCATTGAATTAATAACAAAGGATTTAGAGGAATATGATTTCTAAAACAGCTGTGAATGATCTGGAGGGCAACTATGTGAGGACTGGAGAAATGATCTAGGAAACTAGTTGTATCTTTGTCAAAAATTGGAGTTTGTGGTCCATAGTTTTGTTAAGTATGCAGCACTACCGGTATAGAAAAGCCTACGTTTAGCAACAAATAAAAACTAACCTCAGATTCAAGAGATCTCCATAAGTGATGTGATTCCATTGGTATTTCATCAGGTACGTTCCTTTGGTCATCACCATCTGCTGCTGTCCGAATTTCTTGTACTGGAATGAACACCTTCTGTGATTCAGCAGTCTGATATCCTTCAGATGCTATGGTGGGAGCACATGTTGCATCTTTTGTGAACAGAGTAGCATTTTCAATCTTTAGGGACTTGCTACAGTTTTTTAAATTTGCTCCTCTCATAGTACTTGATGTTTCACAAAAGCACACACTGTCACAAGTTTGTGTGAAACTTTCACTGAATTCTATTTTATTTACAAGTGTCTCTTCTTGTTTTTTGGTTCTAGAAAATAAGTTGGATAATTTGGAAGATGAATTGATCCACCTTTTTGAAGGAGATGAAGGTGAAATGGCATTAGAACGACCTTGTAATTTCACCTGCTTATTTCCCCTGAACTGATTCAGATCTAGAGCTAAGTCTTTTGGTCTAACTGCAGGAGGCAATACAACAGATTTACTTTGACAATTTGAGATAGGATTAGGTGCTCCTGGTTTATTTTTAGCATTACCCAAATTCACAACTTTCACATTTATTGGGGACCCTAGTTTCATATTATCAGCTCCATAAGCAGCTTGATTGTGACACTCTATAGCATCTACAAGGCGTTTTCTTAAACCAGCTTGCATACTGCTGTTCAAGACTGATAACATTTCTAAAATCTGATTAAGTATACCTCTCTCTTTCACTGTCATGCTTGATGCTAAGATAAAAACATCTTTTGCAACTTTAATCACTGTACTATGAGAACTGTGTAATGCTTTAAATGAAAACTCTATAATGGAAAACAGTCTATCAAAGTTATTTAATTTGTAGCCAACGTCGCTGCCTTTCACAGAAACATAATTAAGCCTAAATTCATCTGGAAGTAATTGAAAAAGTGTGTTTAGCATTAGAAGTCTCCCTGCTAACCACTGCCAGCTTACACTATCAACAGTAAAATGTTCAAGAATGCAACTGAGAACAAGATCAAGGCCATTCATTCTAGAAACACTTGCACTTTTTTAATTTGATTTGATTCCCTATTTCATTTTTGGCTACTTCTGCCAAAACTTCAGCACTCAAGTGACTAGTACGACGATTCCGATCAGCACACTTCTTCAGTAATGTCCTAATGGTTGGACGAATGAGTTCAAGAAACTCTTTCAGCTGACTTGTGGTTTCGCAATGGAAATGGTTGATAACTGTGCGGAAGCAGTGCTGAAAAATTATAATAAAATAAAATCAATTTCTGTCCAAAAACAAAATTATCATGCAGAACACTGATTGACTCTAAGGGAGAACTGAATTATGACCCGAATGTTGTGGGTAATTTTCCTCAATTTCTGGTAATATTAATAAATAAATACAGCCTAAGCAATTGAATATCTGTTCATTTATTTACTTCCTGAATGCGTTTCACTTCTTAACTGAAGCATCTTCAGAAGATGCTTCAGTTAAGAAGCGAAACGTGTCCGGAAAGTAAATAAATGAAAAGATATCAATTGCTCAGGCTGTATTTAGTAATATAAATGAATTATTACCATTAAAATTATAAATTACTTACCACACATGCTGCAAACACTTTGAAAACAGGATCTGCAACCAGCACATTTACGATTTTTGCACAACTCCATATCACCCTCTGAAATAGTTCCTCATTCTCAGAGTGTTTGATGTTAGAAATTTCACTTTGTATTTGTTTCAAGGCTGATTCCCTGTCTTTCCAGTCCTGTGAGTACAATGATGACATGACATCAGGGCCTAGTATCTGCAACAACATGACATAGACTTCAGAAAAAAAAATTGAAAAATTTAAATGTACACACGGGATTACACATTAATACGGCCCAGATTTTTAGGATCTAAAAAACTAAATTTGGATTTATTTAATTCTTCTGTTAGGCTTTTATAAATCTTTAAAATTCTGATTTAGTAATTTACACATTTTTATGTGAAATAAAATTTAATACACGCGATATATACTGCTGCTGTTTAAAAACATTGTTACTTTATAATACAATGTGAAGTACTTCTTTAAAATTTTTAATATGACAAAAATACATGACATATGCTACTATTATGTTCAAAATATTGTGTCTTTATTGTGGACTGTAAACCACTTATTTAAAACTTCTTATATGACACTGAAATATAAAATATTCTGACAGATTTTCAAGAGTAAACTCTCTTCTCTTGTCTCTTAAAATTCTCTTGACTGTGGAAAAACTACGCTCCACGTGACATGAGGTAAGAGGCGCAAACTTCATATCAGCAATATCCTTAGGATTGAACGGCAGTATTTCTTGTTCCATTAGTACAAAGAAAACACGGTCTCTTTGTTCCATCCTCTTGAACTCTAGAATGCGTGCTGAAATAGCCTCCAGCTTCTTGGCTACAGATACCATAACTGGTCCAGGAGCACTTTAGCCCTCACTTCTTGGATTATTTGAAGAACTTCCGCCAATGGTAGAGTGCCTCCTTCCAACTTCTTAATTCCAAGTTGTAAAAATTTGCATTTACTTAAGTCAACTCGTTTACAGCTCGTACTGTGTACAATGCTTTCTTTGCATTTAATATAGCAATAGTTTCACTTCACAATGACGTCCATGATGCTCTCATAGTTTTCTGCATAATCTACTGCGGCTGAGAGCCAGATCCCCCATTGTTTCACTATTGGTTCGGGAGAGAGGGGTATTGATGGAAGCTTTCCCTGATAGTAATCACTCGACTTGGCTCTTTCAGGTATACTTTCTTTACCGAAGAAATTATCTCATTAACTACAGGGTGTTGTTCCTGACCTTTTTTTTTCAGTTACCCGGTGGAGCTCATGTGATAGACAGGTGACATGGGCCATTCAAGAATAGAATGCCTTCAAACACTCCCCTGCTTTTATTGAGTAAGCTGCACTGTTTGTCACCAACAACTGCAACTTTTCCTAAAGTTCTGAGTCTGGCCACAGCACCTTTAGTACATCCCTTACAGCACTTGCGAAAGTAGAGTGCTTTTTTGTTGGAAGTTCTATGCACCTAATGACATGGTGTATACTAAGTTCCTCACATGCAAGCTTGCCCACAACAATGTCGCAGGCATCTGTTGTCTCTTCTACACTTGACCAGATGAAGTGGTCAGCAATGTCCACCTGTATTACGGGTTTCTCATCCAGCTGAGGCAAGTAATTCTTTCTGATTCATCTAGTATTTTTCTGTTACAAAATTCTTCCATAAAGATTTTCAGTATTGCATTCTAGACGGTTGCAACTGGTATATAAAAGGCAGTGAGAGAAGCAGGTAAAACGAATGTTCTGTACCCAGCTTTGAACATGTAATGAAATTTTGCTTCTGTTCAGAAGCAATTCTCCTGGTAACATTTGCCAAAAAGTTGTCGAATTATGATGCTGTAGTATGCGGGTTCATTTTTCTGCAGGCACATACACAGAAAGCAAAAGTAAAAATAGTCCACTTGAATATAATACCCAGTTAATATTATGAAATTTCATCCAGCAGTACACATTCTACAGAGACAACCTTGAGTTACTTTAGAAATGAAAAAAAAATATTCAATTTATTTTTTAAAAATTATAAAAAATAAATGTATATGTTAGGCTCAAAGACCAAAAATGCTCATTGAGTGAAAAAAACAACCACAACGTGTAGTGGTATCTTGAAAATGGCCACAACATGTTGTGCCTTATCAGTATCCGACTCTTTGTGTTCACGACGAATTAGTCCAGGCTGTATTTAATATATGAGGAGGTGGCAAACAAAATGTAATAATTACACAAATTCAAATTTTACAGGAAGAGCAAAAAACTAAAATGACCACTTGCAGGGGGATTTTGGAGTCATTTTTTATTTATTCATATTGCGTTTTGAACTCTATTTGACATTATGTTAAATCGAAATTCCTATCTTTAATAAAACGGAAAATATTAAAATTTGAAAAATTCAGTTAAGCCGTTTTGTTTGCCACCGATGCAATTATTACGTTTTGATTGCCACCAGGATGAAATTAAGCCATTTTGATTGCTAACACTAAGTTTTTTTGTGAGTTAGGTTAGGTTAACTAAAGCACAATTTGTTTAGAAAACCTTTATTGAGTCTAATAACATTTCAACTTATTAATCATTAAAAATTAAGACTCATATATAAAAAAACAGTTACTTCTTTGTTAAATAAAAAAACTTATCAATGCTGTCACTAAGACTGAACTCAATGTCCATTTCGTTACAATCACATCCTTCATCATGTCAGTCTTCCTCACATTCTTCTTCATTATCTTCACTCTGACTCTCATTGCTTTCCTGGGGGTTTCCTAAAATGATTTTGTAACAACTTAGTTCTTAACACTTTTCCCAGTTGATTCCGAAATGCTTTTGTAACAATACCAGAACGTCTTTTACTTTCTGTTCTTGCAACTTCGTATAAACAACAATAACTGAGAACACTTTATATAAACAACAATAACTGAGAACTATACTATACTAATCTTATTAAGTATTCTTCAACTAAATGTAAAGCCTAGTGTTGTCTCATTAAAAACGGCTTTGAAAATGCAACAAAAAAATAATACATGTCATTTATTTTGTTTTGATTGTCATCGGACGAATTTGTATGAAAATTATTCCATTTTGAATGAAATCGGTCTCGTGTTGTTGAAATTTTAGTGTAGTTATACCGTTTTGATCGAAATCGCAATCTTTGGGCTCACTTTTAGTGGAGTTCTTTGCCGTTTTGATTGAAAATGAGTTTAGATTCAGATTCAGCGGACCAAAAACTACCGGATTAAAAAAAAAATGTGTTTTGACCAGAAGTGTAGTTATTACGTTTTGTTCGCCACCTCCTCATATGTGATTCTCATTACCCATCGCATTACAACGCTCTAAAAAAAAGAAAAGTGAGTCATCACGTGTGGAGAAAGCGTCCAGGGCAAAATGCAAATTTTGCTTTGTGGCCTTTTTTTAGTTAGTCATAACATGTTCTGGCTGCTTTATTTTTTTTTTGGTGCTCAATGAGCATTTTCGGTCATTGAGCCTAACGTAAAAAACAAATTAACCTTACCAATTTTACACATGCCTGACTATATATAATTTTGCCATCTGTAGAAAAAGTTCTTATTTGTTCCAATCCACTCTCGCAGTAGACTACTTCTTGAACATTTCTGTTTAGGCATGATCCCTTTTAATAAAGGAACTAAAAATATGTACACAATGCCTTAATTCCTGTGTTACCACTGAACGATGACAGTATACAACTGTTCACGTCTCAAGGGAGGGTTTGTGTTCCTGTGATTGTTAACGTCTAATAAGTTATGTACAAAATTTGCTTTCTAGATTTGTTTCTACTGAACGTAGGCCTGTTTAATAATGTGAATTTGTCGAACACCTTTACTCAATGCAACAGTCAGCAATGAGGTTAAAGCACATCATTTAGTATTGTGGTGAACAGTTATTCCAATTTTAAAATAAATCCATTTGTTTTACACTTAAATGTAGCCCGTTTACCCTCCAATTTTGGCTTCACTCTTAAACTCTGCAATTTTATTTTAATTTTATTTTATTTCCCGATTTTACATAGCCTACTACCTTGTTACGTAAAGTAGGCCCTTAGTTTCTACAGTTTTTATAGTTAAAACAATTTACTTTTTAAAAAAAAAATATATATGGATAATTATTCTTAAGGATTTAATGTATTTAAGTATTCTAATAGTTAATCTCCTAATTATTATACCGATTAATATACCAATTACTCTACCAACATACTAATTCATACAAAAATCAGCAATTTATTTATTTTTTATTTATTTATCAGTCTTGTTTCATGGATCCCTGCTGAGGAAGCACCTCTGGGATGTGAAACATGTCATGGTTAATATACATACATACAATATGAGTCATAATCATAGTAAAAAACAATTATATGTTACAAAGAAAAATAAAGACAATAAAATAAACATAAATTTTTACAACTGTGATTTGCAAAAGTCATATTAAATACAATTAATTGTTTTGTTCAAATTCTTGAATGGAGTAGAAGGAGTTGCCAATAAGATAATCTTTCAGGATTTCTTTAAATATATCTTTATTTCCTGCAAATTGTTTTATACCCTTGGGAAGTTTATTAAACAGATGTATACCAGAATAATTTACTCCTCTTTGTACTAATGACAGAGATGTTTGTGGTTTGTGCAAGTTATTTCTGCTTCTTGTATTGAGATTGTGTACCTGTGAATTAGAAGTAAACAGGTTACAATGATCTATGACAAAGCACATGAGAGAATATATATACTGAGAACTCATTGTAAGAACACTGAGTTTTTTAAAAAAGTTGTGTTCTTGGTTTTACCCTACACAACATCCTAATAGCTCTTTTCTGTGCTATTAAATCTTTTTTACTTTGTGAAGAGTTTCCCCAAAAAATTATGCCATATGACATTACTGAATGAAAATATGAGGAGTAAACCTGTTTCGTTAATTCTAGATCTGCTGTTAGAGAAAGTGTTCGTATTGCAAAGGTGGCACTACTTAACTTCTTCAGTAGTGAAGTGATATGTTCATGCCAACAGAGTTTCTCATCTATTTTAATACCAAGGAAATTTTATACTCTTTGTTTCTAAATATTGTGTTATTTTTATAGCTTACTTGTAAATCTGGCTGTGCATAATTTTTTGTTTTTAAGCCTAATATAATGTGTTTTTTCAAAATTTAGTTTTAATGAATTTGCCTTAAACCAATTTGCTACTTCACTAAGTACTTCATTTACATTAAATTCTAGATTGCTGTTTGGTGTTTTTCTCACAGTCAGGTTAGTGTCAATCCTGCAAATAAAAACACTCTTAACTTTGTCAGATAAGTTTCCAGGAAGGTCATTGATATACAACAAAAAGAGGAGGGGTCCTAGGACAGAACCTTGTGGAATTCCATGTTTTAATTTTTCCCCAGTTTGATGAAGCATCATCTTTGTTTATTTTTAGTATCAAAAATGGACACTTTTTGCATTCGACTTTCCAATGTATGATCTAAACCATTTACCTGGCGATTCCATAAATACCATAGTATTCCAATTTTTTCAAAAGTAGTTCATGATTTACACAGTCCAAATGCTATTTGCAAGATCACAAAAATGATTCTCTACAGGCTCTCATTATAGTTCCTCAAATGTGTATATTTAAAAATGAATATATAGCCATTTCTATAGATGATCCTTTTTGGAACCCAAATTGGGATTTAGTGAGGATATTATTTGCGTAACATGTTTTATTACTCTACAATACATGACTTTTTTCAAAAATCTTTGAGAATCCTGAAAGTAATGAAATGGGACGATAGTTATCTACACATGTTGATTCTCCTTTTTTAAACAACGGTTTTACAACTGCATATTTTAGTCTATTTGGAAACACCTTGAATTAACGATTAATTACAAATGTGGGCAAGTACACGATCGATACAATCTGAACATCTTTTTAGTAATTTACTTGAAATATTGTCATAGCTGGAAGAGTTTTTAGGTTTTAATTGTTTAATGAGTTTATTTATTTCTGAGACTGTTACTGGTGGCATTGCATTTCCACAAATCTATTTGGGGTAAGCAGTCTGAAGAAGCCTAAGGCCACTATTTGGGGACTGCTTTTTCTATGCCTAATTTCTCTACAACTGTAGTAAAATGTTTGTTAAATATTCACAAACTTTCCCATACTTCACTATGGACAGATCCATTTTGTTCTATTTTATGTCTTTAGAGTGATTTACAGATTTTCCTGTTACAGTTTTTATTATATTCCATGTAGTTTTCATCTTATTGCCTGAATTCTCTATTTTCTTTGATATATACCTGTTCTTGGCCTTTCTTATTACATTTCTTAGTATTTTAGAATAAAGCTTTAAGTGTATAGTTATCTGATTCTCTTACTTTTAAGTACAGTCTCTTTTTGTTTTACAAGATATTCTAATACCCTTTGTTATCCAGCCGTTACCTAGTTCATTGTTTGGAGTATTGACAACTTTCCTTTTTCGAAACTTCCTTCGAAAAGTGTTAGAAATATATTGAGAAAGGAATCAAATTTTGCATTAACACCCTGTGCATTGTACACTTCTGACCATTGTTCATTATTTAAGTAATCTATGAAATGTTTTTATATGTTTTCATTAATAGTTTATTCTATAAACCCAGCTTTTCTCTATCTGTTTAATAGTGTTTCTGGACTTGATACATAGCAGCTGGGCATCATGATCTGAGATACCATTTATTACTGGAAGTATGTCGTAATTACTGTACTGAGAATATCCATAAAAAATTATCAATTGCAGTCCTGCTATTATTTTATATTCTAGTAGGAAAGTTTACAAGTGCCATTAAGTTAAAAGACAACATCAAGGCTTCCATATCTAGCCTCTCATTGCTTTGATGTGAGAAAGTCAACATTAAAATCTCCACATAAAACTATTTGTTTGTTATTTTTGAAAAATAGTAACAAAGACTCTAACTGTGATAAAACAGACTAAAATTTCCTGAGGGGGCCCTGTAAATTGCTATTACTATGAGCTCTTCCTTTCGATATTCTAGTTTAGTAACACAGCATTCAAAGTGTTGTTCTATACAATCCTTACTTACGGCTACAATATTGCATTGAATATTATTTTTAACAAAAATGGCAACTCCACCTTTCTCCATTTTACATCTACAGAAATGAGAACTTAGTTTATAATTTGGGATGGAGAGCTGAGATATTCCTGTGTCAGACAAATGGTGTTCAGATATGCACAAAACATCTACATTGAAATTTCTGGAATTTTGAATCTCTTCTAGGCATAAGGTAATGTCATCAGTTTTACTAAATATCCCCCTTATATTTTGCTCGCGGCGTCCTCTACGCTCTGCTAATTTCAGTTCAACAAATCTCGTCTTCTCGCGTAGTGATGCTAGATTAGCAGCTTCATCCAGCAAGTGCCAGAGCTCGGTATAACGCAGTATGTCATATATTCTTCTGTTCTGAAGTTCTACTTGAAGATATGCTCTTAATTCTTCAGTTTTTTTTGCACTCCTAAACCACGTGCTCGGGAGTACTTACTTCGCCACAGTCATATCTGCTTGCTTAAACTCTGCAAGGGATCATTCCTATACTTCTTACATTTGTAGGGTCTAGGAGCTTAGGATTCACATAGTCATAGATAGAACTGAGAATGGTGACTGGCCGGATCACCCAGGTGGTATTAACTTGGATTGATGTAGAAGAAGGAAAGAAATTTCAATGTAGAGAAGGAAAGGATATTTTTAAGAAGGAAGCAGCTGTGGTCTGTTAATAAGTTACTGTTCCGGCATTTGTCTGGACGGGAAAAGGAAAACCACAGAAAACCATTTCAGAACAGATGATGATGGGGTTTGAACCCATGGCATCAGTTTGCCAGCCCATGGCCCATAACACTGAGCTAGTCCAGTCGGTCTTTTGTTCTATTTCAGAAATAAAATTATAGTCGGACTGGATCAGCACATTGAATTAGGTCCTTTTAGGTTCTGAAACTGAATTAGGTCATTTTAGGTCATAACATAGAAATTAGGTTCTTTCAGGTCCTATTAAATTTAAAAATATTATTAGGTTATACAAAAGATGAAAAAGAAAATTAAAATTCAGAGAATATTTTGGTGGGAACAAAGTAGGGTTCGAACCTAAAAATCTGGGCCTAACACATCAGGATTATATTTTACATAAGGTCGATTTGTGAATGAGAGTAAGAATGACACATGCGCATCTGCTATCAGTATGAATTTCAGAAGTTCTATAAAAGAAGAAAGAAGAAATTCGAGAAGGTTGACCTGCGTGTATGCCTGTGTGCTGAGATGTAAAAGTTTACAATGTTTAAAAAATTGATTTACCCACTGACTATTAGATACGATCTATAATTTGATTCTTGAGTGCAAGAAACTTGGCAACAGCAGACATACAATGCCAGATTTGTGATGTGTTTGGTAATAATGCTGTTAGTGATAGTAAAGTTTAAAAGTAGGTGAGAATGTTCAGAACAGCAGGTTAATATGTATGATAAGATACACCCAGGTCAACCTTCTCAAATTTCAGAGGATTTGGTCAGCAAAATTTGATTAGTGAACTAGGTAAAATGAAATGTGTTCTCATAAAAAAAAATCATTAGGTCAGTAAGCCCGACAGAAAACAAATTAGGTAAATGTAACTAATAAAAAGAAAACTATGGACAAATTATTAGGAATAATGTAAGTCTGAAGCAAATTACTTCAAATATTTTTAAAGCAACAAGAATTTATGAGTTTTAAATTTTTGATAATATCACTTGTGACTGATACGTTTTTTAATGCAACTGTGATCATTCACCCTCAATCAATCCATCATTCATGTATGTAACAATAATTTTGTTTACTGATGTATATAAAAGATTATCTAAACACAATGTTGATTTGATTGTCATGTAAAATAATTGTAATATATAAATTAGACAGAGTAATAGTTGCAAAGTGCTTTTTAATATTTTATATCAGGATATTATGGGGTTCAATAGTGGTTGCTGCCATATAATTAACTCATTTTCAGGCATTAAAAACTGTCTGTTGCACTAAAAGTAATATTCAGATTCTTTGAATTATTTATAATAATTACAAAAATTACCATACACATTTCAGTAAAATTAATAACATTTAGACTGTTACAAATTAATTTCATAGTAGCTTATTTTTTGCTGTAACTTTAAATGTTAGCACTCAGAAAAAATCGTAGCCAAACTGAGAGTCAATTTGTTAATTTATAGGAATTCAAAAGTCTTTGTGATCACAGCAGAAGTCTAGTAGTCCGTTAGTTCATCAAGCATTCCATTCAGTAATCTCTGCCTTCATTAGCTTAGTGAAACAAGTGCTGCTGTACGCATGGTATCCTCGTTTGAGTAAATATGGACTGAAGCTAATTGTCATTTTAATCTTTTCTGTAAGAATCTTTTCATTAAGATACATTAAGAAACAACGTATTTAAGGCACGTGAAGCATCATTGCTATATCCAAAATGGAAGTATCTTACACATTTTGCAATAAGGGACACATAACTGCAACAGGTGTCTATGAACCGAAGGAAGGAAGAATGGAATCCGAAAGCCATTATGAAATATTGCAAGAGGTTTATAATCAAATAAAGAAGGCAGATCTGATATACCAGAATGGCCAAGATAATGATCCTATTAAAATTGTTAGGATGTTTCGAGAGAAAACAGAAATGCCAGTTTACAGAGGCACTTAAAGTCACAAATACGTCTTTTAGAGAAAAAAAAAAAAAAAGGGAGTATATAAATTTACAAGGAGAGCTCTAGGATCAATTATAGATTAAGTTGTAGCAAACAAGAAAGCAACCTGATGGTTTAAGAAGCAGAAATTTGCAGATCTTTAGTGATAATTATTTAGATGTACAAAAACTGTCTTGTTCATGAAGTTGGAAGAATGTACACTCTTTAGCAAAAAAATTGACTGTGGGCGCCTGAGTCTAAGTCCCTTATTTCGCACAATGTGGCATCATTGCGCGTATTCAACTCAGCGCCATCTGTTATTCATTTCCTTAAGTCAAGCCTCGAACAAAGCAGGAACACTCCGCCCGCCCATTGACGATTCTTCTTGGTAGTTCATCTATCATTCCCCACATTTCAGTAAAAAGCTATTGACCGATCTCGAAACAAGTAAGGCATTTTCCTGTCCCTGGATTGACTGTAATATTAGGCAAGATATCGCCGACCATACCTCAATCGGACGAAATTCGGTTCCAGCTACACTTTTCTTAAATTCAGATCGTGAAACATATCGTTAAAGTTGTAATTAACAAGATTGCAATAAAGCGCAGTAAAAATGAGGTTCAGTTATACATTTTATTCCAAATGATTAGCGTAAAATTATAACGATATTTATTTATATATTGACGTGGCTAATCAGTTGCAATAATGCAACACATAATGGGGTGTGTGGTCCGAGAAGGGGGTGTAAATGTTCAAAGATCCAGAGTTTTTAGTTCTACAAAACTATTGAAACGATTGTAAAGAGATTATTTCGGATAATTGTCTAATGCCAGTTGAATGTAACTGACTTCCGAGGCAGGATAAGGTTGTTTACCCACTGCACGAGCCGTCTGTGAACATGAGCTCCATTTGCTTGTGGCTAACCATCTAGTCTTGTAAATGCGTGGTCCTCGGTTCGAGTCTAGGTTTTCCAATTATTTTTTTGCATTTATTTTAAACAAGTCGAACCTACAACTGCGTTATGCGTAAAATATAACATCGACTCTTACCTGCTTGCGTCAGGACATAACATACTTAAGGAAAGACTCATAACTGAGTGCTTCTTAATAAACTGCACACATAACTATGAAAGCTTTCACAGAGGTAACACTGAAAGAAATCTTCTCGGGCTTCAACATCGTCGAAATAGTGTCGTGTGGTTATGTTAGGTGGACTATAACGAGTTCGCACCATCGTCAAGGAGACGAAAAACTAAATAATATTACTATACCAATTTCTTATTATGCGTCTGGATTTACGATTCGTCGACTTCTAAGTCATTAAAGGTGGGAAGGGAATGGAGACAAGGAATGGGAAGGAATTCGGACCATAGGTTTTTCGAAGAAATAATCCCGCCATTCACACGAAGTGACTTGGAGAAACGAAGGAAAATCCAAATCTGGATAGCCGGATAGGAATTCAAACCCGCTTCCTCTCGAATGCGGAGCCATAGCATTAACGCTCAGCCATTAGGTTCAGTTTTTCAATATCTTTCGTATTTGGTCTATGATGCCGTCCATAAAATTATTTAAAAAATCTATTGAAAAGTTAAAAATCGTAAATTAAAATATATGTGCAGAAGTGAGTTCATCTGATGAGAGCGGGGATATCAAAAAAATCTCTGAAATCAGAAACGCAATTCATATTTCATTTTCTCTCTCTCTACTCTTTTCGCCCCTCTTTCTCTTTTTAATTTTTTTTTGCTATGGCAGCAAGGTCATTAGAGGCGGGATCGGATTGGGGCAAGAAACGGGCAGGAACTCGGCCATGGCCTTTTCAAGGAACAATGCGGGCGTTCGCCTGGAGAGACTTGGGGAAACCATGGTAAACCCAGTTCTGGATGCCGGGACGGGGATTCAAAACCGCTTCCTCACGAATACGAGGCCAGAACGTTAAAAGTTCACGCACCACACCCGGTACGTTTTTCAAATTTTTATCAGCTATCAAATTCAAAGTGAATATAAGTGCCCTCTTATGTGGAAGATATTGTCATATTAATCCCGTTGTTTAATGAAGTGGTATTAAACCAAAAATGATGATCAAAATTGATCGGTTTGCTAGTAACCAAATAGGTAACATTTCAGTCTTTTCGTGGAAACGTTAAAAAAAAAAAAGAATCCAATTCACATTCTACTTGAGCAAAGACCTCAAACCAGATGCTAAAACTACAGAAATTTGCAGTCTCAATAAAATGTGGTAAATTTCAATGTAGTTATGATGTAATTCTCTATAATATTTTCTCATTTTTTTTCAAGTATGTCTTTCAGTAAAGATTAAGAGGTAGTTGGAATGAAATTATCACGCTGAGCAATAACACAGCTAATTGTTACAAAATTTTATAAATCGGCAGTACTACTCTCCACAGCTAGAGTGTAATTCTAAAATATCGTAGTAGACGGAAATGTAGTGTTTACAAAGGGTATAATACTGGTTTCCTTGTTTCTTGCCACACTGACATTCCCACACTGAATTTCAATTTTATGCCTCAGTTTTCCTGCTACAATGTTCTGATTGAATGCCTATAAGACTTTGCAATATTTAAACTTTCAAAAGAAATTGTTGCTTGTCATTCTGAGACAGACATTATAATGTAAATTCTTTGGGTTGGAATAAAATATACAGTAGCTACAGTTTGAATTTTGGAAAAACCCTGCCGCAAGAGAATCAATTCTTATCACCGATCAAGAAAAGCAAAGTTACTTTCATAGCGTTTGTTGATTTAGAAAAAAAGCTTTTGGTAATTTAAGGTGGGACAAAATGTTCAAAATTTAAAAAAAAAAAAGTCAGGTCTTACGTATCGAGATAGAAAAATATTTTATAATTGATATAAGACTCAAGTGGCTATAATAAAAGTAGAGAATCATGAGAGTCACCAATCAGTTGAAAAGTGTATCAGATATGGTTGCAGTTCATCCTTACTAATATTCAAGTTATATGTGGAGGAAGCTATAAAAGAAGTAAAAGAGGATTTTGAATGTGGCTTCGTGAAAAAGTAGTTTCAAATATTGACCCAGGAACCAGAGAGAACTGTATGTATGGAGTATAGCACCTTATGGTAACGAAGCATGGACTTCAGGAACGCCTGAAAGAAGGAAAACTGAAGCATTCGAAATGTGGTGCTATAGGAGGATGCTGAAAATTAAGTGGACAGTTAAACCACGAAATTAATATGTTTTGGAAATGATGGCTGACGAAAGAAGTTTGTGGAAGAATCGTACACAAAGAAGAAACAGATTAGTGGGTGGTTTTTTAATACATTTGGAATTGGTTATGTATGAAGCAGATAACGGTGGACGTGTTTTAAGAGAGGTGTTTTGAGATGAAGGGGATAATGCAAAATAAGAAGGGATGGGGGTTTATATCAAACCAATCGAGAGACTGATGACATTAAAATAAGAGAGAAGAGATGAAAGAAGACAGAAGGTGCCGGCCGATTGAGACCTACTCCCCCGAAACACATCGATGGGGCCGAAACGTCCAAATCCGGCGGACGAGTCACTGTCAGAAGTTCCATACGCGCTACAGAGAGGTTTGGGATTTAAACCAGGACTTTCGTGCACCATCTGATAATTAGTAATAATGCACCGCCACCGAAACATGTCCTAGTTCTAAAAAGTTCTTCAACCACCGGAGCTCAAATCAGGTGACGCCGTATCTGACGTCGCGCATCATCACGGAGCTATAATGACCCGAAACGAGGATGTTGCTATAGAAGGGTAGCATTTAAAAATCAACCTTTCACCTCCGTCACATGTTGTTTGGTTCAGACGCGTAAATTCCAATTGAGGTAGCTGACTCAATCTCATACCACTGCGGTGCAAGACAATCTTCTTATATCTATCACCTTAGTAATATATGAATTTTATGAGTGGAACAGAATATAAAGCATCCAGCATCTCTCTCTCTCTCTCTCTATATATATATATATATGTTTACTTTTGTTATATAATGGACGAGGTTGGTTTCAGCGTAAGGCAAAGTGGCTGAACGGTTGAGTATTGGCCTGCAGAGGTGAGGGTACTGGCTTCGATCCTACCTGAAGTTGAGTATTTTTACATTGACTATCCCCTTCTCACTTGTTGTAAAATACATATCATTTATGTAAAAGTGAACATTATTATATTTTACCCAAAATTGTTTAAAAACAAACTCCTATGAAAACATTTTTTGATTAGTTCATAGGCCACATTGGCGGTTAAAGGTGTGTTTGTGGAATTTAAAATATTGTTCATCCAATATAATGTGACGAGTTTAGTTGACTTTAGTTCCGTAAAGGCAGAGAGTGTGATTGGAGTTGTTGCTGTAAGACATACTTGAAAAAAAAAAAATGAGAAAATATTATAGAGAATTACATCATAACTACATTGAAATTTCTTATTTTACCACATTTTCTTGAGACTGCAAATTTCTGTAGTTTTAGCATCTGGTTTGAGGTCTTTGCTCAAGTAGAATGTGAATTGGATTCTTTTTTTTTTTTAACGTTTCCACGAAAAGACTGAAATGTTACCTATTTGGTTACTAGCAAACCGATCAATTTTGATCGTCATTTTTGGTTTAATACCACTTCATTAAACAACGGTATTAATATGAAAATATCTTCCACATAAGAGGGAGCTTATATTCACTTTGAATTTGATAGCTGATAAAAATTTAAAAAAAGTACCGGGTGTGGTGCGTGAACTTTTAACGTTCTGGCCTCGTATTCGTGAGGAAGCGGTTTTGAATCCCCGTCCCGGCATCCAGAACTGGGTTTACCATGGTTTCCCCAAGTCTCTCCAGGCGAACGCCCGCATTGTTCCTTGAAAAGGCCATGGCCGAGTTCCTGCCCGTTTCTTGCCCCAATCCGATCCCGCCTCTAATGACCTTGCTGCCATAGCAAAAAAAATTAAAAAAGAGAAAGAGGGGCGAAAAGAGTAGAGAGAGAGAAAATGAAATATGAATTGCGTTTCTGATTTCAGAGATTTTTTTGATATCCCCGCTCTCATCAGATGAACTCACTTCTGCACATATTTTAATTTACGATTTTTAACTTTTCAATAGATTTTTTAAATAATTTTATGGACGGCATCATAGACCAAATACGAAAGATATTGAAAAACTGAACCTAATGGCTGAGCGTTAATGCTATGGCTCCGCATTCGAGAGGAAGCGGGTTTGAATTCCTATCCGGCTATCCAGATTTGGATTTTCCTTCGTTTCTCCAAGTCACTTCGTGTGAATGGCGGGATTATTTCTTCGAAAACCTATGGTCCGAATTCCTTCCCATTCCTTGTCTCCATTCCCTTCCCACCTTTAATGACTTAGAAGTCGACGAATCATAAATCCAGACGCATAATAAGAAATTGGTATAGTAATATTATTTAGTTTTTCGTCTCCTTGACGATGGTGCGAACTCGTTATAGTCCACCTAACATAACCACACGACACTATTTCGACGATGTTGAAGCCCGAGAAGATTTCTTTCAGTGTTACCTCTGTGAAAGCTTTCATAGTTATGTGTGCAGTTTATTAAGAAGCACTCAGTTATGAGTCTTTCCTTAAGTATGTTATGTCCTGACGCAAGCAGGTAAGAGTCGATGTTATATTTTACGCATAACGCAGTTGTAGGTTCGACTTGTTTAAAATAAATGCAAAAAAATAATTGGAAAACCTAGACTCGAACCGAGGACCACGCATTTACAAGACTAGATGGTTAGCCACAAGCAAATGGAGCTCATGTTCACAGACGGCTCGTGCAGTGGGTAAACAACCTTATCCTGCCTCGGAAGTCAGTTACATTCAACTGGCATTAGACAATTATCCGAAATAATCTCTTTACAATCGTTTCAATAGTTTTGTAGAACTAAAAACTCTGGATCTTTGAACATTTACACCCACTTCTCGGACCACACACCCCATTATGTGTTGCATTATTGCAACTGATTAGCCACGTCAATATATAAATAAATATCGTTATAATTTTACGCTAATCATTTGGAATAAAATGTATAACTGAACCTCATTTTTACTGCGCTTTATTGCAATCTTGTTAATTACAACTTTAACGATATGTTTCACGATCTGCATTTAAGAAAAGTATAGCTGGAACCGAATTTCGTCCGATTGAGGTATGGTCGGCGATATCTTGCCTAATATTACAGTCAATCCAGGGACAGGAAAATGCCTTACTTGTTTCGAGATCGGTCAATAGCTTTTTACTGAAATGTGGGGAATGATAGATGAACTACCAAGAAGAATCGTCAATGGGTGGGCGGAGTCTTCCTGCTTTGTTCGAGGCTTGACTTAAGGAAATGAATAACAGATGGCGCTGAGTTGAAAACGCGCAATGATGCCACATGGTGCGAAATAAGGGACTTAGACTCAGGCGCCCACAGTCAATTTTTTTGCCAAACAGTGTACATCAGGCAGATGAAGAGAACAGAAATAAGCATATAATAAAGCAGCCAAATTAACATACAACAGCAGATTTATATTAGACTTGACTGTTACGTAATGGAAGCAACCAAAATGAGACGAGACCATATGTGAATCTTTTGGAAAGCAACTCAAAAAAGAGAAAAACTATAGGTTTCAAACTGTGGAATGAAAAAATAAAATAAGTAGTAAAAGAGAAATAAATGTTATTTGAACATATAAGAGTGGTAAAAATAAGGCTGAAAAATGGAGCCAAGTATGTGATAATGATGGCACAGGTACAGCTGGGACAAATTTGTTGGAAATGTCAAACATAAAGTGATTTCTTTTTGTTTCCGTTGATAACTTTGGTCAATGTGCAAAAACAAGATTATCCCACCCAGAACAATCAACAAAGTCAATATTAAACATCAATAATCAACAAAATGAAATAATAAATTAATACTAGTGATCGCCCAGTGGTCGAAATTCGGCCGTAATTCATTAAGTTGTTTAGTTTCTTTCATGAAAGAGTAATAATCATTATTTGAATTTGTTCTATTGCGTTTGGTGCAAGCATAGATATATCCGATCCTATTTCACACACACACACATCGCAAATTAATTTTTTATTTGAATAATCTATTTGTAAGATGTATTAACTATGCTTATTATATTTTTTCTTTACTTACCCCTAAAAAAATAATAATAATGTAAACAACGAATTTTTTATTTAATTTGATATATCTGTAACACATATTATACACAGATTTTAGATTTCTGCACTTCTTCTCCATATAAACATTAAATATGACAAATCTACAATTTTCAGTGCGTGATGCATTTCTTTAAGTTCCTCCCTTTATGCACGGCACTTATGCTTAAAAATGGATCCGAAATTTTTGCTTAGCATATTAATATATAGGTTTGTAAAATATATTATATATAATTTTAGCTCTCCGTATTTCATTAAGTTCCTCCATTTGCACAATATTCTGGCCGCTAGCTGCGCTATCTACCAGCCCTCGAAATGTTGCTTCTTGCTTCAATATAAGTTCAGAGATTAATCTCGACTGTTTTGTTTCACCAAAGACTACAAAATACGCCATCTATCAGCTAAAAATTTTAGCTTCCTGTATTTCTTTAAGTTCCTCCGTTTGCCCAATATTCTGGCCGCTAGCTGCACAATCTATCAGCTAACAGGTGAAGCAATGCCCAGAACTGGCAGCATCTGAGCGAACTACGTAGGCGAAGGAGGGTTTTATTTTATTTAATTTAATGTATTTGTAACACATATTATATATAGATTTTAGCTTCCTGCAAATCTTCTCCATATAAACTTTAACTATGCCAAATCTTACACATCTCCGTGCGCGCAATATTCTTAAAAATGTATCTTAAGTTTTCGCTTAGCGTATTAATATATAGATTCCCATAAAGTGGAGTGAATATTACAATATACTTGGTCACCAATGTTAAAATCTCTAACATCTTGAACAGCTCTCTGCATGATCTTCTACTGATAAAAATCACAAAAAACTACATGCAGTAATTTATCAGTTAATCCTTCTAAAACATTTTCAGTATAACAATTATAGCTTTTCACATTGAATAGCCTTTCCGAAAAACAAATTTTGATCTAATTAGAATAGTTTAATTATGAGCTGCTGGTAAGCTCTGTCATACATTGCACGTAAGTGCCACTGTGCTTATTGAATGAGAAGATCCTTGAGAAAAGAATACACAACAGGGTAGAAAAAGAACTAAGCATAGCTCTTGTAGCTTGCCAACGTATCCTTGATACCAGGCATCTGCCTGGCCTTAATCTCTGATAATACCATTTCAGTAAACCCAGTACATATAATTATCATTTATTCACCTACAAAAGATGTAAAATTCTTAATTTTAATATTAACATTCTTGTACTACACAGTCCAGTCACATTAATGTGACCACCACCTACTTTCGACGTCAACGTAAAATAGCCAATCACAGAAGGGAGGTGGCAGCACATTACAGTGGAGTGAATATAAAGGATGTCCTAGGGCATCGGAAAGCATTTCAATCGTTGGTGTAATGCAGAAACGTAGCGATTTATCCGACGTCCAAAAGGCATGATTTTTGGCTTTCGGGACAAGGGTGGAAACATTTCGGCAACGGCTAATTTTGTGAACTGTTCACGTGCCGCCGTGGTGAAAGTATACCGTGCACAGCAAAATGGCACTATTCAAAATCAGCGACGTGGAACATTTGGTGCACCACGGGCTATAGATGACAGAGGCGAACGAAGGCTACGGAGATGCGTTCGGGCAAATAGACGTGCAACTGTTGAGCAACTGACCGCCCAGATGAACCAAGGGGCTACCAGGAGTGTATCCTCGACAACGGTTCAGCGAACGTTGATGCTCATGGGCCTCCGCAGCAGACGTCTTGTTAATGCACCTATGCTGACTGCTGTTCATCGGCGACGAAGGCTGGAATTTGCAAGCCAGTACCATATCTGGACGTCCACAGAGTGGCGACTGATGGACGTTGGCGCATATGGCGTGAAGCGTCTGAAAGCAAACACCCTGCAACAATTGCCGGAAGGATCCAGGGTGGAGGAGGGAGCATTATGGTTTGGGGAATGTTTTCCTGGCATTCACTGGGTGAACTCATCATTATGGAAGACACGATGGATCATCACAAGTACGTATCTGTCCTTGCAGACCATGTTCACCCCTACATGAGAATAATTTTTCCTCAGAATGATGGCATCTACTCGCAGGTCAATGTGAGGTGTCATACAGCTCGCAGTGTATGTGCGTGGTTCTAAGAGCAGCAGGATGAGTATACCTTACACCCCTGGGTAGCAAACTCTCCGGATTTAAACCCAATCGAGAATCTGTGGGACTACCTCGATCGGGTTGTTCGCACCATGGATCCTCAACCGCGTAATCTAGCGCAGCTGGCCACGGCACTGGAGTCGGCATGGCTCAACATCCAAGTGAACACCATCAGAAACCTAATTGACTTTCTTCCTGCACGCCTCGCAGCGGTCCGCTCTGTCAAAGGTGGTTATTCTGGTTTTTGAGAGGTGGTCACATTAATGTGACTGGACTGTGTATATTCATATTTATATCATCGTTTGTTCAATACTTTTGTGAAGTTCCCCTATCTCCAGTGATAATATTTCCACATAAATATCAATTTAGCACCTCCCTTCACCTACCAGCCTTGCCCCCACTCTCTTTTTCCCTCATACCATTGTTTCGCCATATATATGGTGAGCGTCGATATGATCATACCTGATCTCCTCGCCATGTGTCTCATCTACTAGCAAGACTTAAGCTCACCACCAAAATATTGTTTTATACACATTCATCTTTTTTGTGTTCATCAGTGCCCTGCTGCCTCTATCTATGGTGAGTATGTTCTGCCACAGCTAGTGATATTGTGCTTCCATAGTCATCAATAAATCACTTTGTATAATTTACACCCATTTTAATACTTTTCTCAAAAGAGTGGGAAGTCAATAGCCCACACAGCTGTATGCTTATACAAGATCTGATGACAAGTGCTCCACGGTTTGATCAGATTAGGCAACTTTGGTCCCAACTTAATAGATTTGCACAGGATGTGGAGTGTGGACTGCAACAGCACATAAATTTGAAGGTTTGTTGTGTGGCTGTGGAAATATCCAAACCACTGACTACATTGTAATGGACTATCTGGAGGCCTGATCATCCTGCACCAAGCTGGACCAGCTGCCAGAAAATGGCTTGAATTGATCTATATTGTTATTTGACTAATACTATTGCATAAACTTGATTTGTTATCTTTGGTAAATTGGCATAGAATAATAGTTAAGCCACCCAGACTGCCTTGACAGCTGTGCTGATATCCATGAAAGTGATGCAAGTGTGGGATTAGCTCAAGATACAGATAATGAATTGAAGGAAGTCAAGGAGATGTTTTTCATTGTGGTTCCAAATCACAGATACATCACCAATGTATCTGAACCCTATAAGAGAAGGATTTAGTTACAGAATTTTTCTATGAAATAGTACATTAAAAGTTTGGTGTAGGAAAATATCCATTGCAATTTCACACAGGAGATATAGCTAAGAGTTGACAGAAAAGAAGTTTTTAAGTGGCCCAGACATACAAGATAGTATTTGCAATTTGTAACACCAGGAAGTCAAATTAAACTAATAAATGACTGCTAAAAGATGTTTTCTTTAATATGAACTAACAATAAACACAATCAAAACACAATTATAGAAATATGTGTAGCACAACCTCAGTACACTGATGACCGTAACTTAGTATAAAAGAGAAAAAGGACAGATAAAGACAAAAATCCTTTTCATATCTGATGGCAGAAAAATGGTGAAGAAACACATAAGTGAAAAAACTTTAAAGCTGAATAGATGTTATCAACTGAATATGACAATGTTTTTATTTTTTTACATAGGGCTTTATGGCTCATAGATGTCAAGTTCATTAGAGATGGAAGAGGATTTGGGGGAAGGATTGGAAGGAACTTGGCAACAGTCTATGAGCCAACCTAGCTGGAGTAGAGATTTAACCCATGTCTTCCTGAATGCCAATCCAACTGGACTCAATGGCAATGTTTTCAGACTGTAAAAACAACAGCATCGGCAGTAATGAACTTTGTTGACTGTAAAGCTCAGAACAATTATAAGAAGTTATAACAGCATCACAATAATATTTATATATTGTGCACTCTGGTTGTTTCATTACTGAACTGTATTCTTTTTCAAAATATTCTTTGTATACTCATTTAATAAGGGGAATGCTTCTCCCACAAAAGAAACCTGTAATATCCAGGATCAAAGGATTCAGATGCGTGCAATGTAGTCTCTTTCAAATTGACTATGGTATTTTCTTGCAAACTGACATTAAATCATAAATTTAAGTGCTGACAGTTTGATACAAAACTGCAATAACAATTTGTCTTGTTTTGTTGCACACTGCACAATACTTTTAACAATAATTACAAAACAGCAATAATTTTGGTAACAATGCCCAATCACCCAATCCAGTGGTTTTCAAAAACTGGGTTTTCTGTTGTGGATACATTTTTTGTAATCAATATAAACAAGGAGAGTGTGTGACAGAAATGAAAATTTTACCACCTAACACTTGCTGATATGTGCCAATAACATTCCGAATGTCATAGATAGAACACAAAATTACAGTTTTTCTTTATGTAAAATTGTCAACTGCTAGTGCAATATAATCTATAAAATTCAGTGCACTGAAATAGCTGTGTATTCTTTACCATTACAACTGGTTAAAGTTCATTCACTGGAAAAATGTGTCACTGGCATTTGTTTAATCACGTCCTACAGAAGACATTATTATAGTAGAGATTAGGATAAAGGGAAAGAATGGGAATGGAATTGATCAGGATATATTAAGAAAGTATTCAACTTACATCCCAGTGGTTATGATTCAATAAACATTCTGTGCATTCTAGATCATATTGTTTTATTAAGAAGATATAAAACAAATCAGAAAAAGAGGAGAGACTGTATATGTTTTAACAGGTATTGAAATTTTGTTTTAATCATAATTGATTGCTAAAAACACTAAAGATTTGCTACCTTAAATATATCTGAGAAACTCCAAAATTTCAGCAGTGTGTACAAACAAGAACACAGATTTATTTTGTACCATTTATGGAGATTTCAACATTCAAAATTACTGAAAATGCCTTACTTTCATCCAGTCAGATGCAATACTCATGTGTTCCATGGGAACTGGGCCAGTTGTCTCCCCCAACTTCATGTTCATTGAGGATGTTTTGACAGTTCTTTTAGAAAGCTTAACCCTTCTGCGCTGATGTTCCTGTGAAAGTGGCACTTGATGACCTTGTGAATGAGGGTATCTCTTTTCAGGCCAATGATGGCGACACAGAGGACAAAGCACTGCTTCACCTTGCCGCACACATTCTGAGGCCCCTGCATCAAGAATAGAGAAAATCTTCCTTACCAATACACTTGTAAAAATCTTTTTAGGCATTGCCTCTAAATTTGAGAAAGTATATAATCAAATATCCCACAAAAAGTGTAAATCATTACAATTTTTTTTACACAGTTGTAACAAATAAACAGCAATTTGAATCAACAGATATGGGAAAGACACCTGTAATTGTAAAACAAAAACAACAAAAAAACCTGACAAGTATCCTGTTCTTTCTTCCTCTGCTGTAACTTTTTAACCAAATTTGAGGGAGGAAGAGCTCAATTCAATCCATATGTTTGTTAATGAATGTATACCGATTAAACTGAAACTGTGCTATCAATTTGTGAAAATCTTTTTTTATGTGAAAGAGGATTCCCTCAAATTAGTTTGTTTTGGTCAAGCACTTTTTTTTTTTTTTTTTTTTTTTTTTTTTTTTTTTTTTACAAATTAAAAATTTACTACTATTTTTATACAACAATTTATGGAAGCCATTTTTCAGTTGAAAGAAGTTGCTCCTGGAATGATTGAAATTTCATCTCATCTGCTCCTGTACATGTTTGCAAATTCAAGAGATAGAATATTATTATACATATGCAACAATTAATTTGTAAATCCAATGACAATTACTGAAATTTTTTTAGTTGGAAGATGATACTCAATGAGTGGTCCTATATACATTTTATCACAAATGGTTTAACCTTTTTTTTTTTTTTTTTTTTTTTTTACAAATTCAGCAAAAACAAAAAATATTACAATGTACATACACCAAACACTCTGATACTCTAATTTTTTTCTTACACATAGACATCCTTTGAAGTTGTCACCAACATAATAAAATCCTACAAATATACCCACCCCATTGGTTCAGGTTGTTGTGGCAACATAATAATATCCAGTGTCTGGAACAGGTGGTGGAAGGAATTTTCACAATTTGGGATTGGGCCAGAAAATAGGACAAGTGGTGGTGCATGATTCCTAGTTACCATATCATGTACCAAAGTCCTGAGTTAAATTTCAAACATCTCCACAGTGCTTATGGAGAGATTGCACACAACACTGAAGGTCACTGTCCACTGGATAGGGATTTTAAAGTACGTGGGCCTGAATGGGCCTGTAGCGGGAATAATCTTCTACCTTCTTTCATCTTCCAATCACCACAGAAATAATACACTCCACTGAACATACACAAACACAATACAGTCATCTACAGAAACAGTAATGCTTACAACCACTTCCACAATGAGAACAGTTAGGGAATACCATCTCAATTAAATTATTCAAGGAGTTACCATTGTGGGGTAGCTCCCTCCATGGCAGCTTCCTATTACTGGCCCAATAAGTATGGTGACTAATTTATTTCTTTATTAATAAATATTTACTTGTATTTTTTAAAATTATTGCTTCTATTGAAAGGATTGGTGTTAACTTCAGAAGGTGTTCACACATAAAGAATTTGCAATAAAAATTAAGATGTGTTACCAAAAATAATAATACCATTATGACACTGAACATAAATAATGATTGGTAGTCTAGTTAAGATAATCCACTGACAGGAGTGTTTTGTAAAAAATATTTTCACTGTGCAGTGGTTTTGAAGCTAGAGTCTTGTGTGAAGTTTTTGAATTTTTTTTATTATTAAAAATTTATTATATAAAAAAATAAATAAAGTATGATTTAGTCTGGAGCTAGTCAATAAAACATTTTTGTTTATTTGATTTTTGCTTTAAAAATCAAGGCAATCAATGATAGGATTAAGGAACTGATTTTACTATTTATTTGAAAATTATATATATAAAGGGATAGCTAAATGAACCACCACTTAACTTAGATAATGGTGAACACATAAATAAGCACAAAACACAGGAAAAACAACGAATATTTCGGGACTTGGCCCTTTGGCAACAGGAGAAAATCAAGGAGGGAGTGTGGTGCAAGAGACCATTTCACAGACCATTTTCTGTGAAACGGTCTCCTGCACCACCCTCCCTAATTGATTTTCTCCTGTTGACGAAGCGCCAAGTCCCGAAATATTCATTGTTTTTCTTGTGTTTTGTGCTGATTTATGTGTTCACCATCATCTAAGGTAAGTGGTGGTTCATTTCGCAATCCCTTTTTTTTGTAAATCCATTCGGTAATTACCTCCTATTATTTCCTGGTAACTATATATATATAGAAAAATCATACAAATATCCCTACATTTAAAAAATGAGTATGATGTGAATAAAGAGATTTGTTCCACCGAAAAAAAAAATATTTTGTAAACGAAAGCCCTACAAATTTATTACAAAGTTTAAAAAGAGAGGTCGTTTACATAAGAGCAAAAAATGCTGTTAACACAAACTTTAAGAACCAAAAGAAACAGTGTGCTCACATTCCAGTTTATATCTATTTTAAAGAAAGTACAACAAACTAACTGGAAGCTGGAACTTACATATAGCCATGCAGTGATGATGGAGCTTGTTGTGGCAACCACTCACACATTCCACAAGGGATTCCCCATCTATCATTTCCAATAAACATATTGGACATATTTCCTCTTCCAGAAGTCTTCATAAAAAAGACCAATGAAAAAGGGTATCACAATCATATCTAATTAAAACAATGAAAGAAATGCACAACACAATGACACAGACACAATGATATACTAAAGGATTGTGGAAATGTCAGACACCCTGCTGTCACAGAAAAATACCAAATTAAAACAAGGACATAAATCCATAAGGTTTGCATCACCTGTACCATTAAGACACAAAGTAACAGATATTACAATAAAAACATGAAAACTACTTTATCACATGTTTTATCACGTAAGTAAATTATTTATGAATGATTTTATGTAATTGTATATATTTATGAGCACAATATGAGCTTAACTGTCATCTTATTTTTTGCAAAAAAAAACCACATGTGTATACTCTCAGCAATAATAGAGTAGGAATAAATGCAGTGAGGCAATATTAATATGGAAATAGTATAATAGTATGGGAGTATAGTACAGTATGGGAATAGTGGCTTTTGTGTTTAAAAAGCGACTGCACATAGACCAAGTAAAAAAACACTGAGATGGAACTTTCCCTGACTGAAAGGTAGTAAGGAAATTAAAAAGTAGAGTGAAATAGTTACAACTATCTTTTAATAACAGATTATGATGATGTACAGAAACATTGTATAGCAATATTAAAACATGTACATATCTTGTTCTAGGGCACCAATGATAGTCTAATAAATTGAAACACATATGCCAAAACAGAGTTTTTATTTTAGCTGCACTAGATGGAAAAACACAAGAAATCCTTTATCAGTAAAGCAGTTAAGAAAAAAGGTCGAAATATCTAGTCGAGAAATTTTGTTTAGAAAATAGGTAAAGAATTTCAAAGAAAAACAACATTGCAGACTATTTACTATCTGATGATATATATATATACAATTTCCCCATCCACAGTACTCAATTTTCAAGGGGTAAAAAAAAGGGTCATTTCCAAATTTTCACCTGAGCATTATATTAAATACCAACAGAAAAATTGGAAAAATGTATATTACCTTATAGCGGCAACACAAGCTCCATGGTAATGTGCCGTTTTGAAAAACTAAATTACAAGTGAAACTACACCAACAAATAGATTCTTTATGCTTGTTTTCGAAATTACTGTGTAGCTTTCCCCCTAAAAATTAAATAGCATGACTGAGAAAACTGGTTTCTTCTTATTTTTCCATCGCAAGGTAAGCCATTTCCAAATGAATTACCCTTTTCATACAAAACAAAATTTTTCATTTGTTGTTTCTTCCTTTGGGCGGCTGTTTTTACACACTAAAATTTTTTTTCTGCAGGTAAAAAAAAGAAATTATTTCAGTCTTAGAATCAAATTGACATAACTGTATTGATGAAATCTGAAGGAGCAAATGTATTTCGAGATGCATCCATTTTTTGTTTTGAGAAGTTACTCTTAAATTTAATTTTTAGTAAGAAATGTAAAATGCATGTTTTTATTTGCACTAATGAGTAACTTTTTTTGCTGAAATATATAATGTTTAAGATGAAATCCTGAAAATTAAGGAAGGATGCTCACCTCCAGAAAAAAGAGCAACTATGTTTTCCCTCCCTGATGAAAAATTTTAATTGAATTTTTCCAAAAATAAAAAAAAATTAAGAAACTTTAATTTACTATAACATATGATAAATTCATTGAAATTCGCTGAGGCAAAATCACATCTGGCATCAGCATATTCAATTTATTTGTGAGGTAGGTAACCGCAGACTTTGATTTCTGAAAGTAATGCAAAAAACCCAAAAGCTTAAGTTGGACTAAAGTGTAAGATTTTTTTCTGTTGGTATTTACAAGAAGGAATTATTAAATTAAAAAAAAGGGGGGGGGGGGGTTGTCACAGCCTCTGAGAATGAGTAACTGTGTTATAAAGACTGGATTTTTTATCCATTCTTGGGAGATACATTTTCCAATTTATTTTATCAAAATTTATTGCTTTTATTTCTGCTTAAAATGTTTATTTTATACCCCTACTTTTATGGAGATATATCACTCTCTTAATACAGTTTACCGCAGACAGCAAGATCAATCTTAGATGTTAGTCTACAACGTATCACAAAGTTATGAAGATTAAGAGACCGGGGGAAAATTCCTGCCAAAAAATGGATTTTCCCCAATACAAACACATTGCAGCAGTTAACCCTATAAATATTGCCTCACTGCAGATTTTCTCCAAAAACGGTGATGTTATGTACGCTTCTAACAATTAGCAATTATAATTTTAGTTTGCTCTCTTAAAAATGTGGCACTTCTTGAACATGTGGGATCCGAAGAAAATTAACACAAAAATTCTATTTATTGTATAAAACAATAAATATTCTGCTAGAAACAAAACAAGGTATTCATTAAAACAGCACAGTATAGACAAAATATATTCCGCAACTAAGAACTTATACAAACATAAGATAAACAGTGTACTGGGAACCTCTAAATGAGCTCTAAACTTGTGATGTGACACTGTATTATTACAACTCCATTTAAAACAGAGAAATATGCACAGAGCTAACCAAAGAATGCACAGTATGTCATTGATTAGGGTCAACTGGTTTTTTTTAAAATCATGTAATGAAAATAAGACTAACATAGAAATTGAAAATCAAGTTTTATAAATGAATGTTTGGATAGCTAAAGCTGTTTACTTGGGATGCATAACAGTGAATTTATTCAGTGAATTGGGTAAAATATTAAATCTGAACTGGTTACATCAAGGGTAAACTGAAAAGTAATGCAATGAAGGAAGGATTATATAAGGAAAAAGAATAAATCACAGTGATATCTGAGAATATGAGTGCAGAATAAGGGTTCGATAACAAACTTAACTGAGGAAAGAGAAGAACTTTCCCATAGGAGATGGCAGGATGGTGCAAAAATACAAAAATGTGAATAAGAAACAATTTTGGAAGTTATCTGCTTTCAGATCTATCATATGTTTATATATTTTTGTGTTTTTTGTATGTTTCTGCATTGTCCTGCTACCACCTAAAGGAAGTGACATATCCTATTTCTTTGCATTTGTTTAATATCTGAATATAGACTATGAAAACAAGAATGAAAGTAAACTGCTTTAGAGCTATATGCAACAAGAAAGGATAGGATAATTTAGCAAATTTGAAGGCAATGGTGGCCAAAAAAACAAAAAACACCATAACAAACACAGTTTACAACATTTAGGAGAAAACCTCTTCATTTTGCAAAATGACAAAACACACAGCAAGTCAATGAGTAAACACATACTGTAGATCACCATGTGAACAGTAGAAAATTATTGCTGGAGACAAAACAAGGGTGAGGGAAGGGGTATGCAGAAAAAGAATAATTAGGAAAATAAGATCACCAGAAATGATAAAAGTAATAAAAAATTAATGACAATAACACTAACAATTAATAACAACAATAATAAAATAAATAAATACAAAATTATAGTATAAAATTAATTTAAAAAATAATAATTAACTGATAAGCCAAAGGTACTTCTGAAGGCTGAGGCCAGATGGATGTCTGGTTTCAAGGATACGTGGGAAAGCTTGTTCCCATCTACAGTGTTATGAAGGAGTAGTAGTTACTGGATTTTTTTAACAGCTCTAAAGTTGATGAAGTTGTACGAGATGTGGGTACTGGCAGGAACAGCTACTGGATGGACTAGGTTGTCAGTGTAAACAGTTTGCCGGTGAACTTTCATCCTGATGGGCAGCTTTATGAATTACCCATTCGTTTGAAGTCATGTTTAATTTTGCTGCATGTCTGGAACTGATTGTTTGCAGTGATTTACCACAGATGCCGCATTTAAACTGTTACTAATCACAGATGCAACATTCACTCACTCACTCACTCCCAGTCCGTATGATGTGGGGCAACCTTTTTTTTTTAGCTCTACTACTACTCGAAGAGGGCTTTGTGGTACAGCCTAGGTAGCTTAAATGCTGCCCTGTGTCTACTGCATTGATTTATAATCTTATTCTAATTTTAATTTTTTTATAACCTCTTCAGATGCTAACATTGCCATTGGTGAATTTTCTCTTAAGAGAGCAATTGAGTTATACCAAATAGCCATACTTCCTTTGCATGTGTGATAGTAGAGACCAGTGCTGCCAGCCACTTGGCTTTGAATATCCGTAGATGGCCGCTAAAATTCCCATAAAAATCCAGAGACTCGCTAATTGAAAGACTGAAACAATAATTATTGAAGAGAGAGCCAAAATTAAGAATACTTTTCATTTCCAGGTCTTTAAAATTCGAAATCAAAAATAATAATATCTCTGAACATGTTTTATACATCACTTACATCACTACTCTTTTTTTTTTTTTTTTTTTTTTTGGACCGAAAATTTTCTTTGTTGACATTAAATTAGAATATCTTCTGTAAGAGGATGTGTTAAAAACTGCGACCCCTTTGATTCTTGGATATTGGTTAAGCATTCTCGGAAGGCACTGCTTTCTAAGACGTGTCAACGAGTGTGTCACCGTGCATAAAGTGCGCCCCGATATTTCTGTATTACAGTCTTTTAAGATCTATAATCAAACAAAATATGAGCTTTATTTCAATCATTGGTTCATACGAGTGGTCGCAAGGAAACGATTCACAATTATTGACAATTCTGTAATGCATTAACACTATACGCTCATAGTTTAACAAAACACCAATACAAGGAAAAATCAACAAATAGTAAAAAGTAGCAAAAATCCGTAGATATTTTAACAAAATCTGAAAATCCTAACTTTTTTATAAAAATCCGTAGATCTACAGATAAATTCATAGGATTGGCAGCACTGGTAGATACCATGAAAATCACTGTGTTAAGAAACACTGGCCCATCGAACAAATATGGCTCCTTGTAGAGCTGTCAATATTATGGGACCCACATTTTGAGTATCAAATACAGGAGTTGCAAAGGATGCAAAAAGGGCTTCTAGATTTGTTTCTGGAAATTACTGCAGAATGCAATCAGTAACACATATGATAAAAGAGCTGGAATGGGATTCATTGGAAGACAGGAGGAGGGTGAAGAGTGTCATGGGAGTGCACAACGCGTATGTATATTGGTGACGTGGCATGGAAAGATATTGGTGTAAGAATTAAAAGAAATGCATGAAAAGGAAAGGATGACCATGACCACAACAAGCTGGCACTCGATTTGAGACAAAAGGGTTTAGAAAGATTCTCTTTTTTTAAGTAAGGGGGTCATAGATTGGAATAAGTTACAAAAAAAAATAAAAAAAAATAAAGGTGAATAATTTACCAAAAATGTTGAAAGAATTTAAAGTTGAAATTTGTAGAGGGCAAATTTAGGTGGGTGCAGGAAAAGGGGAAAATAGGTGTGTAGGGAAATTGTCACCAGAGCATGTGCTCCATTGCAATTAAAAATTAAAATATATTAGGAGAATCTTCAGTTGTGCAAAAAAAAAAAGAAAAAAAAAAGGTCATCTTCCCACTTTTACACATCAAACTTGGATTGATTAAAAATTTGTCAAAGCTTTACACAAACATGGGGAGTGTGTCAAGTATATCTGCAGTGTGTTTCCAGATAACACATCTGAAAATCTTAAAGCAGGGATTTTTGATGGACCAATGATCCAAAAGATCATAAAGTACACAAATTTCAGGGAAAAAATGCACAAGAATGAAGCATTCTTGGCTAGCCTTTGTATCAGTAGTACAAAATTTCCTTATGAAACACAAAAGTGAAAACTACATAGGCCTTATTAGTAGCATGGTGCATTTTTTTCGTTTTTGTGATACAGGCATGAATATAAGCATCAAAATGCATTTTATTTTTAGTCATCTTGATTGCTTTCCTGAAAATCTTGAAGATGTCAGCAACGAATAAGGTGAACGATTCTATCAGGACATCAAGGAGATGAAAACCCATTAGCAAAGGATACTGTGAGGATGGTAGATTATTGCTGGTGTTTAAAAGGATATAAGACTGTTGCTCAACATTTATGGAACACAAAGAAGTGTAAAATTATTCCTTTCATTTTCTGGTGAAATCTTTGCATTTTTAATTCTGAATGTATATTTGTGTATTTTATGGAGCATGCACAGTTTATCACTTAATATTCTTTGCCTGTTATATGAATAAAATAAATTTGTTAAAGAATCAGATTGGTTTAGTTCCCCTAAAACACACTAATATCAGCCCATGTACACTGTTGGAAACATGTATTACAATATAATGGAGTCAAATTGAGATGAGTATAGTTAAAAATCTAGACTTGAGAGGGGAAAAAAATGTTATTTTCGAATTTATCAACCAAAATTAGGTAAGAATTCGTTAAAATATTCCAGGCACCAGACAAAAAAAAATTGATGACCTGTGTATTTTATTCCTATTATTACTTTGTTATTATCACCACCATTAACTACAATATCACATTCCCATAGTTATTCTTTTCCGACCCAAACCTTCACTGAATGTTTCAACACCCTCTTACATGGGCAATTATTGTCCCAGAATACTGTGAAGTGAGTTTGTCATGATTTTGTGTTGTCACAGACATCATGCTTTCAACTTCGTTACGTGATGTGTTTGTTTTGGATAAAGAATGTGAGACGACAGCTTGGGTTGCCGACAGTAAAATCATTCATAACACATCCTGTGGTGATTTCATTATTTGCTAGTACTGAGAAGCATATCAGCCCTGAGCTATTTTAAGACACAATTTAATCATTTATCTGGAATCTGTTGTAGCTGCATGTATTATTTTGCCACAAAATAATTATTTCCCAATTACAATATTAAGGTGATGACATTGCATATTAGGGAATGCCGGGGATACAATGGCCTGGAGAAGCAAAACGCTGACAGGCAGTTGAAACTGCACCTTGGGCGGTCTAAAGTGGGACAGATGACCATATCGGCATGGTTCAGGATTGGCCAAAACTGCTCTGCCATGACTGGAATAAAGGCAATTGGTCAAGGGGTAAAACCTGTGTAAGGGTCACTCCTGGCCTCTCTCATGCTTGAAGCCTGCTCAAGTGCTATAACTTAATCATCAAAAAGTACCATTGCAGAGGATGAAACCACCAGGAATCAAAGTCGGCCTCCAGTGGCCATGGCCGCTGGACAGCACTCATTAGCAGCATTCACAGACATCATTAGCAAGTAAGCAGGTTGGGTACTACTGGAGCAGGCTTACTTGCCATTTGAAATAGGGTATAGGGTTCTAACCAATAAACTGCTTAGTGACAATGCATCAATTCATGTATCCTCTAATGTCTTAATTGTCTCATTTTGCATCTTTCTTTTGCTCCTAAGTTTGATCCTTACTCATGGCTCCTTTTTAGTCAATTCTAACCACTTGGCCCGACATCACAACAAATTCTTCCCAAAAACATTATTGGATATGTAAGGTAGATTGCAGGGCTGAGAGCCCACATTGCAAAATTTAATGACAGCAGGAACTACAAAAAGTTTACACACTGTCAAAAAGGAAATGAGAGTAAGAAACTATTTTTACAATATCCCGGTACAATGGGATTTATGAACAGTACTTATTACTTTCATTTGTTACCAAATGATATACAAATAATGCTGCAAAAGCCTTAAAATTTTCTTTCAACTATGGTTCAGTAAAGAAAAACGTTATCTGAAGCTTCCCAAGGAGACAGCTGCAAGGTAATGAATTCTTCACAGGTGTATTGCCGGATTGTGTTGTGAAAACCCGATATTTCGATGACTAGCTCCATCGTTTTTCCTGAAGATGAAAGAGCTAGTTGTCAAAATATCAGCAACTGTACGCCGGGAAAGACTCCGTTCTTACAGCTGCAAGGTAGTCATTATAGGAAACATTTGAAATTGTGGATATAAGCCTTAATTATTAATAGAAAATTTGATATCATAGTTAACAATAATTCACTAGGATTCTATGAGGATAAACAAATGTGCTGTTAGGTTAACTAGGATGGGAGGCTAAAATATGGATGTCGAATTATCTTTTAACCAAATGTGTGGCATTAAGGGGCTGCTGACATAACATTCTCACTTTCACCGTGCTAAGAAACATATTACCTGAGCTACCCTCATATTCTTGACAAGTTGCCATCGCAACATCTAACTACAGAAAAGCGGTAAAATCCAAATCAAATTTTTCCATCTTTTGTGATGGTTAATGAAATAGATGGATACTTTTTATCCAGCTTTAGTAGCTTAAAATACTACCCCTAACTTAACGGTTAAGTGTAGATAATGCAAAGAGATTTTAGGCAACTTTGAGAAAGAGGGCAGGCTCATCACTGGAAATAATTATTTCTTTCTTTAATTAACTTTAGCCATTGCACTAACACCAAACAAAGAAAGTAGTAGTCTCATTTTAATCAAGAATTATTTGAAACCTTCGTGACTAAGTCCATGTGCAAGTAAAATAACACTGATTACAATAATGTTCAGTTCTTCTGGTCAGTAAACTAGAGGGAGAGATAACATGTAATGATTACACCACCACCATCATACTCACCTTCGACTGGTAATATAAGAAAGAGGAGCTAATTTTACTTTTATTTTGCTAGTAGTTTTTGTCTGTGACTTTGTCCACATTGACTATAGACACTCTCGTTTGTTTTTCCATCACCTTCTAAATTATTATAGTCAATTTACTATATCTGGCATGAGTTATGTAATGAATAAATAGCAAGTATGTAAATTTTGTTTTCCTCATTACAATATTCGCTATCGCCCTAACAAAAATTGCTGCTTCCAACTACAAATCTGCTCTAAACAATTTACATCATTTTAAATATTTTCTGAGAATTCATAAACAATTCAACAAACATGTTAGTTTCATTGCCTTCTGTCAGGTTTCCAAGATAAATACGCAATACTTATAGAAAATAACTGACAGATAGCATCACATTTCTTTGTTACTGCTTTGGTTAGATATAAATTTTCTGCTCCATCTATTATGGAAGTGTAAAGGTATACATCTGATATTTGACTAAACCCCAAGAATGTCTGTTCAGTAGCTTTTGTCATGCGAAATTAGACGTAAAAGAATTTAATGTTCAGAAGATATTTTACTTTCCTGTTGCAGTGCCATTTAACATCGCACGATTATATATACTTCTGATGTAAAACCATGTCTGAATCAGCTCAGTAGTTTTTAAATTAGGTCAAATTATAAGTAAAAAACTTTGATGTTCAAACTATATTTAAATTTTCTGCACCAGTGCCAAGTGAAAATGTGTCTTTCGACATACTACAGAATTTAAGTCAAACGATAAATTTCAATCTGTGAAAACCCCATCAAAATTTGTTCAGTAGTTATTTGTGGGATGCGGGATCAAACATATCAACAAGACACAGTACTAAAACAGATTTATATAATAGAATTGATACGAAAAGAAAACTGGTATTTGACACAAGCCATGCATTAAATTTAAAAATTGAAGGAAACTGAAAGATAAACATATTAAAATAATTGTATTAGATGAATAAAAACAAAGAGTATTTACACAAGTTACAACATTGATATTAGTTACAAGCTTATAATTAAAATGATACAGTACCATGTACTTTATGAGATAGAAGTTGTTATTAGGCACCAGTGGGTCTATTTTTAAGCACTTGTATGACTATGGTATCACACTACAATAGAACAAAAGGGGGAAAAAACACTGCACCTTCCAAATTAACAATGTGAATAGCATGGTGTTTCTTGCACTTCAGAGAATTGGGTTTAATTTAATGGAATAATGGGAAAATTGGGCCAGGTAGACCAGCACATTTATGTTCTAGCAGAAATTGTTCCACATAGGTACTTATATTAGCAGATAAAGCAGGTTAGAGAATTCCAAGTTGACTGAGGAAGGAAAAGATCAGCATCCTAGAAGATGATGTTAGAAAATCAAAAGACCTCTGCATTTAATAATTCTGAGAACACATGAAATTATCAAAAGAATTATTTATCAACTGGTGAGTGATCTGTACTCAGGGCACTACTTGCTACATACTTCAGTGCACCAACCAAACAAACTGTGATATTCTCAAATAAGAGCATTTTCTACCACTGTGCCAGTGAAAGGCATTCAAAACTTGAGGAAAATTAACTAACTCCAAGCTCTATTTTGTGTAGAAGCATTTTTTAATACCTTGTGGTTATTTATAAGATTGTATTATCTACATTATCATCATTTGCCATTAACTAACAGTGCTGAAGAGATTTAGTTGTATACAGAAAGTCCTCATTGCCACACCACAACTGTACTTTTATTTTACTTATGGCTTTAAGCCTTGTCAACGTTGAGGTCATTAGAGGCGGGATGGGACTATGGACAAGGAACGGGAAGGAATTCGGCAAAAGGAATCAACCCTGCATTCACATGGAGTGATTTGGGAAAACCATCAAAAACCCAAATCTGGATGCCCGGACGGGGATTCGAAGTGGCATCCTCCAGAATGTGAGGCCAGAATGTTAACCACTCACCCACCATGCTCAGTACCACAGCTGTAACCCCGGATGCAATTCGACATGTGGATAAGTTGCAGTAGCCAATAAAATCATCACTATAGCATGTGCAGAACACACATAAATGTTGGCTATGGGCTAGTCTGCAACTGGTATTAATCTTTATCATCTCAAAAGGCATAATAATATCCAAGACAGCATGTTCTCAATGAGCCAACTTATTCTGTGACCTGAATGACTTTGTAACTGGTATCAATGTAAGTTCACAGATATCATTGACAATTTTCTTCATGTGCAATTAACCCTTAATTTGCATTAAGAAATGATCCCTGTAAACATATTATAGTGCAAGCATCAAACAATATTTTTCCCCCATTTAACAAAACCACAACTTATTTCTGTTACCGCCTATACTTGTATATGCATTTGCTTTTCAACAGTAGTGTTCAGGTGAAAAAGTTTTTAAAAACCAAATAATTTTATCATTTATTCAAAACACTTCATTCTTTGGATACTGATCAAGATCAGCTTTTTTTTTTAAAAAAAATCTGTTATCAAGAGGAATTTCAGTTGGTTCCAGAATAGTTAGTCATGATCAATTTCACAAATTTTAAATGTGATATAAATGCAGCGAACAGTCTATAGTAAATTCTCTCTAATGATCTCGCCGTTGATAAATTATCTCTAATGACCTCAACTTCAATGAGGCATAAAGCAAAAAAAAAAAAAAAAAAAAGTTTCATTCAGAGTATTGATCACATTGTCTGAATTCTGCTATATATCATTAGGTTTATAAATCTATGTGCTTCTAAAATAAGGATATGTGGATAATGGAAACAAAGAAACTGCCATTAGGTGCTAAAAATAAGACAGGACAGGGAAAATAACCCGTCACTTATCACAGATGAAGGCAGGAGGGTGAGATGAACATGTAAAAAAGGAAAAAAAAAGAAAACACAAACTACACAATATTTTGTTGAGAAACCTTAGTCATATAGGAGGCAAGGCATATGGCAGGGGGGATGATGTGACCACATCCTGACCTGCCACATGAATGAAACAAAGGTGGAACACATGAGATGGTGGGAGATGGGCCGGAGGTGGGGGAGAAGGTAGAACAGCGATAAATGTGGAATGAAATAATCTCTGTGATGACCAGTGAAAAGAAATATTTCTAAAAAATATAATTTTATTTTGATCAGTTATAGGGATAAACAAGGAGAAAAACCACCGCTTACCACAAAGGAGGATTCTTGCAGCGTCGAGACATGGGAAAAAACACAGAGTGAGATGGCTCCATGTTGAAGGCTGGCTATAAAATACTACATAACTGATTATAAAATTCAAAGATAGTAAGTGGCAGGTTTAGCATAGGTTTAGGCCAGGGGTGTGTCTGGTGTCTAGGATATGTTGGTAGGCAACTTCCCATCTGCTGAGTTCTGACGGGGTGGTGGTGTTCGGAAAAACTCCTAACAGTTCTAACTGTGAAACAGGTGTTGAAGTAGTTGAGAATCATGTGAGTTGGCATGAATTGCCACTGGATGGTATGGGTTGGAAGTATAAACTTTTTGCCTGTGAACATTCATCCTGTAGGATAGTTATTGAGTGCTGAGACTGATGTAGGAAGCAGTGTAGTGAAGACAGGTAAGTTGGTAAATAAGGTGAGTGGTAGCACAGGTAGAATGTCCAATTATAGGAAAAGAGTCTTCTGTCATAAGATTGGAGTAGGTAGTGGTGGCTGGGTGCATGCTGCATGTTTTACAATCGGATTTGTTACAAGGGAAAGATCCCTGTGGAGGTCTACTCAAGCAAGTGCAGGGAGAAGTGGGTAGGATTTTTGGAAGGACATGCATTTCAGGGAAGGACTGTAGAATGTCATGCCCATTAGGGTGTCCCGTCGATGTATGATAAAAAAAATATTTCAAGCTACATTATCGCAAGAGGTATCAAAATTTGCGTAATTTAACAAAGATTACGAAAAATGTAAAAAAACTTGAAATGCATGTCATCTTGAGGGCTCTACCACTCTTTGAAGTTTTGTACATTTTATGTTTTTACAGACTTAAGCCGTATGCATAAAATAATACAAAAATCAAGTTTAAATGGTATTTTATTATTTAAATTAATGAAACAAAATACAAGCAAAAAAATAAATAAATAAACTTAGAATTTAAACTTATTTTAATGTCCAAAATTTGGCATTTCTGCTCGAGATTTCAACCTGGTTCTAATAAACCATCTCTTAAAGTAGCGTCAGTTACACTTTGTGAGGCCTCTGTCACCAGTTTCACACATCTTTCCACCGATTGTGTGTGACAAGGAAACTCAGCAGTTTCCAAGCTCTTATCTTTTGCCATGATTTGAAGGTCCTCATTAGAAATACTTCTAAGAACTGGTGGTGCTCTAACCTGACACTCGTGCCACACAATAATTTCGGTGTAATCTTTAGCAGAGAAGTTAATTTTTGGTGGTTTAAATACCCTGTGTTTAATGCTAGTTTCAGCTTCTCTCTCTTTTATTATTGTTCCCAATGCCAGCTCCTGAATGTGGTCTCTATCATCAAACAACATATTGACCAGTAGGTTTTCTGGGTGCGTAAAAAAAGCATTTATTTTGATCACAGAATCTACAACAGATCTAAGATTTTCGGGTAAAAATCGAGAGTACATAATCAATTGAAAGAGATGTTTGGCTCAGTCTTTAAAAGACATGTATTTCTTGATTAAGAACCAAATCGGAGCGTATACTTTAATCACGTAGCTGAATAACATTTTCAAATTTCAAATGACTTTTTTGCTGCCCTTATTGACTCTTCAACTCGTCTCTGCTGCTGTTTCATTAATCTAGCCGTTTCTTTTTTTATCAACACCGCTACTAACCATTTTCCTGTCATTTCTTTGATCCAAAAAAAAACTTCTCTCATTGATGGGAACTTTCTTAGGTTTCAAACACGAACAAAATTCAAATGAAGTGCATTTACAAGCAGCAACGTCGAAAAGTTTCTCAGATGACTCTAAAAAACACTTCAGTTTGTTTTCAAAACTATAATTTCGTTTGCTTTTGCGGTAACTTTTCAAATTTAAATACTGTTCTAAATAGGGTTTCAGTAATTGAATAACTCGTTCCTTAGTTAAGATTGGAATTGAAGCTTTGGTCCAAATATGGTGATCTTTTCAGAAACAATCGCATATATACCTAAATTGGATGGCTCCTTTTCCATTATGCCTCAATTTCAGGTCGTTCTTGACAAATAAAATAAATTTAATGACGTCCCTTATAGTTGGTAGCTGCCGATCGTCACGTTCTTTGTATGGTCCCAATATAGCACAAGTAGTCTCACTACGTCTCGATCTCATTCTTTAAAAATCACAAAATTCACTTGTAACACTAACAATCGCAACTACACGTAAAACTATAAAAATGCATTACTTTTAATGCTATAAAGCATTAAAATTACTTTGGCTACGAAGAAAACACTCGCGAGTCAAGTCAACATTGTCCTCGATACAAATTGAAACTTGACGGTATTTGCAGGTTGAAACCTAACAAATTCAAAGTCGCCGGTAACGTGTTATTGCATGCAAATCGAAACGTCGTGTATGTATTACACCTAAATAGTACAATAAAGTAAATACTCTTTTATATTTAGTCCAAGAGCCGAAATTAAGGATAGCGAAATACCACCATTAAAACAACAATTTTTCAAAATTTTGAAGTTCAGTAGAACCCTAAAGACATAATTTTATTTTATTTTCAAAATCATTTTGGTAATCTACGACCAATTACGCAAATTTTAACAGGTCTTGCGTAACGGAAAACATAAAAAAATATTTTCGGGGCACCCTAATGCCCATGGCAGAGAGTCTGGTTGATGGATTCCTGGCCAGTAAAGAAGGGGGTGACAAATATCCGTGGTCAGTTTCAGGAGGCGCAGAATGGGGGTTGTGGGTGACAGCATGGGAGATTTGTTTTTTCCACAAGATCATAGGGGTATCGGTGCGAAACAAGGACTTGGGACAGTTTTTGGGAATAACTGGAAAGTGATTCATTATCGGAACAGATGAGTCTGCCACGGATTGCAAGGCTTTATGGGAGGGAACCATTGGTGTGGAAGGGGTGGCAACTATCAAAATGTAGGTATTATTATAAATTGGTTGGTTTGAGCTTACAGATGTGTGGAGGGAACCCTGTCATAGGGCAATATCCATGTCAAGGGAGGTGACACAGGTGTGGGAGTATGACCAGGGGAAATTGATGGAGTGACTGTTTTGAGTGAGTTGAGGAAATCTAGGAGGTGGTCTTTCCTGTGAGTCAAGATCATAAATATATCATGTATGTATCTGAACCACACTAGGGGGCTGAGGGGGCAGTTCAGGATAGAAATGCTTAAAAACTACATGTTCTGTTTTCTACCCTATGATACTTTCCTAGCACATCCATTAGATATCTATACATACAGAAAGGAAAACTTTACTGTTACCAATGTAAATAAAAAATCTTTCTCTATTTTCTAAGTGTCTTACTTTGTTTCTGCAGGTAATGGAAACTCAAATATACGCCAAGCATTCTCCTGGATATCCATGTAAAGATCTCCACAACCATCTTTAAATTTTTTCTTATAGTCTTCTTGCCTTCTTTTAACTCTCAGTATTCGGCGCTCTTGGTATTGCTGAAATAGTGATTCTACCTGTTGACAAAAATTTTGTTAAAGGCATACATTTTGCAAAAATCAGTAAGACAAATCTTATTACAAATCAATACAAAACATTTCCAAGTAATGGCCAAAAGACTCTCCTCTTCCTTTTATCCTACCACCATTTCACTTCCATTACACCTTCAAACCTCCTTCCTCCTACCCTAATCTTCTTGGCTCTCACCCATCCCCCTTTCCCCCCATAAAGAAACAAATACATCTTTAACCCAGCTGCCATTGTTCACTTCTTCTATTTCTATTCCAGCAGTCTTTTTACCATCTCCTCTTCAAACACTATCTCAACACAAACAAATCACCTGAGCTAATTGCTCTATATCATATTCTCTTTACTGTTTCTTGTATTCTCTTATTTTTGACCTAATCCAATAATAGCAATTACTACACTGACTACCACAAAATTTCACAAGACTGTATGTCTCTTAAAAAAAAAAAAATTACTATCAATGAAGAATTTACACATTCCATTATTCTTCTATACTCAATACACTATTTGTCACATTACGATAGCTTATCGGACCTTTCAATCTATGTAAAGTCGATTAACGGGTGTGAGTTCAACTATCGATCTCAACAATCGAGAGGAGTATCGCTGATCTATGGCGGGAGGTTGCGTGTTAAGTGAGAGCGCGTATATGCATGGGTGCAATGAACAGTGAAGTAATCATGTGTTAAATGAAGTTTAGTTCGTGCTACAGCGACGGATGAGGGCTGGCTGTCGGTTTTCATAACGCTTGTTGAAGCCAGTTACTCAAAGATAAAGTGATTAGCAAGTTTGACTGTTGTGAGAATGGTGTTGTTAAAAGCAGCAGTCATTGTGGATACAAATCACGCTCTTCCGCGTCAGTGTAATTAGCTCTGGCCGGCATTTTGCAAGGTGGGATAAGCCAGTGGCTACTCGTGGATACTGCGTGTATACTATAAACGCTGAACTGCTGTTACTAGTGTATTTCGAATACTGCAATATAACGAAATACAGTGTCGTGCTAAACACGGAATGTTAAGAACGCTTGCACTCGCTACGGACTTGCAATCTTCAAGAACAATTATTCAGGGTAGTCATTAATTCTTCTTGATGACAAACTAAATAAATATGGTTTGGTGGTTGGTGGTGTAACTGAAAAAAACTTTGTGCAATAAATAGTGTTTGTGCTCAACATACTTCTTTGTGTGTTTCATTCAGTTAAAAATATTGGCAGATCATTTCCACCCCCCATACAACCAGGCGGCCGTGTTAATAATTCCTGGATAATTTCTTTTATGAACGAAGTACTGATAGTCGAAAGGCAAGGTCAAATCAGATAGATGATAAGTCGTGACTGTGCTAAATTATTATTATAATCTTTTAATTCTACATATTGATACCCGTCTATGTGGCTCAGTGAGCTAAGGTGCCACACATTGGATCAGGGATGTACAGTGAAGGCAGGATTGAATCCAGGTCCCCACGTACTGGTTGTCCTGACTACGGTTTTTAGGCGGTTTTCTGCAATCACCAATGTGAATGCCAGGTTGGTCCCCAATCTCCACCTCATAAAATACACATTTTGCAAACAAAAAGGACACTTAGCACACACAGAACATAGTTACATGTTTCACAAATGTATGGAAACACATCTGCTTCCCCCAAACTATGAAAGGCCTAGCAAGCCAGTAATTTAACAAAGATGCACAAATCGGAAATACAGTAGCAGACCTGACCTAAGGTTGGAAAATGCTCCAGAAGAGAAAAATATTATCGCTATTTTCAGATAGGGAAAAAGGCAGCTACTCACCACAGCAAAAGGAATGACAGTGCAGAAACAGGGAGAGTCTACTAAAATACATCATCAATTTTTCGTGTAAGGCATTCCATCAACAACAAGAGAATTTACATGGCTGTGGTACCAGCTCAAACACAAGCAAAGTGGAGGACTGGAGTTGATGAAGGGTGGGGTAGGAGAACCTTGTCCAAAGCAAACAAAATGATGTAGCAGTCAGTGATGTTAACTAAAAGGAAGAGAGAGAGGAGGGGATCATTGTTACCAATTACACTGGCTCGTACCAGATCACCTCTGGTACATTTTTATAATAAATAAATTAAATAACAATAATTGACAATAAACTTTGGAATGAACATATGTGTGAATTTGCAAGGGGCAGAGTGGCTAATGCCCACTAAAAACACTGACACCAGGCAAGAATGTGGTAGCGAGGGTAGTGCAGGTAGGCCCAGACAGACAGTACACTGAGAGCTCATAGTCCCTGAATATTTTGCACTTGAGTGACAGTGTGAATGGTTGAGGGAATTTTATTCGTTAGGGAAAGACTCAAAATAGAAGACACAGATTCCTAGCTCACGAAAATGTTTTAAGAGAATTTACAAAAAGCACTGACTTAGAACATCAGGCAAGATAATGTAGCAATGCACTGTTTGACTCAAGGACTTACGACATTCACATAAACTGCTGCTTTAAAATTTCAGTGTGGAAAAATTAGCATCTTGTATCAAAGAAGTGTACTGTCTACAAATGAAGACAGTGGCAGGAAATGTACAGCAAATAAGAACTGAGCAATATGGATTATTAATAATTATTGTTAAATTAAGTTTACTTTCTTGATCAATTACTGATAGAGGACATTTCACAACCATCCATCTGGATTGGTGCAAAAGGGCATTCGCAAGCTGAGAAGAGATGCTGAAGTTTTTGTAAGAGAAGACAACAAGACTGTGAGGAACTTTATTGTTTGACTTTGGTTTGTGATACATCAGAGACTCATTGCTGTAAATTGATGACCATGTATGCAAGTAAATCGAGGGCTTAGATTGTTTGAGAGTGAATAGTCTACACTTTTAGTGTAGATAAGTGATGTATTGTCATAGGTGACATAGCATTATATGTAGGCATTACAGTGCCATTATCAAATGAAGAGTCATATTACCGCTTGGTAATGTGCCAGTGATGGAAATGGTTTGTGGTGCTCAATCTTTGTGCCACTTGCTGAGACATCAACATAGTAATACTGTAGCCTTATACGAGTTATAAAGACAATTAAAATGGACAAACAAACAATTAACAAAATTATCTGCATTTAATATACACTTTCGTAGGTGAGAGGATGGAAGGTAGCATCAGAAACCTGACATAGAGTCAGACAAAGGTGCCCATTTGCTGAGTATACTTTGCAAGGCTGTGTGCGTAAACAACACAACATACGGGTCCCAAGGGAAAAGCCACCACCAGAGAAGGATACCGTGTACCTCTCACGGGTGAAGGATGGTCCGGAAGGAGTTTGTTTGGAAAACGACTTGAATGACAGACAGTAAATACAACATATTTCCACACACCAATCGCTCACGTATTTTCAGAAATCATGGAAAAATACAGTGACATCTTCAAGTGAGAGTTGGGAGAAATTTGTTAGCAAATAAGGGAAGCCTGTGGCTGGAAAAACACTAAGTTTGAAAAATTCTGGCCTATTAGATGGTGAGTTAACTTGCAGCATCAAGTGATTGGATGTCGACACCAGAGAGAAGGGGACCCAGAGTCTTCCTAAAGGACAGATAATGGCAAGAGATTTGGTTTTGACTTTCATCTGGATGGTTGGTATGAACTTAGGGCTCGCCAACATTTCACTACTGCTTGTGGTTGTCTGACTGCTGTTCGTGGCTGGTAGCTATCCAAATCCACCAACTCCTCACATTACCTCATGTTGCTCGATAGGGTGCCCTAAGCATGATGACTTTTTTTTCATCAGCTGTCCCAGTGGACTTCATCTATTGAGCCAAGTCATGTAATGACAGACAGACACCTCTCATTGCTCCAACCAATGAACGGTTAAGGAACTTAATTTGTGCCACAGTTTGCCAGAGCTCATTTTTAAAGGCCTGTAACACCTGTGAGAAATTCCATGCCCTCTGCTGAGCTAAGCTTGAGCTAAGACTTGTATGTAAAGATTAACTTCAATCATGTCTGTTTCTCAATATTATTGTGAATTTGGTCAGATACTCATAATATTTGATTATAAATTTGTGGGTTTCCTGTTCTAATATGATAACGCTGACCACACTTTCCTTATGCATCATTATTTTATGTATAACTATATTCAGTTGTTTATAGGTTGAACCAACTGGTGCCCAAAGTTTCAAGTGCATTAATCCTTAGCAGTTAAAATCTACACCGAGGAACCAAATATGATAAAACAATATTTCCATAAATAACTTATCAACTATATATTATTTCTCTCCAAATGAGTTTTCTACAATTTCAACCAAACCATTGGGGAATTATTCCTTATTAAACTAACCTTACACTTCAGTTGACACTCAGAACATGGGGATAAGATGAAATATTATTTATGCGTAAATCAATTATAAATTAAAATAATCATTCCACAATTGAATACACTTCAATATAAAAACCTTAAATAAATCGCAAAATCTAAACAATGTAGTGATCATGCAATAGTAATTTTCATTTATTGCTTATTGTTTTCACTGAGCTAATGCCATATATAAAAGATCGTGATGATTCTCAATTCAATTTGTGTCAAGTAAATGCATATCAATTGTTTGATTAATGGCACAATCAATAAATTAGATTGAAATTCAAATATCATGTCTACAAACAGACTACGAATGTTAACTTCATTTCGTTTATAATTCGTGCAGAAGTAATATCATCCCACTATCCTTTGTTGCTTATTTCATTGATATGGGTGTCAAAAGTGACTGATTTAAATTATGAATTACTTTCCATGGTGCCAAGCATTAAATGATATAGACATGAAAGGCAACCATAATTAACAGCAAAATTTATAAATTAATATTCTTTTAATTCATCGCAAAATGATCATATGGTACCACAGGCTTAATACCAAGGCAAGGGATGATTGGTACCCAAAATGTTGGTGAAAGGATACGTTAGCATACTCAATATTTACCACTTTCTTCAAATTTTGCATTATCAGATGTTACTGCGTATTTTTGGTGGCTTATTTAAACTATCACATATCCTTGAATATCACAATATTATTTATACTGGAGTTTCATTAAAGATAGAAGGTTACCATAGTTTAGCTCAGGCTACAGCTGTTTTGGACTCCATTGTTTAGTTTCATTTTAAACTCAGTATATAAGAAACTTTCAATGAACTTGCACCTTTTTGGTTCATTTTAGGTAATCCTCACATTGACTAATTTGAAACTCAATATAAAAGACCTTTTCGACAAACTTGCACCCGTTTATAACAGTATTAAGATTACAATTTCAATGGTGAATTTATTTACATAAATTGCTCTCTGAAGGTGGGATTGCAAGTGTTGAATGGAATCTACAAACCTTGGTAGATGCTAGTGTTAACAGACATGATGGACATATGGAATATTAAAAAAATTTGGATTCAGTGACTATTGATAGCGATCTTCATAAATATTGCACTATAAAATATAGCACAGTGGAAATCAAAATATTATGTAATGATGAAATGCCTGGTATGCCCCATAGCTCTCCCCATAAAATAGGGCTGAGTATTCTCTCATATGATTTACAAACTCAATGTTTAGTTTGTGATGAAGAAGCCAATAAGAAAGCACAAAATGACGGAAGCAATTGTACAATAGATTGTGGATCTAGTTGTGGATGTAGAAATGTCAGATTATCATGTTCAATAGTTAGTGGTCATTGTCGGGGCCAATCTTGTTTCAATGCCTCTACTGATAATACTTCTCTTAATGATTCTCATAACATCAATACAAAAGGGCAATAAGATGAAATAAATACTATCTGTTATTTAAAATGTCTTTTACTTAAGGGAAGTAAAATTGTTGAACACGAAAACAAAGATGAAGGAATACCAGAGGTTGAAGACGATGATCAAGAAGAAATCTAAAGATATTATACAGCTACAGGGCATTTCAAAAAGAATATCAGGGTTTCGAAGCTTTGCATAGTTTTTATTATTTGACTTACAATTATAAATGATACATCAAATGAAAGAGAAAATCAAACAGTTTCATTGTATGCATGCGTATGCAGTGTTTCCTCTATCTTCTCCTAGAAATCGCTAGTAGTAAAGACAGCAACTGATGAACAGAAAGCTTTTTGTGTTTTACAATTTGTAAGGCATGAAACTGTGGTTACAGTTCAACAATCGTTTCGTATTAAGTTTCATTGCAATTCTCCAAGTGATAATAAGATCCGTAGATGGTATCATCAGTTTGAAGACACTGGCTGTCTTTGTAAAAGGAAGAGTATGGGATGAGATAGCCTGACTGAAGAACGTGTTGAATACGTAAGAAATTCTTTCACAAATAGCACCAGGAAATCTGTTTGGAGGGCTGGTCATGAATTATAAATTCCCGTAACATCCATGTGGAGAGTTTTGGGAAAATGCTTACTTCTACATACTTATTGTTTACAACTGTTACACACCCTAAAACTTACAGATCTCTGTTTACGTGGCAACTTCACTAATGAAATGTTTTTGCATAATGAAAATTTTCTTGATTGTGTCATTTTCAGTGATGAATCATCATTTCAACTATGTGCAAATGGGCACAACCATAATGTGTGCAATTGGGGGGTCATAAAATCCCCATGAGATGGTACAGTTGCAATGTGGGGGGGGGGGGGAGGAGGGTGTGTTAACTAAGGGCAACTTTATTTCAGCTTGATCTTTTCTTCTTTCTTCAGTATGAGCATCTGATTCTTGGGTTCTAATAACTTTAGCTGCTCGTGCTCTGCTAGGCCAGTTTACGCCCAAAAGGCATGTCAAAAAAGAAGGCAAAATAAACTGGTGCCAGAAACATTTAAACAGACACAAAGTAATAATACAGAGAAAATCAACATCTACACTAAATAATATGTTTTCTCTCTAAACGAAATTTATAAACAAATCATACACTAACATAATGCACGAGAAGCACAGCTTGAGCAACCGATGTAACATTACAGACTAACACACACATCCGTCTCTCTGTCACCACTAGATAAGTTCTTAAAATTTCATGACTAAAACTATTATTCATACAAAAAAAAAAAAAAAAAAGTCCTGTGCCCTTCCTACAGATACAAAGTATTTCCTTGTCAAATTCTATCAATATCGGTATAGTAATTTAGTCGTCAAAATTTAACATAAAGACAGAGACTTACTTCTGGATATATAGTATTATTAGTACAGATCACACACACACACTGGGAGAGTAACAACCCCTGAGGAATCAATATAACGTAAAAAAGTGAACACCTATTGCATTGCTAGACTACCTCGCACTGCACCCCTAAATTTGTGGTATCTACAGTTTAATATGAAATCCAAACAACCGATGATCCAGGCATGACTCATATGATCAAAAACATTTTTAAAATCTTTGCTTCCATGGGGATTTGAACCAGAGACCATGTTCCAAACATCAGTAAGCAAGTGCTTTATCCACTGAGCTATAAGACCGCTAGGTGCACAGGTAGTACAGAGACTTATACATCCTACATGTCTGTCTATCGACATTCAGTAATTTTTCAAAATTATATGACAACATGTATTATTTATACAGTAAAAAGTATGCTATGTCCATACTAATGCCAAATAGCATCTCCTTGTCAAATTTCATCACGATCGGAGTATCCTTTTAGCCCAAGAAATGTAACAAACACAAAGATAGACAGAGTTACTTTCACATTTATAATATTAGTATAGATACACAGCACATTTATAAAATGATAATACATGAAAAATTCAAGAAACTTGGTTATGTCGTAAACATAAACACATATGGCGTGGAATAAATTGTAGCATAAAGAAACTGAAACACAACACCATTTACTGGATGGTTACACAACCTAGATAACCAAGTGTTGTGTTGATAAATTAACACATTGCCATCTGTTAGAAACTTATGGAACTATAATAATAATTTCGTGTGTTCATAATGACCTGGTGACAGTGTTTCTACTGGCTGCGTATTCCACCCCTGTCATAGCCCCCTTAACCTAGCCCACCATCCCGCCGGGTACAGAGTACCTACAGTTTAACATGGAATTCAAATCACGGCACTGTCCTGGCATACTTCACATTACACATCAAGCTGCGCCAGAGGTGAAGGTAGTGTTATGGGCCTATAAAAATGCATGCTGAGACAGGGATTCAACCTGGGTACCTTTCGATCTCCAGTCAGACAACTTAACCACTGAGCCACCAGACCGCTCACACTAACAAAACTTACAAATAATTACAAACCGTTGTCCTATGATGAACATTTAATTTGCAATAACAAATATTGAGTTCAATAATCGAGATAAAAAATATCCTATCTTTTAAGTTGGACCAAATTACACATAGTAAGCCAAATTTCATCAAAATCTGTTAAGTAGTTTCGGAGTCTATCTCAGACAAACATCGTGATGCGAGATTTTTATATACATAAGATGAACCAGAGAACTTCATTTGACAGCAAAGTGATGCACTTCCTCACTGGCACAACTCAGTACACGATTGGTTAAACGAAGTTGTATCCAACAACTGGATTGGCTGCCATGGACAGGATAATAGGGCTCGATTTGCATGGCCTCCAAATTCATCTGATCTGATGCCATGTGATTTTTATCTTTGGGGGTTCATAAAGGATCATGTGGTGTGTACCTACAATATCAGCCGACCTACCTGACATACAAGATTAAAGTAGTTGCTGCATCAATTACTTCAGACACGCTGATAAATGTATGGAAAGAACTTGCCTATCAACATATGTGTGCCATGTGACAAATGGTGCTGACATTGAAGTTGTAGGCAAAAAAACTGTTTGATATGCTGTTTCATTTGATGTATCAGTTGCAATTGTAAGTCAGATAATAAAAATTCTTCAAAGCCTCAAAGCCCCAATATTCATTTTGAAATGCCCTGTGCTTATTGAAAATATGGATTAGTTCTATTAAGGAATCCATGAAAAAAAAAGAAAAACAATGACCCTTGCATTTTACCAAGGGTGGTGCAAAAAAGAACGCTTTCATGTGAACATCATATTTTGCAGGTGTTAGCTCTATAATATGGAAACCGTTACTCATACATGAAATTTCTATAACACCCCCTTTTCTGAGAGGATTATAATTTTTATAATAATTGTAATTGTTTTCCAACCAATAAGAAGTGAAATAATCATGAAAAAACTTTTTTTTTTTTTGCTATCTTCTGAACTAAATACAATATTTACAGGGACATTTCAAATGTTATTTATCATGCCAAAACATAGGTGGACACAAAAATCAAGCATATTAGATATTTTTCCAAATCATCGCAGGTGTCCAGTTGGATGGCATCGTGAGGACACAACATAGCCCAAACTTCACAGCATACCATGAATTAAACCTAACACTAGTGTGATCACTGTCCGTAGTTAAACAAGTTCAGGCGCTCCGTTCACAACGACATAAGTGGGAAAGTGCCATGAAGCAGGTCAGTTGAGGCAGTAGCAATAACTTATAACTACCAGAAGCCACAAAACACCTGATGAGGGGACTAGGAATGGGAAGGAATTTGACCATAGTCTTTTGAAGGAAGCATCCCAGCATTCACCTGAAGTGATCTTGGGAAACCATGGAAAACCCAAATCTGGATGCCTGGACAGGGATTCGAACCCATGTCCTCCCAAATTCGAGGACAGAGCGTTACTGCTCATCCACCACGCTCAGAGCCAGCTGTCAAAACATGTTTTCATGACACACTCCGGCAGGTCACCTGTGAATTTTACATGGTAGCAATATGCTGGTAAAATCTCCACTCACACATAAATTCCTAATGTTACTATGCTACAAATATTGTTTGGTTCAAATGTCACCGTTTAACAGAAAATCAATGAATACTCTACACAGCTATTACTTTCCAGAAAAAAACTATGTTGTTAAATAGAAAATAAAACTAATGTGTTCATTCATTCATTATGAATCTATTTCCATAGTACATTAATGAATTCATGAATAATGAAATTTAAATTTTCTGGTAAATCTTTAAAAACAAGTAACAAGTTGTAAGGCAACCTAAAAATTTTGTAACTTCGTAATAAAATTTGTTCTCAGAACAGTAAGTTCAGTTGAATAACATTACAGATCAGTTTTAAAGTCATTTGTTGACATAATTCAAGCCATAAATATGACTAAACAGTTATAGAAAGTCAGAATGTAATATTAGTATATCTGGTTTTTGGTTTCAGAATATTTCATAAAAGAAAACATTACCTTTATTTTATGAACTATGTAGGACTATAACTAATAGAATGAAGTAACATTATAGGTACAAGGTTTTCTTGAAGAGATATGAGAAACTGACATTAAAAACTGAAAAATAGTCAAATCTAGAGGGGAAATTAATTCAAAGGAGACATTAGGTTTAAAGAAAAAAAGAATTTTTTCTAGTAATGACGCTACTATTGGTTTTCAAATTGGCACAATATTTTGGCTGATATCCGAAATATAAAATTATGGATAAACAAATTAATATGGCTTCTTCCGGTAATGGTAACGTTAGAGTTTGAATGTAGAAGAAAATTTTCTGATTTAGAAATAATAATAATAAAACCACTGAATAGCTGTTATTACAGTTAGAGAGTAATGATTTCTTATTGAAAAGGAGATGTCGAATCATTTAAAATATGTTTCAGAACTGTCAGTTAAATACGAGGGTCATTCAATAAGTAATGTTCCATATTTTTTTTTTTCTCCACAATGAGCAAAAACTGAAAGTTGTACTTCTAGGTACTTCAAGTTCAGTGTTTCTCCTCCAGGTGGACAAAGTTTCAAATCATTCCAACAGATGGCAGAGCTGTAGTGAATTTTCAAAATGGCGTCTGTTAGTGATCCACATTACAAACAGCGAGCAGTGATTGAGTTCTTGATTGCAGAGAAAGAAACTGGGAAATATCCATAAACGTTTGTGTGTTGTGTATGGAGATTGTGCAGTCGATAGGAGCACTGTTGGGAGGTGGGCAAAGAGAGTTAAGGCGTCAGAAAGTCCAACAACTCAACTCCAAGATCTGCCATGTTCCGGGCGTCCTGTCAGTGCCACCACTCCAGACATGGTGATGTGCGTGGATGCCATTATTTGTGTGGACCACCACATCACAGTGCAACAATTGGCCTCAAAGCTGTCAGTCAGCAGTGGAAGTGTGTGTGCAATGATCGAGACTCTCAGATTTTCAAAAGTTTGCGCAAAATGGGTCCCACGAAGTCTCACAGCAGAACACGGAATACAAAGAAAAATCATTTCATCTGATTTGTTGGAGAGGTTTGATGTCCCGGATTGTGATGGGTGATGAAACCTGGGTGCACCACTTTGAGCCGGGACAGTGAAGGGGTCATTCTTGTTGATGTGATGCCAACAGGGACAACCATTAATTCTGAAGCATACATGAAGACCCTGGACAAACTCAAGAAGCATTTCTGGCACATTAGGCATGACAAGAATCTGGCTGAAATCTTGATCCTGCACGATAATGCACGCTCGCACACAAGTCTCAGAACCCGGGAACACCTCACCAAATTGGGTTGGACAACATTGCCCCATCCACCATACAGCCCGGATCTGGCACCGTCAGATTTCCATCTCTTCGGGCCTCTTAAAGATGGTTTGTGAGGAAGACACTTTAATGATGATGAGAGCGCAATTAAAGCGGTGAAAACATGGCTTCATGCACAGGACCAGAGTTGGTACCGGCAGGGAATACAGGCACTTGTTTCACACTGGCGTAAGACCGTACAAGTTGATGGAAACTATGTTGAAAAATAGTACATGTAGCAGAAACATGTAGCTATATTGTCACCAAATTTTAACACTTTTGAATAACTAGTTTCTGCCAAAAAAATGGGGCATTACTCATTGAACAACCCCCATATTTCAAAAGATATCAATTTCGAGATATTAACAATTTTGGTTCAACTGGTTAGAAAACAGTAAGCAAGGTGATCTTAGTACCAGATGAAGGAGAAATAAATTAGAAGCAGATTAAAAGTTATTTCAGCTTCGTAGCTTCAAAACTGAGGAAGATATAAACATTTTTTGGAATTTCAAAAAATTATTTTTTACGGTCAAACTATTGATTGAATACTTGAAATTAACATTTGTTAGTCAACCTAAACTACTGTCAAAATTTCAGGTAGATACGAATTTATTTATGCACATTGAGGAAATCAGATGATGAAATCCATGAACGCGGAGGACTACATTTGATCAGAAGGTGGGACTGCCTTCATGGGAAAGAGGAAAAGGTAGGATTCCCACATGTCTTCTATAAATAGCAGCCCTAGGTTCTTCCCGCCCCATTTGAAAATCGATTGGGGCGTGACCACACTACTTTGTAGCACAATCCGGGCATGAAGTGAGGCGGAAGTAGATGCACGGGCAGGCATGTTGAACTTTGAGGCTAGCGTGTGGCAAAATTAACATACCTCATGTGACTGTAAATTCAGTTAGGGGTTTTGAGGTTGGTTTGTCTCAAATGTGTTAATCGTAGCTGCAATTAAAATTCTTTGGTGATGATTTATGATCCCATAGGTTTGTGACTTTATAATTTTTTGGAAGAATATATTATTTAACAGTTTCAATAGCAACAGTGACTTTTAATGACTATCTACCTTTCCTAAGTTGGGGTTAGATCAATTTGGGTGAAAATCGAGGTTCAGTAAAGCACGAACTGTATATCCAAAGGCAATAGCACAAGGTTGGAGTTAGGCCTCTTTTCCACTAAGCAGCTAGCCGCGGGCGGCTGGCCACGAGCGATTGTTATTTATTCAGTTATGGCATTGACCATACCCATCGACGTGACCGCAACTGCAAAAGAACACACGACTCGAGCAGTCGCACGCGTCTCAATATCTTCAAAAAATTACTGCGCACTGCACACTGCATGGCTAACCGCTCGCGACTGATCGCCTCCGGTGGCGTTGTTGTCAGTACGCAGTGTGGCGTGAATGAAAAATGATGTGCATTTTGTGCGAGACAACATGACGCAAGACACAAATACGGAAGATTTCATAAGAGAAATTGAGTCTTTGCCATCAATATGGAGAGTTCAGAATACTCTGACTGAAACTCGCACAAGTCGGCTTGGGAGACTTTAGTAAACACATTTGTGTGTAATTGAAAAATTCTATGTTATGATCCCGTAACTGATTATAGAATGAATAAAATACACCTTTTGTAGTGCGTTCACTTAACAAAAGGATGTATCTAATACCTATGTTTTTGTTTTCTTTTTGTTAACAAGTAAAGACATGTTACTTCTTCAACATCCATTTTGAAAATGAGCAGGTTTGTGGAATACAGTCACGCGCGCAGTTGCTACAACAGTCGCTACAAAACTGGCCGCTAGCGACTGCGGTCGCCCGCGACTAGCAGCGTAGTGTAAAAGCAGCCTTAAGGCTGAATGGTTTATGGTTGCCCCCCACTAGAGTTTATGTTCTTACAAAGTGTACTTTCCACTAAACAAGAATAACAGTTATTAGTTAAATAAGAATGAACAAATTGGAATAATAGCATGAATGCAATAATTTAATACCTCAAAATTCTTGAGCTCTTTTGCAAATATTTTCATATCATTTTCAGGAACCTGGAATACTCTGAGCATAATAAACAGGAGGTGTAAACAATGAGGCCCCCTGCCACAACTGCAAGTCTGTAAAAGAACACAAAATCTAATATCAATGCATGATAAATTAAAGAATCTGAATCGACAAAACAGTTCAAATTTTATTTTGGCACACCTATACTAGTTGTTGGGTATGTGAATGATATGGAGGAGACATACATAAGCAGTAATTAGTAACTCTTTTGGGTCATTCATGTGTCATTTTGTTGGAAGAAGACATTTAGCTACTTGCTGCTAAAGCATAAGCCACTTAAGCACATAAATTAAGTCTTGATCCGTTTCATAGTCAATTGCAGAGCAGTACTTTCATTTTTTTTTTTTAATTAAACTTTGCATCACATGCATATCAAAAACAGAGAACATGGAGATACTAGACAACAGTTTTGAGCTGAAAATGTACACCAATAAAAGTAGTATCTTAAAAAACTTCACCTCTTCATACATTCATTAGAAAAATCTGTGATAGTATTATATTAACATCCTCTGAGGCTTTTACTAAAATTGAAGTAGATTAAATAAAGCACTTTACTTTACAAATCATTTATGTATTATATTGAAAAATACTTACCTGCGGGCCAATTACAACACGGTATTTGTGTTCAGGTGAATCTCCCCCCACAACAAAAGAGTTGGGTCCAGGCTGATGTAACAAATACAGGCGGGCCTTTTGCACACGTCGTACTCGACGTTGGACCATCTCCATGACAGCAGGATCAATCAAGTTAGGGCTTGCTGGACGGGACACATGTGTATTAGGGCTGGGTGCACGCTGTAATAACATACGTTTCAAAATATAATTTTTATACTCGTACAATAAAAATTACTAAATACTTAAAAACTTATTATATACATATATTGATGGTTCATCTCTGTAGATGAATAAATACAGAGTTCTTAAATTCAGTACCCACACTCCCTGTCCTCTTTTTTCCATTTCTGAACATACTCTCTCACCCTCTGCTCAACTGCCACAATTCACAGCTGTTTGCATACAGCACCCATCTTACATCTGCCATGTTCTACTGCTGAATAAAAGTTGTACACCCAATAATTGCAGTGTTTCATGTGTCTTTGTGACCTTTTTGTGTGCTGACACCATCCTATCATCATTTGTGGTAAGCACAAAAGCTGTAAAACCATTGCTGTAAGTAGCAATCAAATAATAAACCTTCCACATGATGAGTCATGTCAAAAACCAATTGCAGAAACTTCAGAACATTATTGTTCAGCGCCAATTTCTTTCAATTTAAGAAAAGAGATTGAATCAGATTGTGCAGAAAATGAATGTCCATTTGATGAAAATGCAACAACTTCGATAACTACATCGAAAACTGTTTCACATGACCCTGCCAATTATTTTCATGAAGATTTTACTGAAAAAAATGTGAAATTTGGATTCATAAGGGACGTGTATATTTTTAAAATAAAGATTGTGACTTTTCCAATGCATCCAGAACCTACAAAAAAGCAGATGACAAATCAGTAACTAGGTATTTCAGTAAAGCATTATTTAATTGTGAACTGAAAAACAATGAAAGGATCAAAAGAATATGGTTGCTGTATTTACCTTTGAAGAAATCTGTATATTGTTTTTCATGCTGCTTATTGCGATATAAACCTATGCTCTCCATGTGGATGTAATGATTGGAAGCACATTAATCACATAATTTTAACATCTATGATGACATATCTGGCATGAAGTAAAGCGGGTGGTAGAGTAGATACATACATGTTATATCAACGTATAAAAGAAGTCGATTACTGGAGAAATGTATTTAAATGGATTATCGCAGTTGTAAAAAATTTTACATCAAGAGGGCTTCTGTTTCAAGTGACAATGAAATCCTTGGAGCTCCTAACAATTGAAATTATTTGGAATGTATGGAGCTACTGATTGAATTTGATCCATTTCTTGCAGATCACTTTAAAAAAAATTTGGGAATCATGGAAAAGGAAACATTTCTTATGTATCAGCGAATATCAGTAATGAGTTTAGTGATGTAATGGGAAAACTTCCTAAAAACGAATTATGAATGAAGTTAAATTAGTAAAATATTTTTGTATATAGTGTTGACAGCATGCCAGGTCTGTTTCAGGTGGACCAGTTAACTTTTATAATTCAATACATACAATATCACATTCCCGTAGCAAGGTTTCTGAAATTTATACCTATCAAGGAGCATAGATTTGAGTATTTAATGGAAACCATCTTAATTTTTTTTTTTTTATATAGAGAACGATGATATTATCATAAAAGATTACGAGGATTACCTTCTAAGTTTATAAAAGCCACTGCTAGATGGCACTACTGAGATGTGACATTTATGTTGTAAAATTTGTCCTTCATTATTGTTAAAACTGTGGTAGCTCAGCAACTGGCCAAAGTGTTGTGAAAAATGGAAATTTCACATGAAGGTTTTAGAAGGATGATTTTTTATGATTTTAGTACAGTCCTAACTTAACAACAATGCCTTGAATTACTTTGTACAACTTTTGGTAATTGAGCACCATCAGAAAAAACTGTTTACAATTGGTTTGCAGAATTTTGTTGTGGTCGGTGGTCGTTCTTTCCGTCAGTGATAAATTTCATGAAGGTTGACCGAAATCAGTTGTTGTAGCAAAGAACATTGATGCTGTGCACAACATGATTGAAGACATTTTTATTTTTTTAATTATGGCTTTACACCTCGTCGATGTTGGGGTCATTAGAGGCGGGATGGGATTGGGACAAGGACAGGAAGGAATTCGGCCATGGCCTCTTGAAGGAAGCATCCCGGCATTTGCCTGGAGTGATTTGGGGAAACCATGGAAAATCCAAATCAGGATGCCCAGACCGGGATTCCAACTGGCGTCCTCCCAAATGCAAGGCCAGAGCGTTAACCGCTCACCCACCATGCTCGGTATGACTGAAGAGAATTGGCATGCGACTTACTGTGAGATAGAGGCATCCTCAGGCATATCAACGGCTGCAATTTTTTTTTTTTTTTTGCAGGAACATTTAGCTGGGAAAAAGATCTGTTCTCGATGGATTCTACATAATTTGACTGAAGCTTAAAAACAGCCTTCTGTCAATTGGTGTAAGGAAATGCTCCAAAAAAAATTTGACCGAGGAAATGCAAAATCTGGTTACAACATCTTATCAGGAGACAAAAATTGGATATATTCCTATGAGCCTGAAACTATATAACAATCAACTATCTTGGTGTTCTGAGATGAACTGAATCAATATAAGTGGTTCATTGACGAAGCACTTCCAAGAAAATGGTCGACTGTTTCTTTGATTATACTGGACATATTCCAACCATTGATTTACAGGATCAAAGAACAATTAATGCTGTATGGTACACAACAATTTGTTTGCCAGAAATCATCAATTCAATCAGGAAGAACAACCAAAAATGTTGCATCATTATTCATCATGACAATGCCAACTCTGACACGGCATGTCAAATAATTGATTATTTGATGAATAAAATATCGAACTAATGCCTCATTGCCTATATTCACCTGATCTATCACAATGACTTATTGTTTGTTACTGAATGTCAAATAAAAAAATGTGTAGACAGCGATTTTCACCACTTCAAGAAGCTGTTGAATCTTTCTAAAATCATATTTTTGACTTACCAAAATCAGAGTGAAAAAAATGTTTCAAGAATTGGTTCAAATGCATTCAAATGTGTATAAATATTAAAGGTGATTTGTACATTTTTTTGCATTTATTGTTTTTGTAAAAACTTGAGGCAACCCTCATACAGAGGACAATGCTTCAAATATGTCAGGGAAGTATACTGGTCTACAAGCAAAAATCAAGTAGAAAAGTGAATTTGTTACCTTTGTATCATGTGCCGGACATTCTTTAAATTTGATAGGTGTCCATTCTGCTGGGTGTGTAGCAGAGGCAACAAGTTATTTTAAAATGGTTTACAAACTGTAAAACTTTTTTTGGTTCTATGCACCGATGGAATATACTGATAGGATATTTAGTTCCAAAAAGAGTGCTTAAAAATCTTTCACAAACCAGATGGTCAGTGCAAGCTGATGCAGTAAGCATTTTGCATGAAGGTCATAAACAAATTACAGAAGCTTTGATGTCTATAGAAGAAGATATAGAGTAGCCGAGAAACTAGGCACGAAACCCGTAGTCTGCCATGAAAAGTGGGAAACCTAGACTTTATTATACTAAATGAAATTTGAGTTCCATATTATCTTCAGAAAGAAACAATGGACATTGTACGTAATTTGTTTACTTCACTTGATGATTGTATTATCAACTTCAGGGATAAATTTGATTACTTTGAATTGTCTACCAAAGAGAAAAATTCAGAATCTGACTACAAGGATCTACCTCAAAAAACAAGAGGTACAAACTCACACCAGGCATTTTTTTTATGGCTCTGTACCATCAGTCCAACTGAACGGGAGAGAGAAAATTAGAAACCTTTCTTCCCATAACTGATATCCCGAGTGTGCATCTAAAACAGCGACTGAGTTGGTACAATGACATTACTAGTCGGTTTGGTTAATTTTTTTTTCATTTGAAAACTCTGAATTCTGAAGAGTTGAAACAAAGTTGCAAAGAATATGCTGAAATCCATTATGAAAACATTAACAAGAAAGAGTTGGAAAAAGAATGCCTGCATCTATCAGAATACTTGAAACTTGAGCAATCTAGTGAAAATGAAGAAACTAGTAGCATTTCAAGAATACATTATCTTTTGAAAGAAAACAAAATTGAAGACACATTTCCAAATGTCTAAATTGCATTGAGAATCTTTTTAAGCATGATGGTAATTAACTGCAGTGGGGAATGCTCCTTCTCCTAACTGAAAAGAACAAAAAATGAATTAAGAATTACAATGCTTTGAGAAAGATTGGCCAGTTTGTTGCTGATCTTCACAGACTTCATAGACTTTGAAGAAGTGATTAACGATTTTTCTTATCTCAAATCAAAGATTTTTAAGTACTAACCTGTATATAGTGAATGCTAAAAAAATTCCTTTTCCAGATTATATTATAGTTACTTATTCATGTAATGTGACTGTAAAGAAAAAAAAAAAAAACCAGTTGAATAAATCTAGAATTTTGTATATCTACTCCTTTTGTCTGTTTTAACAAAATAGTCCCCTTTCATAGTCATAGGGGCCCCATTGTCCTAAAGTGCTCAGGGCCTCAAATAGGTTAAAGACGACCAAGGTTACACACAGTTCAGAAAAATTGTATAAAAATTCTTGAGGCTCCCACACATCAATTTGATGTGATGTTTCAAAGTAATTCTCCATCTTCATCTTCACTGGAAGATCAAACAGGTAAATGACTTTAAAATGTTGCATCAAATTTGGAGGCCCAAGAAAATGTTTCACAGATTTTAGTGAGACTTCTGCAACAACAAAATGCTGAAATCATCAATGAATAAGAAAATATTCAAGGGCTCTTAAAAGTGGAGTTGCAAATAAAATGACCAACTTCAGATGAAGTACGAATGCAATTCCTACATGAATGGCCACGAGAAATTTTTACAAGCATGATGCAGATGATTGAAGTCAAAACATTAAGTTAGTGTTTGCTTGTATTTAGAATATCATTGAGCTGTGTACAATAATCCATTAAGATAGGTAATCAACAGATACTTACTAATTTTCATCATCCAACTGTTTGCATGTAACATTAGCAAGAGTATTATTCATTTTCTTTTAATAGATTTCAACTTTCTTTCTCTCTCTCTCTCTCTCTCACACACACACACAAACGCACACACACACATCAACCACATGAAACGATTGAAAGAGTTAAACATAATTTCATCAAAGCTAAATAAGGAAAGGAGAATCATAAATCAATTAAAAGTACCTGTTTGTTCTAAAAATCCAGTAAATCTCCTCGGAGAAAATGTAAATTAAAATGAGAGTGGTGCATTACAATTAAGAAATATGACAGTTATTTCATAAATCATGACAACCCTGTTGTGGCAACATTGGGAATCAAGTACATACATTTGAAATCCAGATAGGTCTGAAGTATTGCAGCTGCCAGCATGGATAAGACGAAAATTACATAAATATAAATGTTTTATTACAGTACACTGCACAACATGAACACAGGAACGTAAATTACCAACAAGGGACCAGTACAAACAGTTGCTCAGGTTATCCACAGGTCATCAACAACAATGCAAAGGTCGTAGAGTATCACTGACTAACTGGGATACATGAAAAGTCTGCTGTCAAAATGCTGTTATGATTTTGTCGTTGTTTGCAAAACACCTATAAGCAATGGGTGTTTCAAATACAAAGTGAGATCACAGTCACTGTCACATAAGGTGGTGTCTTAACAATTCCCGCCTCCACTGACAACCTCCAAGCACAGTTTATGGTAGGCAAAAAGCCAGTTCGGGTGGTGTTTTATCAGCCAATTACTACACTGTATTTCACAGAGGCTTTTAACTGTATATACTAGATTACCAGCGTTGGCCCATGTTCAAGCAAATATCAAGGTCACCTTAGTGTATGGATTAATGATATGAGTAACACAGGAGGCCAATATTGTATAAAAAAAACCAACACATGCATGGAATTTTAATTACAGTTCCATTTAAAACCACATACACAAATGCATACACACAGACATTGTATTACATCATTATATCTGCTGACCACACAAGGAGAAAATTAACATTCATACACATCTGCTTAAACATTAAGAAATAATACTTTTACAAAATATTAACTTTTAATTTGTTTTTGCTGCAATTTTATGTCGCACTGATGACTGAGTTCATTATCACAGATCTACCATATAGCAAGCACATGTCATCTGCAAATGGTGTAAACTTTGGTTAATGTGTTTCACATTATTTTGCTAGTGAAATAAATAACAGAAACTGTGGACCACTACTGGTGCTTACGTAGATGTTTTAAGAAAAATGTGTAAAACCCTATTCAGATGTCTGGTACACAGATGTTGCTATTTAAGCTCATATTGGTAGTATCTCACCAGGTCCATGTGGTTAATCAAACTGATTGGTATGAGCGTACCTTAAGAGTTGCTCCAGTGATGATTGTAAATAGTACTATGAAATGGTAAGGGAGAGCTACATCGTGTAACACAGTAGATTACAAGGTGGCTTACTAACATACATGTGATGTATGGCCACAAACATCAGCCAGAGTAAAATAAATCTTACAATTTTTCATAATCCCACTATTGTTTTAACAGACAGATAATAATTGCCAAAATGCGAAGTGCCACATTGTAGTGTTCATGTGGCACTTGAGCTCTTCTTCATCAATAATGATAAAAATGCAACAAGATCAGTATTTCTGCAGCCAATGAAGACTAAGCAAACTATGTAAAAAGCCTTTGAGATCTGAATGGCATCTATAAACAGTTTAAAGACTGGTAATAACAATAAGAACTAAGAGGTGTAGTTCAATCAGAAAATGAAACTAGTGGTCTACAAATATTTCCTAACAGACAAACACGTATACAGCTGAAGCCAGCAGTCATAAATGGAAGTAACAATCCACAATAACTTAAAATGAAACAATCATATTTCAAAATTGTGGAAATTAATTACACACTGCATTTCATATGGCCTAGGCGCTCCTCACACTGCACAATTCTGAGGTGAAGTGACTGATATTTGAGTCTATTTGAATTGCTTGCAAGTATGATACCCACAGGCACCTTACTACCACACACTGAGAATATTGTGAAGTGATACAATCTCTTACGCTTCCTTTAGCCATAGTGAGTGTTGATCTAATAAACATCCCTGCTGTGGCTCCTAACCAAGTTTTTCATCAATTGGTGATGATTTCACTGTCACCTATTATTCCTACAACTATTATAAACCTGAAGAATGTGGTGCCATTCTTAAATCACACACACTACAGAAAAAGAGAGAAAAACATAATGTACAGTACGTAAATAAACAAATTTAGGAAAATATAATAACTACTTATGAAACTTTGAAGTTAAAACTAGTGATAAGAATATTAAAATAATGAAAAATAAATGAACATGCACGGTTTGTAACGTGGTGTTAACCAACCAGTTAAATTCACTGCCAAGTATACCCAACAAGAATCATTATTTACTAAGGAGAAAGCATTCTCTCCCAATACATAATTATAACTTTCTGACCGAACGTGGTGGGTGAACGGTTAATGTTTTGGCCTCGCATTCGGGAGGACGCGGGTTCGAATCCCTGTCCGGGCATCCAGATTTGGGTTTTCCATGGTTTCCCTAAATCCCTCCAGCTGAATGCCGGGATGCTTTCTTCAAAAAAGCCATGGCCGAATTCCTTCCCATTCCTTGTACGTAGCCCCTCCCTCCTCTAATGACCTTGGCCATCAACGAGGTGTAAAGCCGTAAGTAAAAAAAAAAAAAAAATCCTGAATTTCTTGATCAAATGACAGGTTGCTACTGTATAAATGATGACTCACAAAAAAACAAATTTAACTTCTTATTTTATTAACTGTTTGTTGATTCTTTCACATATACATCTGATTCATTACCACAAAAATGCTTGCTGTTGCTTAATATTGCTTGTTAATTATTTAAACTAACTATATGATGAAGACTGATTGCTCCCCCCAGACTCTGAAATAAATAATAGTGTGCTACTTTGACAATGAGTACAAGGTAACAATCTAGCATTGTCAAAATCTTACGCAACACTCTATTAAAGTTAAATATTAATAAAATCCACTTGAAATAGTTTTAAATGATGAGAAAATTATTGGATACTAATTACAAGCACTCTTTTCACATCTTCACCCACAAACTTAACACTGAAGACATGTTCATCTGCCAGGTTTTATACTTAGGATGAGACTCACAAAAAGACACGACTGATGGCAAACTTCCTCGCAGGTCGCATGAGACTGGTAGTATACCTGTAGGATATGCATCTCTTGGGAGTGGTGCAATTTGTGCCCCCCCCCCTTACACAACATTGGAAGTGATTACCTAGATACTCTCAAAATACTTGGGTATCCGTTGCATCGCCTGGGAATTGTGCAGTGTGAAAAGGGCCTTACTATCAAGAACTGCAATGAAAATACAAAGGAAAAGGTCAGGACAGATGCAGAGTGTTTGTTGTTGAAGTACACAAGTTGAAACACAAAGGCAAACTGCGTAAAATCTTCTAGGGCTATCCACCGGAATAGCATGTCAGCAAGGCCTTGCATAGTATCGAGGAAAGGCATACCTTCGATTTCCAGGTGACAAAGATACTATCTTTTGCCAAGGGCTTTTGGGATAGTGTGATTAAGGAGGCTGTGGAGATTCGGCCAGCTGATGAAATTGTAAATAGCGATTCGGAATACCACCTCAGCACAGCATGGAATCCAGTGATAGAGCATCTAAGGAGCCAAATATCAAGGCTGCAAGATTATCACCTCCAACCACTCCCCTCCGCTGCGCGTACCCCTACGATGCCTCTGACCCCACCACCCAACTGCCACACTAAGTCCTTCCCTGCCCCACCGTCTGTGCATCGATTGGTCCCGACGCACGTGACTTGACGTCACCTGGCAACCAAAGGCCTTATAAGTGGGGACTCTTCCGAAATCCGACAATTCGCCGAAAGATGGAGCCAGAGGCACGCTCAGTAACATCACTTTGTATTTTTACTGACGCGCTATCCCCATGGAAAGCTCTAGAAGATTTTACGCAATTGACTCACAGAGAAAATCTACATTCTTTCACAAAAGCATATGAAAATGTTGTACATTTGGATTTAGGTGAAATGGACTGCAAATAATTTGGTTATTCAGATCTGTGAAGGAACATTGCATTAAAACTGAATTTGCTCATGTGAGATGTAACACACAAATGGAAGGTAAATAAAATCAGAGTAATGTTGTTATAAATGTATGCAAATATCTCTTTCTCCCTTATATGATTATGAATTAAAATCAAGCAGTAGCAAATTAAAAATCAGGTACGTACCATATCACATACGTTACTGAGAAGGCAGAGAGTTAATGCAAAAATTGGCAAAATGAATGATTGAAGACTGAGCTAAATCACCTCTGTAAGAAATAGTACTACTATCAAGAAAGTCTTGTAATGTACTGGCAATTCTACACAAATGGTTATGCTATCACATTATTTTCATCAACTATTATCTATGATACAAAATTTAGAGCTAAAAAATTAAAATAAAAAATATCAAACTGAAGGAACACCTAGTCATACATGAATAGGGTAGAAAAGTACCAGGAAAGAGTGCAGTTACTGTTGACAGTGGCTGAAGTTGTTATCAGCTAACAGCAATTCCTTTCGGTGGAATGGGTTTTAGCAGCCCACAGAAGATCTGAACACAATCACTAACAAACTGCTTGCTATTTACTGAGTTACAGATGAGGCAGAGTAAAAAGACTTGAAAAATATAGAATTCAACACACTATCCATATACTGTATAGTATAAGTAAAAGCCAAGGATAAAAGCTTAGTTTACATCCCTAATGATGATTAGATCCTTCCAGGAAGGCATACCAGTGTGTCAATGTGTAACGATACACTTAATTTTGTGTCTTCTGGTCATTGTGTACAGAGGTTTTGCCTATGGTATGAGCCAGATATGCCACTTTCAGCTGTTAGCATGGGGTATGCACATCCAACCAGCTGAGTTAAGCCACAAGTGGCTGGTTGCTTCTGGCAGAGCAACAGTAGGATATTTTGAGAATGATAAAGTGACTTGGAGCAGAGAGAAAAACTAGTTTTGACAATCCACAAGAAACAGCTGGACAGTCAAGATTTGGTATTGGTATTATCAAGAAAGTGGAACTGAAATGTGCATGCGTGAGATGGCCTGCATATACGAATCAAGGAGTCAGCCAGTTACAGTAAGATGACAGTTATACATAATTTGCAGTCCTCATGGCTTTGCTAGGCACAATCAGTGAATCTTCATGTGGAGATGTAATATACCATAACCAGAGCTCGGCAGCTTAGGAACAAGAGACATTGCTTCAATATAAATCTTTCGTGCCATTCATGTTATCCTACCACTAAAATGATTGACATGGCTACACATATCAAGACTGGCCATGGAGAATACTAAAATTATGCTGACATTCATAATAATATAACTTAATGACCCATAAACGGACTAACAGGAGCTCCTAAAATAAAGGTGCCCAGCAACCCAATTATCTAACATTGCAACTGAGACAGTGGACCCACAGATGGTAACTGGAACCAAATCGATGGTAAATTCTGTGGGTTAGAGGAACAAGCTGATCACCAGTAGCAGAACGATGAGGGCTCCTGGCATAAACTGGGACACGTGTGGAACAAGCACAGCAGCAAGGTGCATTTACAGCTATTTCTTCAAAAAGCCAATTGGTAGCATGCACTATCAACACTGGATAAAGATCAATAGCTGTCTGGCCAGGACGAGAATACCAGGTATGTTTGGTAAGAAGTACTGAACTTCCAGTGCATGTTTTGTTTTATGGTTTTCGGTTTTTAAAAAAAATCAATGTTTTTTCCTGTTAAAGTGAACACACTGGCTTTCAGTAATGTAAAATGGTTTAAAGATATATTCTTTTGGAAAAAAGTAGTTTTATTCATTGTTTTTCTGTGTGCTGCAGTATTTCAATTGTTTTCCTTATATATGTTGTATTATTACTGTGTCTTAATGGTGTGATTATATTTGTCTGTTCTTTTGTGTTGAGGTTTCTTATGGCTTGTTGCTGTCACTGTTATTTCTGTCTAAGGGTTAAAGATTTTAAGAGTCATCATAGAATAAAGTGCCTCAGATTTCAGTGAGATGCTAAGGGAATTTATGACACGAATGAATGAGCAGACCGCCAATTTAAATAGTAAAATTTGTAAACAGGCAGAAAATCACACTGAATTAAAAGCTAGGATGATAGAATTACTATAACTAATAGCCAATTTGTGGAATTCTGACAAAACCAGTGAGAATTTAGGATGAAGTCTAACAGCCAGTTTGAAGAATTCTGACAAAGGCAGTTAGAATTTAGCAGAAAGATGAACAAATATTTTTTTTTAAAATTATTGGCTAGGGCTGAGTCAATCTCTTAAATTATGAAGGGTCAGGATTGGAAAAAATAAAAATTGAGTAATGTGAGTCGCATACTCAGGAGTACAACCATGAAGCTTAATGTTTTTGGCAATAAAGAAGAAAAGGAAGTACCCATACAGGAGCTTGGTGTTAAAAATTGTGACTTGAAAATGGATGCAACAGTCAGGTTAGAATTTCAGCCAGAAAAGGATGTGATTTTTCTCAACAGAACAGGTCATAATTCAGAAGATAGATAGTGGTAATTGGACAGATTAAGCAAAATCAGAGTGAATTAAGTAAGTTGTTGATTTTGCTCTGGCTAATTTGACAAATGATAAAAAGTCTGGTGAAATGCACCATACATCAAGGCGAGAGGCCATGCCTGGCAACATGTAGGTTTTAATGTAAAGAATGTTTGGATGAAGGAATGTGTGGTTTTTAATTACATGTAAGGCAAGCAATTAGTATTGTACAGAACATATGGAGCATGGTGCCAGAATTTGTAATTATTAGAGAGCTTTCTAAAGGTCAATCTCTTACACTATGGAGGGACAGGATTATCAGAAATAAAAATTGAGTAATGCGAGTCCCATACTCAGGAGTAAGTTTAATGATTTTGGCAATAAAGAAGAAAAGGAAGTACCCATACATGAGCTTGGTGTTAAAAATTGTAATCAGAAATGAAAATTGCCATTTTAACTAAAATTAAAAAAAAAAATTTCTTGTGTGTGGAGTATTTTGATTAATGAATGATGCATTATTGGATTTATACAGGAACCAAAAAGCAGTTTAATGAAAGATAACTTCCATTCTCTATGAAGTATGAACGTAAATGGAAATGGTTGGGTAACCATTACCGTTGTTTATTTCTAATTGAAAGTGTAATTGGATCAATATGTAACTTTGTAATCAACCTGGAGAATAAGAGATACAAGAAGAAATTCATAATTAAGAGTGGAATAATTGAGAATTTAATAAATAAATGGTAAAGGGAACATTATATTTTTGTGTATTAGATGATACTAGCGAATGTTCAGTACTAACAAGAAATCCAGAGCACATTTCGTAAAGGTTTATGATAAAGAAATGTAAGAAAAATATAAGTTTTGTGTATAAGCCATGGCAAGTATTGTGGTTTGAACAGATGTTCCTTGTTTCCCCCTATGAACTTTCAATTGCAGTCAGGAATTACTGTCTTTTGTTTAAGAGGGCTAAGTTTCAATACATGTATGAAGCATATTTTTAAAAGTTCTGAAAGACTAAAAAAATAACGAGAAGATATTTAAAAACCATTTTTATTGTATTGCGTTTCCCATGCTTCAATTACTTCTCAACACAAGTTCCAACATTATTAAAGCATTTATCAAGATGGAGCATAAGCTTTACTACCCACTCGTAGAATCCTGCCGCTTGCAATGCTAACCATTCTTGCACTGCTCTCTTCACTTCACTGTCGTCATCGAAACGTTGGCAACCCAGGAACCTCTTGATGTGCAGGGAGAGATGAAAATCACTGGGAGCCAAATCTGGACTATAGGGAGGATGTGAAATTTGTTCCCAGCCAAAGTTCGAGAAGATGTCTTGGGTTCAACGAGCTATGTGAGGACAAGCATTGTCGTGGAGCAACACGGCTCCATCGGTCAGCATGCAATGTCTTTTGTTCTGAATTGCATGACATACTTTCCTCAAGGTCTCACAATAAACGCTTGCATTAATGGTTTGGCCTCAAGGTAAGAATTTGATGAGCAGGACTCTTTCCATGGACTGCTGCCTCAATTCAGGTGTCGTATGACACATCCAAGTCTCGTCACCTGTCACAATATGGTCCAGGAACTCATCACCTTTCTCACTGTAATGTGTAAAAAAGGTCAATGCACTGAAAGCCCACTTTTTTTTTTTTTACTTATGGCTTTACGCATCATTGACATCAAGCACGTTAGAGGTGGGATGGGACTGATGTGACAAGGTATGGGAAGGAATTCGGCCATGGACTTTTGAAGGAAGCCTTCCGGCATTCAGCTGCAGTGATTTGGGGAAACCATGGAAAACCCAAATCTGGATGCCTGGACAGGGATTCAAACCAGCGTCCTGCCGAATGCATTGATTTTGTGTTCCTCAGTGAGTTAACTGGGCAACCATAGTGAGCACAATTTTCGAAACTGTAATCGATCTATCACAATGTTGTGAAGAACACTGTGAAATTTGTGAAAAGTGCAGAAATTGTTAACCTAGTGTTCTCATGAATTTTTGCTTCAACTACACTCACCAAATAATCATTGATCAGAGATGGCTGACCATTACGCTGTTCATCATACACAAAGTCACGGCCCTCGTTGAACTTCCTTGCCCATTTCCTGACCATCCCATCACTCATGGCACCTTCACCATACACCTCACAAATTTGGTGATGATGGTTAGCTGGCGACCTGGTCAATTACCTTGAACATTTCAATCGCTCACCACAAACCACTCACAAGGACTAACAATCTTACACTGCGTGTACAAATTGCTTAACAATAGGATTAGCAATTTTACACAGCGTGTACATATTGCTTAACAATAGGGTAACTGAACACACGTGCAAGCAAAGGCAATCACAGCATTGCAACAGCAGTAATTGATAGTGGAACTTACTTTAAAAATGCGCCTCTTATTTATTGTGTTTTAAGCAGGAATGAATATATTTCTTTATATGGCTGATAACCAGGAATAAGATGTTTTGCCAATATAAAGCCTACCTGCTCAAGAGCCATTTAAAGCAAATATTTGACAGCTATATTGTAACAAAAGTTCTCCACATTTTCAGATTATGATTGCTCTATAAAATTCAAATAATCAAAATCATGGGGAGGGCTGTACTGATACGCTTAATCTTGCGTCTTTTGGTCATTGTTTATAGATGTTTTGCCTGTGGCAAGAGCCACATATGACACTCTCAGTTGTTAACATTATGCGGATGCACCAGCGAATCTGTAAGTGGTGACAGCAAGTGACCTTTCTCTCCAGCGAACTAATATAACAAGAGCTTGGCAGCTTAATCTTTCATATCATTTATGTTATCCTAGTCTTTAATTTTGTTCACTATCGAGCATCTTTTGTTTCCTTATAATAAACTGTAAACAGAAATATGTTAATTCTTCTTTTTCCTTTGTATTATATATACACATATGTGTGTATCCAACCTCAGCTTTTCTCATATTGCTGTTCTTATTTTGAAATTCCCCCTGCCAACCTTCCCTTCCTTCCTTCAAAGTTAACTACATTGTAAAGTGATGAGTTAGTTGATTTCTAACTCCCACCCTGTGCACTCCATGTTCTGTTGTTGAAGAAGAGCATAACGCAGAAATTTTCTTTTTCTATGTTCACGTTTTCACTGTTTCTACATAGTGATGCCGTCAACTGTGGTAAGCGATGGTTCTTCCTGCTTTCAAAGTGTTAGTTCCTTTTCAAGTGTTTGTCGTGGCCTGCATTCCATCATCTGTGGTGGGAGATGAGTTTACTTTCCCTTTTCTTCCTTATTTTCAATGTCACTTGTGTTGTTATTGTTGCATAACAGCCTCATACAGTTTCATCATATCTCAATGTTGCTATCACTTTCTCTTCCCACCTTCTTCTTGTATAGTTACGGTTATTTTATGTTTTCCTTTTGTTTGACTTTCAATACTATTTCTCACCTCATACACAGTTAAGGTTTATACCGAGGTATTGTAATGTGTATTTATCTTTAGACATTAGACACTGCGACCCTCCTGCCTTCATCTGTGGTGGATGGTGAGTTCATTTACTCTACCCTTTTTTTCATTGCCTAACAGCATTCTCAATGTCACTATTATCATGTGTGAGTAGACGCATGTATATATATAACTGAAGCTTCATAGATGTTGTTGTTGTGGCTTTAGGCTTTACCAACAGCGAGGTCATTTGTGCCCTAAGCTTGTTAGAGTAATAATGTTGAGAATAGAGAGTAAAGTAATTACTTGCCACAGCTGAAGGACTGGAGAGGATGTGGGGCAAGGAACAGAAAGGAACTCTACCTTGGCTTTTTTACGGAACCATTCTAACATTTGCTTGGAGTGATTTCAGGAGGCCATGTAAAATTGAATTCAGGATGAGCAGACCAGGGATCAAACTCACATTTTCACAAATGCCAGGCCCACAGAATAACCACAGCAATGCAACCATCTAAACACTCTACTTAATGAAGAAGGCCTTGACTGAATTTTTTATTTTCTTTATGTGTATATGTGTTTTATGCAGTATCAAACGTGAGGCCTTCTTTATCTGTTCTTAAGAAAATACATATAGTTGGTATTTAAGCACACATAGGAAACTTAAAAATAGAAATGAGTTGTCAAATCACCAAAAACCCTTGATGATTTCTGGAAAAGTGAGATCAGAGTCTAAGCTGAGAAATAATGTGCCAGGAACAACCAGTGCAATTTAATGTAATCCACTGTTACCAGAACATGAGTTTTAGCTCTTATTTATTTATTAAAACATTCTGTTTTAAAAATGCAGAAACACTAATAAATGTTTTTAATAAACTGGATATGAGAAAAAGATCATAATCAGTGGTGATAGGGAAATAATTTCTTTCTTTTTTTCCTGTAGTTTGTCAAGTTGACAAACCGACTTCATTAAGGACAACCTATCCAAAGAAATTGCAAATGAGTATTATCAATTACCTCCGAACTATGTGAGCTGATAAAATATAAATAAAACTTCTAAAAGGGTGGGATACTTAAATGTTCATTAACATGGCAACAGTGGGTAGTCAGCATGAGTGTGTTGCCATGATCAGTGAATATAAAGTTTGTGTGCCAATTGTGAAGTGTGTAGTAACTTAGTTTTTAGCAGAAAAATGTGTTAAACCATAGAAACATTGTGTAAATTGCATAACAGTTTGGCAATTTTGAAGCCTCAAGTGTACAAGTTCTTCTATGAAGTTTAGACAAACAATTCCAATATAGACATAAACCCCCTTTTTGTCTTCTGTGAAGATTTTCTCAATCATCTTTTGGGAAGTTAAATGTGCTGTATGTAAGTTTTTTGCTTGAATGATTGTCACTCAACACCATATACTGTGAAATCTTTGCAGGTTTAGAGAGACCTATTGGTCCAAACACCCATGATTCAGATGTGTAGTATCCTGCATCTGCATAACACATGGCTCCACACAGCTTCTGCTAAATAAGTGAAATTGGAACATCTTCATTGGACAGCTTCAGTTCATCCCCCTATAGTTCACATTTGTCACCACATGATTATCATTTGTTTGGATCACTCATAAAGTTAGGCGGAAAGAAATTTTTTAATGGCAAAGAGATAGAAGATATCATGAGCATTTGTATATGTATATGTCCAACAAATTTTTATGAAGAAAGAATACAAAACTGCCAGTGAGATGGGAAAAATACTGTGTAGGCAACCATTAATAGTATTCAGGAAAACAGTGGTATTTTTTGTTCTGTATTAACCTAATAAAAACTTTTAAAAAAGTCTTATTCACATTTAATCGACTCTTGCTTATAAGCTTTGTGTCAACATGTTTTGTGTAATTTTATGAGTTGAAAATATGTCAACAGATAAGCACATAAAATCACCTAAGGTCAATGTAATTTGAACTCACACCAGATGTAACTGGTAGCACCTTAAGGTGCTTTGCCAATGTATTGTGTCTTAGTTGTTGTGTCCACTGGGAAATAAGACATCATTTGCAATGTGTTTGTTTTCAATGTATTCAATTTCAGTGGTACACACAATTGTGGCTGTGTGTGTTAAAATGGCACTACACTGGATCAGAGAGATGCAGGAAATAGGCCAAGGTTCAAAAACATCTCAGAGTACTCATCCTAAGTGCAGTTTTCATGCAGTTTCACGCAGTAAAGCATTTTAAAACCACCCTGTGCTGCATGCCCCAATTGAGTTTGCTATCAAATATCATGCTAGTAAGGTATTTACACATAAGATCTATAACAAGCCATTATTGCAGTTGAGTAACAGTTATTAAATTGTTATACCTACCTTATCTCACACTATACCAAAGAATTGTATATGTTTTCATTTGTCTCATATAGTGTTGCAAATTGAAAAAAAAAGAAGTTTTTTTTCATGTTGCAAATTGAAAAAAAAAGAAGTTTTTTTCAGATTTGTGAAAAAAAAACATGAAAAAAACCTAAATTTGTTTTTTTTCCCGAAAACTATATATTTGATAAATTATAGTTTTATTTATGGAACATAAATTTTACATGTGTGTTTTAAATCTTATTAAATCATATAATGTCTTACATAATGATTGATAAATGTATCTATATAGGTAACATAATTTTTTATTCATCCTCTATGTCAGTACCACACTCAATAGTATCAGCACTACCAACACTAGTTTGGTCGGTGTCGGAATTTTATATTTCTTCTCCTGCCTCCTCTATATACATAACTTCAGAAGTAGTTACATTTTCTTTTACTGGTTGTTCTTGTATTGTACGCAAAAGATTTTGAGATTGCAATTTCAACTTATGAGCAAAGTACACACTGTGCATAAAGACTGTGCCGATAGTTATGTATTACAGTCTTTTAAGTGTGAATTTAAATCTATTAGCATACAAAATATGAGCTTTATCATGGAGCGTTTTCTATCACATGACCAAAAGTAACAAAAAGTTAAATTTAATTTAATTTTATGTTTTTATTATAAATGAACCATATTTCCTTTAAAAAAATATAAAAAATAGCTTCCTCACGCAGCAATCTATGAACATGAAAACAACTTGTAATATATTTTTCAATACAAACAACCTATTGCAATCGACTTACTGGAAGAATGAGTGGACCAGAGCACACTGTCTGTATGCGAAGTTAGTTGTTAATAGAAAATGCATAGAAGAACTACTGTTTGAGGCCCTTGCACTATGGGCAGTGGCCCAGTCTAAGTGTAAAATGTGCCTTACTTAGGCTCTTTATTACTGCAGTAGCATGTGTCTGAGTGAGACGAATTGGGCTCCTCAGTATCTTCTCCCTTGCCCTCTCAATATTTTCTGGCATTCATGCAATGGGGACAGTAATTGTTGGTTCGCTTCTTGTGATGATGATGAATGATTAAACACATCTCAAGGTGATGGTGTGATCGAGGATATTCCCATGATAACAAACACTAAACTGGTGACCAAACATGTAGTGCATTTCAAATAGATTCACCATTAATGACAAACTATTGAAAAGAACACATTATGCTACAGGTTCCAGTGCTTCATGACAACTAAGATGGCTAGACCAAGGATTACAATCCTCCATAGTCAGATCTTACCATTCCACTTCCACTAATCTATACACTATAAAAACATTTGGTCCCTCCATATCACCTAATACTTGGAACCACATAAAAATGCACATAAGGTAAATTGAGAACCAACATACAAATGCCAACAGAATCTCTAGGCATCAAATTTCAGAAAACCTCTCTGTTACAACTGGCACTGAAAAAAACATTAAAGGGCCACTTTTTTCTTATTTTAACAATATGTTTATATCTATTTGAGGCCTCATATTAAAGAGAATCATCAAATGCTTTAGCAGCTTAAATGTGTTGTTATTGACTGCCTTTGCAAAATTGTGGACCTTAGTCCAGTCAACTCTTGTTCCTTCTTGTCTTAAGAATGTTTCTGATACCTCAGTAAAATGTTGAATCGTCATTACTAAAAAATTCTTTTTCTATATTTCTACAGAAGCTGTGATCTTTACAGTATTTGGTCCCTAATTTAAAACATACAAAAAATGTGGGTAGATAAAATTCAAACTTAAAATACTTTCTATCGTACTTAATAAAGCAGTCATAAACCCACCACAATCAATTAACAGGAACATTCATATGATAATCAGGAACAAGAATTCAGTGCTGTGCAATTGGAGGAATTTAGTGGGTTGTGGATTTATAGTACAAACCCCTCTTCAGCAAAGCTGCAGAAGATCTTGTAACAAGTTGTTCCATAAGAGATATCTTTTGAACATGTGTAGACTACATGCACTTTCATGTAACAATGCATTTATTCTGAGCAAATGCTAGTCTCAAACACACGTAATCCACTCATAATACATTAACATGGCAAAGACACTACTTATTTTCATAAACATTAGCACTATATTGATACCTAAGTAAATTGATAAAATTATATCATGTACCAAACACAGTAAATTTATGATTTAAAATTGCTTTAAATATGCATTATGCATATATGAATAAGCTTATATATCTGTAGTCAGGGTTGCAAAGGAAATGTTTATAGTTAGTTAAAATGTCTTTGCGAAACTGAAAATACTACATGTATGAAATGCCTGGTAAGCACAGTAGCAAAGTATTTGGTGGGAGATTGAATAGATCCCAAATTTAATTTCTGGCACTGACAACATTTTTGCAGACCCTTAAACTAATCTCTGGCAGAAGTTGCTCTATGATTGAATTGCACTACTTCAGGTTTAAGATTACATGTTAAGCTGTAGGACTATCATTAAATAGGTCCAGCAACTTGAAACTTTGTTAACTAGTCATTAAGGCCACAGCAAATTGGTATATAACATCCATGTCCAGTTTAAACAGACCTCATGTGTCATACAAAATGAGTTATGTTTCTATGGTTGGAAGACTCCTATTTGGAATTTTACCACAAAAATGGATATTTACAATTTATGTTTTGCAGAAAATATCATGTATTTTGCTCCAGAAAAATTATTTACTCTTTCATGCTATAGGAGACTTGAAAAAAAAATTATATTTCATTTACTTTTTCAAATACCTATGATAAAACAGAAATAAAGATATGTACAAGGGAAACTAATTTAAAAGATGAAAATAATAGACTAAGCTCAAATCCATACTTTATTTTTTTTAAAAGGTTAAAGATGGAAAGTGACTGACTAAATTATATCCACTTTAAGTGTCTGCACTTTCCGCATAAAGCAGACGTCCCAAGCCATACTTTTAAAAGTAATCAAAAGTAGTGTGACAAAGCAGCTAGAATTTGGTTATACAGAACTATTCCTCAGATTTCTTGCACACCAACACTTCACGTACAAGAACAGCCTTTGTATGAGACTGTCACACAGTTTTACCAAATTAATATCCATGAGTATGTTATGTTATGTTCTAAAATCTGTTACTCATGTGACCTCAGAATAGTTAAATATGAATAAAACAATTTTTTAATGCAGCAGTGAAGATTAACTGAACAGTGAGTTACTACTGGAAATGCTATAGCAGACATATGAGTGAGGACCTAATAAACATGGAAAATGCACAAAACAGACTTGGCTGAGAACAATGGAGAGTATGCATAGAAAAGTTAGAGATACAACAACTTAATTAATATAACGCAGTTGGGTAACTAGCCGAGAGAACACACATTATTTCAGCAATCAAAATCTCCATCATGATCTTTTGTTGGAGTGTCCTGGATGCAGGGCCCAATTTAAGCATAGACTGTAGGGGCCCGCACCACAACCCTGGCCAGTAGTAGAGCAAAAAATTGTTCCTATACTTCTTATGTGTGCTTGGGAGAAAAAGAGAGATTCAAAGGGAGTTAAGGCTACGATTTCATTATTACTGCCAATGTATGGGCAGGAAATTCCCACTGCTCAAATTAATGAATGAATACAGCACTTCATTGGCACTATTTTTGGACACCAAACTGGTATCTGAAAAGCGATTCTCCCAAAAGTTATGTCTGAATATTACCATTCATCGGTAAGCCACATTCAACACTCAGATAAACTTATAACCAAACATGCAGTTCTTTCAAAGTATATGTAGTACAAAAGAGTCAAACTGATTTTTGCTGAAACTTTTTTCCTGGCTATCAAGACAGAGTAATGTGAGTAACAATGCAGCAGAAACATGATATAACACTATCAAAAAGCAGAGAACCACATTATCCTCTGTATACATTGTCAATTAAAATTTTAGTCAGTGTTTTCCATTAACTATTTGGAATGCAGACAAAAAATCCACTGAAGAAGGAGTAACATAGTAGTAGCCTTGAAGAAAGTGATACAAAATATTTAAATAAATCATTTGTATTTGAGCTTAGAGCTATTTCTATAACATGCAACCAACAACAAAGCAATAAAAGATTTATATCATTCACTTTAATTTACTTCACTGAGATTAAGATAAGAAAATATTTTAATTATATTATGTATTATATACATATTCCATAACAAACCGAAGGAACTAGACTAGGAGAAAGTCGTCGAGGGCTCGTTGGAGCTTCCGGAAGCCACCGAGGAGGAGGTGTGTGACAGCGCTTTATCCAGGTGTTCCTAGGACGCAAGACCTGTGGGGACAGGAGATGATCAGTACTTTATTAAACCTGCAGCATGAAATATTTTCAGAGGTCCTAAAATACAAGACAATAATTTTAATGGACTAACTGTATCAAGTAGTTGCTTCTTAATGCCCAGTAAATGTGTCTTGAAAGCACTTCTTTTAATATAATATAAAAATACAATACAATATAAATTAAACTATACGAGGATACTTCAAAAAAGTTTATTCAAGTAAAACATTCAGCATTATTTGTTTGCCCCATAATAAAGAGATGAGGATAATCCTTCACTTGCCAAGTGTTTTTAATAGACATTGCTAGAGCAGTGGTATTTTTCAACTTGAACATGATTAGGTTATACATGTAATCTGCAAAATATGTTTAGAGAAAATGTTCATCTTATGTTAATTTTCTCTATAAAATTGGTTCCTAACTGTGGCAGTTATTAACTACTTAAAAAAGTAGGTAGCAATTTTGGGATCAGTGAATTGGCTATTTCCTTGCATTTTCATTTTGTATGTAACTTTTTTACTGTTTACCAATAGCTGTTCAGGCTATTGAAAGTGTGGGTTAATAAACACAAATTTCTTCTTACATGAGTAAAGTGTTGACATGCAGATTTCTATTTTTCTTCTTCTCGTGTCGATGACAGCATCAGATATGTGGTAGTTTTTCCACCAATGCGATGTCTTTGTCAGTAGCTGATTGGATGTCAAATTGAGATAAGTTTATTCCAAGTTATGGACAAGACAGCAGATGTACCATGGTTTCTCTCCTCCCACATTAACATGTGGTATCTGGCTGTTCTCCCAGGTATCCCCAAGTGGCAAGAGTTTCTTTGAGCGGCCAACTCCAACTCCAAGCCTGTTTAATGACTTCCATATGGGCCATGGTTATTCAGACCCAGGTGGTAGACCCTCTTTTGGCTTGATCCACTCGAAATCATGTTGCACTCTATTCTCCCAGGCCAGTATTCTTTCATCACTTGGAGCACCATTTGGTGGCTTTGAAGTCTGGATGTAGCTTGATCGGGACTTTAGTCTCGATGATGCTGGTGTATAGCAATATAGGGGCTGTCGGACGTCTTCGTTCACTTTAAACCTTACCACGCTGGTGGCAATTTCTGGCGTATGTCTCCAGGGGCAATGCCAGCTAGTATCTCCACTTTGTTTACAGGTGATGGTCTGAGACAATCTGTGATGAGCCAGCATGTTCTGTGGAGTGCAACATCTACTGTCTTAGCATGGCTGGATTTTTGCCACACAGGACATGCATACTCTGCTGCAGAGTAGCATAATGCTAAGGTAGAGGTAGCATGTTCTGTGGAGTGCAACATCTACTGTCTTAGCATGGCTGGATTTTTGCCACACAGGACATGCATACTCTGCTGCAGAGTAGCATAATGCTAAGGTAGAGGTGTGGATGACGCTAGGATTAGCTTCCCAGCTAGATCCAGTCAACTTGCTTAAGATGTTGTTGCGTGATAATACTTTCATCTCGACATTGCGACAGTGGCTTTTAAAAGTGAGACCTCTGTCAAGAGTTACGGCGAGGTACTTTGGGTTTTACTGTGCAACAGAGTTGATCCATTCCAGGTCACATTCAGCTTTCGCTTAGTGCATTTATTGCGCAAGTGAAACACACAGACTTCGTTTTTTTTTTTTTTCTTTTTCGATTTGACTTGAGGTCATTCTGCTTGTAGTAAGTTCCAAAGGATCCAAGAGCTATTGTAAGTCTACCCTCGACGGCTTCAAAAGTCACATCTTGAGCATCTAGGGCAATATTATCAGCAGAGATAAAGGACTTGCAATGGCTGTCCAGAGGTTGATCATTGGTGTAGATGTTAAATGTGATGTTAGTGTGGAAAACAATCTTGCCTTTAAATTAGCCCATTGGCCCATTTTTCTCCAAGATACTGAAAATAGTCAGGAAAAAACCTTATACATAACTTCAGTATCAATTATACATCTCTTCACTGTCAAAATTCAATTTCTTCGTCCTTTACCAAGGCATTGCTCCAGGTATGGGCAATCGAACTTGGATTGAAGTTGCAGCTTCAATCTGAATTCGTTTTGGGTAATACAGTCAGTGTAAAACCAAGCTTGCTACCCAGCTAGAGGAAACTAATTCAGTAATAGTTATATAATAGTAAACTGTGCTTCACTTGTGATATTTTAAGAATTTAAGTAAAAGCACAAAGGTGATAACTATGGTTCGGATCTTTAGGACAAGTCATATTTTTTCCTGCCTTCTTTTTGAGCTGAATTAAACACTGATTCATCATTTACGATTGTATTTAAATGAATTTTATATATCATATAAATGCATATTCAAAGCATTTTCCTGATTTTGGTCATATTTGGATAATATTTATGGTCATGTGGTCATATTTTGAGGAAAAATCTGGTTGTTTTTTAATAGTACCAGGAATTCACTAGATATAGATGAGAAGAAATTAAGATAATTATTCACAGAATTGTATTTCTGTTATACAGGTAAGGGGGGGGGGGGACTAATTTTCACTGTGGTCAGAATTCACCAGTCAAGAATTAAAGTTATACAATATTGTCACTCTTTAAACGTAATATTCCGCTCACCTTTTAATCTGGGCAATGCAACAGAAGCATTCATGTGTCGAACCGCGTCATTAAATATCTCAAAGAAATATCCTCAATCATCTTTAAATCTGTAGTGGATCAGTAATTACACCTACCGCCATGCCAAAAGTAAAATTTTCTGAAAGTGCGAAGTTACATAAGGGAATTTAGAGAGGAGATGAAAGAGTTCTCTTCCGTAAATTATCTGAAATTAAAGTGACTTCAACAATATGATTTAAAATTTAATTTCCCAATGGTGCAGCAAGCGGATGGAAACAAATTATGCTGTCTACATGAAAGCTACATTACTAGGTAAAATAAATTATGTATAATTGTGCATGTTTTGATGTATAGTAAATTTAAAAGTTTTGTCATATTTACCCATTTTTAATGTCATATTTGTCTGCATATTTCTCTACTTTTTTTGGGTCATAAATGCAAAGACCATGTTCTCATAATAACAACAAATATAACACAATTGCTCATGCCAGATGATAAAGAAAACTGCTGTTAGAATGAGTAAAGATCATGAAATAGAAGAAGTAAATTAATTATCTGTTATGATGGCGTTTCAATGTGATATAGTATAATGGGTGCCACTAGATGGTGTCATAAAACTACCTGACGACGGACCCTCGTAGGCTACATCACAAAGAAAATCAGTTTTTACCAGAGCCAAGAAAAATGTGTGACCAAAGAACAAAAAAGAAAAAATCAGCCATGACCTTTCGAAGAACCATGCTGGTATTTTCTGGAATAGTTTGCAAAATTCATAGTAAATGTAGATGACTCAGCTAGGGACTGAAATCACATCATCCCAAATACAAGGTTCAAACACTATAGCATATTTTACAAAAAGCAAGCAGAGTGGACAAATGACACGTGCACTTTAAAGGATTTCAGAAATTTTAAGCATCAGGAAGGTTTCTTGACTTATAAACTATGTAACAGAAGAATAAAATTCAATACAGTTATAAATGCAAGAGCCAATATAAACATAACAAAAAATTGTAATTTTTTTTGTAAAAATAAATAAAAAATTAAAGGATTGGTTTAAAACCAAAACAAATGGAGAATAGATATGAGAATTACTACGTATCTTGTTATTAATTCACTTACTTCTGTTTCAAGAAGAATGTCCGGAGAAGAGCTCCTCGATGGCAAGGGATGTTTGGCTACCTGTAACATAAAACTAATTCATGAAAAATTCAAGAAAAGGAAAAGTAATATTCTGGACTGAATGGAAAAGAAACACAGATTTACTGTTTCCAAACATAGTAAGTTCAATGTAAGCAAAAATGAAACATTTCACAAAACCTTGAAATTCAGAAGATTTCTACTTGTTTTGTTTCATAAAATTTTACACACAAGATACTGCTCAAAAAATTGCAGTCACTGCAATGAAGAATTCGAACAATGCAAAATTAATAAAACTCTTATGCCATTAACATGCTTCTTACTTAACTTCCTATCTGCTCTGAACCTATTCTAATGGTAAGGCTTTCTAATAATTATTTACTGATATGTGTTCCCAGAATGTACTATGCTGTAAAAACTGAAGCATGCCAAAATTCAACATTAGATTAACCAAATTTACAAATCAAATCTTTACAGAAAAAATAAGCTCTCACTTTAGACCACAATAAAAAAAATTATAGGATATTTTGTTTGGAAGGCATATAAAACTAACCAGTGGTCCACGGCGTATGTCATCCGTGGCAGCTGCTTTACGCAGCCGTGCTCTAAACTGGTCAAAACGGTTAACCCGATTTGATTCACATGTGTCTATATTAAGCCCTTGTAACGCCTCGTCCATCACAGCTCAATCTGCAAAATACAAATAACAATTTTCAATAATTTTTGCACATTAAAGTTATTGTCATAGTTACATTCAGCTAAGTTTCAAACACTGATTAATTCAATACAAAAAAAAAAAAAAAAAAAAAAAAACACACAAAATGATGAAAATGTGCTGCAACAAATTACAGTAAGGGGAGGCAGGGAGTACATCAGTTGGTAGAGTATGCAGGTTATGGCATATTAACACAGTAATAAATGTTAGAGGTTTGTCAACTTTAAAAAATTTGCACTGTGAACTATGTATTAACAGACCACGACATCTGTGTCACGGCGTTTTTCCGCCGCGGGTGTGTCAAGGATGGCTGAGTTGCCGTGCGGTAACTTACTTGTCAGGATGTGTTACACGATGACACGGCTCTGGCATTCTTCTTGTCTCGCTACCTATCTTCTTGAGGAGTAATTAATGTTGAGGTGATTATTACCGAAACATTCTATTGGTACACCTCCTGGTTTATTGACACCTTATTTCCGTATGATACATCTTCGCTGGTTTCCCTACAACAGAACTCCATAGCTTGCTACTGCTCCAAACGGACGAATGCTTTGACTATCATGATGCGTAACTATTAACGACTTGCTTGACGGCTTGCTCGGCGGTGGCGCGCAGCGGTAGATACTCTAACTGGCATAGTGACAGTCGATGACTGCCCTAATGATGTCTAACCAACATAGTGTCTGACTAGACTGATCAATCCAACGGGCAGGCTGCCAAGACCGACCTGACCTGGACTAGCCTCACGGTCTAGCCCCGACTGCCCTCTTACGACCCCTGGGCGTGTCCATATATCGCGACACCCAGAGTGACGTCGGCGTGACCGCTTTCCTAACCTACGGCTAGGTAGTCACCTTCCATCGTGTTCTCGAAACATCTCGATGGCTGGTCACGTAATGCTCCCATTTACTGGGTCAGCTGTTTGCGTTAGCTACTCGAGCCTCCGCATGCGACCTCCTTGCGGTATTGCGGCTGACCATTTTGCACAACCGCTGACGCTATCGAAACCTACTTTCCTCGGCCGATGTCTGCTACGCCGACCGCCTGACAACTTATCACCGTGCTTTACTTCTCTAACAATTCAAATATTATACTTACAATTTTGCCTGTTACATCACCCCCTCTCTTACTTTGGCTTTGTCCCTAAAGCCATTTACTCTGATGTGCTATTCTCACTGTGCTATGGAATTCTCTTGCGGGGTTACAAATACAATACAACCATATAACATAGTTTCAAAAATGAATCTTCTGTTCGACGTCCAATCCTGTATAACAAAAGGTTAACATTAGTTTTAATACAATGTTCACTAACATCTAGTGTCGCTGGTTTGAACATTATTGCTATCATCTCCGTTATTTTTCGCTTCTTCTTCTTCTTCTTTCCTTCTTCTTATCTTCTTTTCTTCTTCTTCTTTTCCTTCTACGTTCAGTTTCGACCTCGGCTCTATTGAACGGATTGTTCTTGGACCGATGGTTGGCTCGAAAACCACGACTGATCACCAAATGTCACGGCGTTTTTCCGCCGCGGGTGTGTCAAGGATGGCTGAGTTGGCTGAGTGGCCGTGCGGTAACTTACTTGTCAGGATGTGTTACACGATGACACGGCTCTGGCATTCTTCTTGTCTCGCTACCTATCTTCTTGAGGAGTAATTAATGTTGAGGTGATTATTACCGAAACATTCTATTGGTACACCTCCTGGTTTATTGACACCTTATTTCCATATGATACATCTTCGCTGGTTTCCCTACAACAGAACTCCATAGCTTGCTACTGCTCCAAACGGACGAATGCTTTGACTATCATGATGCGTAACTATTAACGACTTGCTTGACGGCTTGCTCGGCGGTGGCGCGCAGCGGTAGATACTCTAACTGGCATAATGACAGTCGATGACTGCCCTAATGATGTCTAACCAACATAGTGTCTGACTAGACTGATCAATCCAACGGGCAGGCTGCCAAGACCGACCTGACCTGGACTAGCCTCACGGTCTAGCCCCCGACTGCCCTCTTACGACCCCTGGGCGTGTCCATATATCGCGACACCCAGAGTGACGTCGGCGTGACCGCTTTCCTAACCTACGGCTAGGTAGTCACCTTCCATCGTGTTCTCGAAACATCTCGATGGCTGGTCACGTAATGCTCCCATTTACTGGGTCAGCTGTTTGCGTTAGCTACTCGAGCCTCCGCATGCGACCTCCTTGCGGTATTGCGGCTGACCATTTTGCACAACCGCTGACGCTATCGAAACCTACTTTCCTCGGCCGATGTCTGCTACGCCGACCGCCTGACAACTTATCGCCGTGCTTTACTTCTCTAACAATTCAAATATTATACTTACAATTTTGCCTGTTACATCTGTACTCGGTATCAGGCATAATAATTCTGACACACTTAAAAAGATAGGAAGAAACTGCAGAATGAATACATTTTCAATGTAAGCCTTGCAACTAAAATGGCATTTCCACAAAGTAGAGTTAGGGAAAATGGAATGATGAAAAGGACTTCATTTACTAAACTTTACTGTCATATGGTTTTTAGAAGTATATTACATACAAGGCCAACAACAATTACAGTTTAATTTTAGTGTTTAGGTTTGATAATAAGTTCACAGCGCTTGGAGCCATTTAATGGTCATATGCTCTGTGTGGCAGTCCTCGACGATGTTCACCATGGCCTGGTTTTCTTCACTGCAGTCACAGCCAATGCTGGAAAACCCTCTTTTCCAATTTGTAGCTATGCCTCCCTTGTCATGTTCCAAAACAGTTAAGTTTCAAACACACTATTCAGGAAAACATGAAATCGCTCAACCTAGTTGGATCATGTTCATATGGGCATATCTAGGAGGATATTGACTTCAGCATTATCCCTAATCAGTCATGGTAAAATGGGGTTGTTGATTTGCAGATCAGCTCACAATGGTTTACTTCAGCATTTCTCAAACCTTCTCAACCCTAGAATCAGTCATCACCACCATTTTTATGGACTTTTTCCACTTTAGCAGGTCAGCCCCGACACTTCCTCTTTCTAGAAACTTGTGCTTGTTTTGAAAGCATATTTTACCAGTCAGACTATTGACATGCTCAGACTGTCATAGTCTTATGGGAAAGTCGATATGTTGCCATCTGTCTGCGAAGATTGCTTTTGTTTGTGTAATGTATAATTTGTGAGGGGGAGGAGATTGGGGACCAACCCAGCATTCTCCTTGGTTATTGCAGAAAACTGCCTAAAAACTGCTATCGGTATTTGGGGGCAGGACTCAAACCTGTACCTGTCATATCTCCCCGATCCAGTGTGGTTGCGCCTTAACACGCACGGCCACATTGTCGGTTTCCAAGGACCGGTAAAATATCAAAAATAATTCAACAGACCATTAACTTAATGGGCCTAATTTTTTTACTTATGTATATATTATTAACATTTAAGACAAACTGTATTGTACCAATATAACAAATTGAATCTAAAGTTATGTTCTGTAGTCCAACAAAAACACATTTATGAAATTGGAAGTAAAATATTAAAAGTCAGAAATCTCTACTAATTTATATTTTGTTATATCTTTAAATCGATTAGAATTAAATTTTTAGTATTCTGGTTGAGAATCACAGGTTTACATGATTTCAAGCATACTGCTGGCATATGTTGTAGTGTGTTCTATAAGTGAGCATTAATGGAAAACAGTTTTCTTTAGCATAATATAAATATAAATGTTTATCGGATTATTGCTGTGCTGCTATATTCCTCCTTCTTCTATTCCCGACGTTTCAACCTAGTTTTAGGTTTTCTTCAGGCGTCGTGTGCCTAATCTGCTACAGATTGTGATCTGCTGGTTCCATAGTTAATTATTTATCCAACCCACAGATATTAAATCGTAAACAACATCTATGGATAATCAGACAATCGAGAGTACAAATAAGTAAACAACTAGCCATGCTGGTCTCCAGCAGATTCGGCACACGACCCCTGAAGAAGACCTAAGACTAGGTTCAAACATCGGGAAAAGAAGGAGGAGGAGTATAGCAGTGCAGTGATAATCCCGTAAGCATTTATATTAATATGACACCTGTGAAAACAACAAAATCCTTTATAGTTTTCTTTAGCATTTGTATGTTGGCTTAACGAGTAGGTCTGATAGTACCGATGATAATTTTCGTGACTTTGTTTAATTGGCCATGAATTCTAGTTGCATGGATACAGTTTCCCTAAATAGAATAGCACTCAGTAGTTAAATAGCAAGAGAAAGTACAGCACAGGGTACAAGCATTTGTACCCCAGCTGCTTTCAACTTATTTGTGGGAAAAGTTCACTCTTGCACATAATGCAATGTTGTTTAAATGAAGAAAAAATCTGATTGCTAAATATTTTGGTTTTAATTTTTGGGAAAAATTTACTTCATCATTGGCCACTTGTAAGGATTTGTTTGATATTCCAAAATTCATAGCCAAAATCTTCTTCAACTATGTCATCCTTGCCACTCTCAGGCAACACCATCCAATATACTCCAGTTTACATAGAACATAATGGTACAGAATCATTATTTCATCCCTTGTAAAAATAGATTCCAATACTACTGAGCAACAGTTCAAAAGAGTCTCACAGCAGTCCACTTGATGGTCCTTTTTAACAGCAGACAGAATTTTGGGTATCCGTGTTTTTTTCCCCCCCTGACGTTTAGATCATTAGAGGCAGGAAAGAACTGGGGCCAAGAAACAGGACTGAATTCAGTCATAGCCTTTTGAATGAACCATCCCGGCATTCACCTGTAGTGATTTGGGGAAACCATGGAAAATCCAAATCTGGATGGCTGGACAGGGATTCAAACCCATGTTCTCCTGAATGTGAGGCCAGGGCGTTACTGCTCACCTATCACATTCGATGATCCATATTGCACTGACCTAGCTTATGTGAAAGCACTCATGAATAATGCAATGGACAATTCGGTGTTTTAAAGCAGTCACCCAGGTGAGAGTGCATTCACCTGCAACTGCCTGTCTTGTAGCACTTTATGTTACTAGGAACACATTCTCTGCTTATAGCACTTCTATTGTTCGATCTGTGCTTATCATTGGTACTCTTGTGGCCCAACCAAAGAATTTAGCACATTTTATCAATTTTGTCAAAAGCTTGTGAATTAAAGGCATTTTCACTACTTGTAACTTGTGATGCTGGTAACAAATTTTGCCCTTCAAGTACGAGATAAGAAACAAACAGGAAGCTTCACTATCCACACAACCCCAGCAGTGTTCCTGTAAGAGGAACGTGATTACTGTTAGGTACTGTTCCTGTTTCCCTTTTAATGGTCTTACTTTTCACTGAATTCCCGTCACAGTTTTTTTCCCTAGGTCCTTTACAGGGTGATTCTAATGTCACTATACATTTCAGTGATATAGTAACGGAATATTTGTTTCTTGCAGGTAATACGACAGAATGCTAACCAAAGAAGAACAAATCGCTGTTGTTTCAGCTCGTCTTCGTGGGATGACGTTCTTCTTCGCAGAACAATCCGTTACTGGAACCACATACTTAGATATGTTGGAACAGTTTTTGGAGCCCCAGTTGATATCTGGTGGGATTATGGATACTGTTGTTTCTCAACAGGATGGTGCACCACCCCATTTTGCCCTCGTTGTTCGGGATTATCTGAATCAAGCATTTCTCGGCAGATGGATTGGTCATGCCTCTCCACGGATGTGGGCACCCCGCTCTCCTGACTTGACACCCTTAGACTTTTTTGCAAGGGGGTTTACCAAGTCTAAGGTATATCAGGTGAAGATCCACAGCACTGAACACTTAACACAGCGGATTCAAGCCACAGCTGCTGAGATTACACAAGATATGCTTGGGCAGGTTTTTCGGTCTACAGTGGAGCGCTGGGGGTTGTGCCTAAGACATGCAAGGTAGTCAAATTGAAATGTACTGAAATTATGTCCCAGTGTGACATACGTTTCAGTGCCATTACATATTGGTTAATAAAATTTGTTTAAGTACAAAATGTATAGTGACTTTAGAATCACCCTGTACTTAATTTCTGTAATCTTCCATTTCAAGTGTTCTCCTCATTACCAGTTTGTCTGGTTCTTGTAGTTTTTTATGTTCTTATATTTCAATCTACCTTTCATAACTATTAGAGTGTGGTCAGAGTTGATATCTACTCCCAAGAAGACAATTTATTTTAGTATCTTTGTTCGAGCTAAATACAACTAACAGACATATTCTTGTATCATGTGGACATTTCCATGATCAGAGTTTCCTCTTCCTTAGGTGTTATATATTTTTTTAGTTTCTCATTAACTTACCACTGAATTTGGCAAACATATTTGAACTACAGGCTTACTTTCCAAATTCATTAATGTAATTTTGTCTTTAAACCATTCATACTAATACACAATTCTTACACATAGTCCTATAGCAGTTAATTCTATTGGTCGATCCAAAACCTTATTTGTTTTCTTCTTAGCCATAATCTCAACAGTAACAAAATTAAAATGCTCAAAATCCCTCTCTAAACTCTTTTAACTTAACTAGCTTATTAAAATTTCAAATATTCCATGCTCAAATAACTAGTTTTTACTATTGTATGTAATGCTCTCCGGTGACTAGCCGAGTTAAGAATGTGTTGTCACACGATATTTCAGTAACTAAATTCATCTTCTGTTGATGGCGACAATGTATTTAGTTGCCGAAATATCGTGTGGCAACGCATTCTTGACTCGGCTAGTCATCCGAGAGAATTTCATACATTATCAATGCCGAGAAAGACTTCGTTCTTATATAGTTTTTACTATTTTTTTCTAATGACTAATGATGTTGAGGCACCAAGAGCATTATTGTACCCTGGACCACTACTTGCTCATCTGTCATTCAATTAGAAGGGTGTTTGCGAGAAGTGGCCAACACCTTTAGTCACAAGTCACTTATTCAAACAAACCTTGACAACAGACATAAAAATGCATTAAGTGAATAAGTCGATTTATTTGTACTCCATCGCTTGTACACCCAGGACTGTTGTAAGCAAAGAGAAGTATGGAGAGTTACACTTCAGTAAAAAATTCAGTAAACAAATGGCTTCAGAACAGAGGATGAATCAAAATTCAATGGAACTGTCAAGTGATAACAAAAAGAAAAACACAATTTTATTCCCATGAAGGTATATAAATTTCACAACGAAAAAATAGACTTTTGAGAGGGAGGACCATCTAAATTGCTCTTGGGCACAGTGAAAGTGAATTATGCAATACTGCCTCAAAGTAAACCAGCTATGTCACCAACAAATATTGTAGATGATAAAGTTTGTGACCTAGTTTGCTATAATCATGTTAACAAAACCCATAAAAGAAGATTCAAACCACAGTACAACCCATTCACTACAAATTCTGAAAATACCACCAAAGGCTTGTGGGTTGAAATATTGTGATACCAATAAGCAATTTTACACTTCAAGTAAAAAGAACAATTGCTTAACACTATGTTTATGCTTGTGATGTAAGTATTAGGAACTTGTGTTCTCAATAACATGTCTCAATATGTTACTTACTCTTCTTCATAATTTGGGGGAGTAAGAGGAACACAGTGTTGAAGTATAAAGATAATTTTACACCTCAGAGGTAAGACAATACACAAAACAGTAAATTGCTTCCCAAATGATGAGACGCCATCACTTATGTACCTTCATTTAATAATGAAACTAACAAGTAGCAGTTGATCCTTGACTCACACCCTCTGCTCTCATGTTCTACTACCTATGAAGCATTTACACGAGAAAATTTCATTGTTTTGAGAGTGTCTTTTATTTTTTAGTGTGTTGATGACATCCTGTTATAATTTTCAGCGGAGGAAAATTTCTTCCTCAATACTGATTATCTAACTACCCCCATTTTCTACGTCACATCTCTGTCTATCTATAAAGGAGCAGTTAGCAATCTAGTGGTTCAGTGGTTAAAGCATCTGATTGGAGATTGAAAGGTCCCCAGTTCGAATCCCAGTCTTGCCTATGATTTTCAAAGGCCCTTGACCTGATCCTCATCTCTGGCAAAGCTGGCTTTGTGTATGTGAAGTATGCCAGAACGCTTCCGTGGTTTGGATTACATGTAGTAGCATAGACAGCAATGGCAGAGTGCATAGACGGTAAGAAACTCTGTCAACAAGATTTTAAAGAGACCATGTGACATTATTATTATAGAGCAACTGCATCTACTGATATAAAAACCATTTGAGTCACATGTATAACATAGGTGTTGCAAAGCAAGCTTCATAGAATTGTCTTTATTTGGATGATATTGTGTGAATGCCAACTTGGTAATTATTTTACACCAACCATGAAATTTTATAGACAATGTACCATCATACTGGACTGTTTTTCACATTACAGGTTAGGCCTTATTGATCAAGTAAAGATTTCTTTTTTTTAATTATGATTTTCTGCCTCATCAATTTCATTAGAGGCGGAAAAGGAGGGAGGGACAAGGAACGGGAAGGAATTTGGCCATGGCCTTTTGAATGAAGCATCCTGGCATTTGGGGAAACCATGGAAAACCCAAATCTGGATGCCCGGATGGGGATTCAAACCTGCATCCTCCCGAACGCAAGGCCAGAGTGTTACCGCTCACTCACCATGTTCCGTCTGAGTAAAGAGAACCCTAAACCAAGGGGATTAAAATTATATTAATGCAATATGCTGGATGTTTTCTTAATAAAGCCTGATGAAAACTACATGGAGTCTCGTGTAAGGGAGGAAATAAGTAATCATGAGGCAGTTGTGATGGACATAGAGTAGTTCAGAAAATCAGTAACCAAGGAAGAGTGAGGTTATAGATAAAATTATAACAAGGCAAGGGTTACAGAACTGAGAGGGTATTATAGGGAGAGGTCCAGTGTGTAGATTAGAACAAAGGCACCAGTAGAAAGTGGGTACATTGCAAAGAAATGGTAAAAACAGGGGAAGAAACATTTGCCCAAAAACCAAAAAATAAGGAGAAGAATGGAACCTAAATACTACAATAGGGATGCGAGGAGGCTGAATTGGTGAGAAAAGAACAAAACAGATTGAGAGAGCAGCAGGATAATATAGAGTAAATGAAGCAACTAAACTGGTGGATTAATAGCAGTAAAGAGTGAAGCTAAGTATAAAAATATTGCAGCTGAGCAGGAAACATTGAATGATACAAGCAGAAAATTCTATAGCTATGCTAGGAAAATAAGAAACAAGTACAGTATTTAGATAATTATGGGTAAGGATGGAAAGGAAGTTACAGAGAATATGAAAATGACTGAGGTACTCAGAAACTGATTTGGAGAGACTATTATGGGTTGTCACAAAAGGAAAGATGGAGAATTAACAGGAGAATCATTCCCACATTTAAAAGAATGAATATAATGGGAAATTACCAGCTGCTGTAAGAAAGACACTTAGTTAAAGAAAGTAAAGCTTCGGGTTTATAGAATATTAATACAGATGTGTTGAAGATAGGTGGCAAAGACAATGCACCTTACCTGGAAGTATTATTAAGTTTCAGTCTGGATACCTCCTGCATTCCAGATGCCTGGAAATGTGCCATAGTAATAACAATTTATAAGTAAGGGGTGAGAAATAGGGTTGAGGAAAAGAAGTGGTTTGTAAATCAGCAGCATAGATTTAGAAGAGGTTATTTGTGTTAATCTCAATCAGTGTGCTGTGGATAAGTTATTTCAGATGAAATGTACACACTTTATCATTATTCTTGGCCACCGCTGAAAAATTCTATCACTCTTATCTTGCACAATCCTACATCAATGTCATCCTAAGAAACAGTAACGCAATACTGGCTCATCAGTATTGCGTTACTGTTAATAATGATAAAGTGTGTACAAGGGAGGTGAACTAGATAGTGGGTCATTCCATGTTAATAATGATAAAGTGTGTACATGGGAGGTGAACTAGATAGTGGGTCATTCCATGTCAAATCACCCTGAAAAATTTCATCATGACACCAACAGACTCAGATTTTCATGAAACTTTGTACATTTGATACCACCAAAAACCCATGCTTTTTTTTTTGGATCTTATTGTTTTTTTATATACCTAGGGGTCAAAATTTGAGAAATTGCTTGAAAATTTCAATATACTGCTCTCCATCACATGAAAATTCTACCTGAGAAACTTAAAGACAGTGAAGATGAAGTTTGGTATAGTCAGTGGGTATCTACTGACAGAAGAGAGCTGGCGAGATGCATTGCAATATTTGTGGAATATTCAGAAACCCTGAAAAACAGCAAAATTGTCTCTCACTCATTTATTGCAAAGCCGCAAGCAGAGTTTCTAAAACAAATGGAGGCCAACCTTGTAACTGACATGGTTATTGTTCTACTGGACTTTAGTGAAAACTTTTCTTATGTGATTCAGGATGAAGCTCAGAGGTGCCATTGGACAAACAATTGTTGTACACTGCACCCATCTCTAATTTATGCTTGTGTTCCCCAGACTGATGACCTGTTCACTACGAGTTTGTGTTTCTTGTCTCATGATTTGAAGCATAATATAGCATTTGTGCATGAAACACAGAAAGTGGCGGTGGTGCTGGCATTTTCGGGCATGTTGATGACGAGGTCATTAGTGCACAGAGAATAATTATTCAGTATATCAAGGAAAATATTCCTGCTGCAAAAAAAAAAAAAAGTTAGTTCCTTTAGTGATGGGTATGCAGGGCAGTATGTAAAACTTTTTTAATTTGTGCAGCCATTATCAAGAATTTGCTCGGAAAGCATCAATGTTCTGCAACCAGCCAGATAAATCTCCTTTTGATGGCATTAGTGAAACAATTAATCATCTGCTTCCCAGAGAAAACCTACAGAGAAAACAGGTGTTGTCATCGACTAACCTGAAAACAGATTAAATTTCTACAAGTCAAGGGCTGCAAATAAAAAGTTCCGTCTATTATTAAAAGAAATACTGTCAAGAAACACTTTCAAAAAACACACAAGCAGCTGCAAGACTTTTTCCAAGGCAAAAGGGGCACAAGAGGATTTCATCACATCACACCTGTATCTGAAGATTCCTTAGGAATAAAGCAAGTCAGTTCGGACAAACACTTCAGTTCTGTTTCGCAATCCATCACCAGTCAGTAAGTCATTAATCAGTGCAAATTCATAAATATTATGTGTTTCTGGATTGGTGAGGAATGTGATGTTAAATTCATGGACCTCCATGGGCTTGACGATAATTTCACTGGCTTTTATAGAAGAAAGAAAATATCTGTTATGTTCCTATGAGCAATATTATTTCCTCTGTCAGTTCTCCTAATAGGGTGAGTGCTGAAAGGATAAATTACTTTGCAGTAAAATTAAGTTGATTATGTAAAATAACAGTACAATCTAAATTTGAGTTAGACATCAGGCACCTCCGATGAAAAAAGTAAGAAATAAGCTGATATTTCAAACTTGAACTAGTTTATTTGATTGGCCTTTTAAACTAGCCTAAATTGATGTACAGTAATATTGGCAATATTGTTTGCAATGAAAAATGTATTTTATGACAATCCATGAATACTTTTATCAAAATTTAAAAATTCTATTATTTTTGGCTTGTGTATTAATGAAAATTACTAAAATTTATTTATTAAACAAAGGAAAAAGCAAACGGCTTTAGGAAATATAAATTACAAGGAAAGGGAAAATGACTCATCACTCACCAAAGTTGGAGAGAATGGTTCGGGAACCACATGACTCATTCTCTTTAACATGAAGAAGGTTCAAGACCGAAATATTGCGTATATTTGTGTGTTCGTGATATATGTTCTTCTCCTGTCGCTGCCTTCAACTTTGGTGAGTGATGAGCCATTTGCCCTTTCCTTGTAATTTAAATGTATTTATTTAATATGAATTAACCAAGATTATGTGTAATAGTACAACTGGACATACACAGAAATATACACATTAAAATATACTCCTGACGGCCACAATTATAACTAATATAACATTTTTCATTTTAAAAGAGAGAATTTTAATAAAACATTTTATTGGCAATCAAAAATCTCATTTTTTTCATACCTTCTTAAACTATAAGGTTCAATTAATAATTTTGAACTAAAAGAAATTTTAACTACTCTCAGAGAGTAACATAGAAAAAACTTTTTTTTTCTTAAATCTCCACATTTTGATTGACAAAGGAGAAAAATTTCAATGCAATATGTGGATTAGGCATAGAGATGAGAATTTTTTCGTGATACAACCCACTCTAAAATCGGAGCACCATGAGCGGCATTTTCAAGCAATTTTTCAAAATTTTGACCCCTATATCTGAAAAACTATGTGGCTCTGAGGATAAAACATTGGGTCTGTAGTCATATGGTTTAAAAATTTTAATTAAAATCTGAGTCTGTGGATGTCATTGCCAGGGTGAACTGACTTGGAATAATACTAGTGTGACACTGGATCTTTCCACAGCATTTCACGGTTAGCCAAGGAATGTCTCTCTCTTGCTTGGTGGAAGAATTCTTAAGAGGTAGGAAGCGAAGAGTCAAAGTGAGTAATGCAATACGAAGGGAGATGGAAGTGAGAACAGATGAGCCATGAGGTGGTGTATGAGGACCACTACTGTTAATTGTCTAAGAAATGATTCTGTTGTTGATCTATGGTCAGATGTTGGGATGTTTGCAAATGACATAATGCTGTATAATATGATTACAATGAGAGAGGATTGTAGCAAGCAACTGTAGAGAGATCTAGACAGAATACAGAGCTACGTAGATAAGCGTGGGATGAAGATAACTGCCAAGAAAAAACAACTAATTTGGTATACAGATAGGAAAATAATGGTTTCATATGATTATTCAGTGGTAAGGGAATTGGTTGTCGAAGGGATAAAATGTACACAGCTGGGAATATCAGCTGACAGTAATCTAAACTGAGCAGGACACATTGGGGATGTTGTAGGGAAAGGATTCAGAGTAGTGCATCTGCCGGAGAGGATAATGAGAGGATGTGCCCGGGAAATAAGAGAGATGGTTTACAAAACTTTGGTAAGGCCCTTATTATCACATTGTGGGATAATTTTGGAGCCACATTATGGATATGAAATACTAGAGTTGGAGGGAGTGCAAAGGAGGGCTGCTAGATTTATCTGTGAAATTACCAAAGGATGCACCCAGTAACTGAAATTATGAAGAAAAAAAATTTGGATTGGTAGTTATTGCAGAAGATGGACAAAGAGAACTGTGGACATGAACAAGGCATATACTGGAAATGAGAACCATTATAATAAATTAGCAACTGATTGCAGAGTACAAAAACACAATGCATTTTACTGAAGTTTACACAGCACAAAGATGTACTTGGCCATTTCATCAGACAGTCCACAAATAAATTTGTTTCAGTAGCGTACACAGATAATACACATAAACAGTCTGAGGAAACCATTTCAGAAATGTAGTTCTCTACATGAATGAGAGCTTAGTTACAAAATCAATGTTGTTCTTTATATGGATGCTATCATCTGTTTTACTACCTTATTCTTCACCCACATCCCAACAGTTGTACAGTGTTTAGAGAAAATATAACAACAGCCAAAACTTTCAGTAGTACTGAACTACATGATGCCTCCTGAACTACTTCCGCTGGCAGCAATATGTTGATACAAAGATAATAGCATGAAATCACGCGCTTAAAAGAATAACCTCGTTAAAACCATCTGATAGTGAAATTTTATGTTGATAATTCGGGTCTACATACCTATATATATATTCAGTTGTGGTTATGTTGAAATACAGCCTTTACTGTGAAATCTAATTACTTTACAGCTGAATTTATTAGAATGATAACGGTTTTCCACTCCATATTGTTTATGCTATTTTTATCATGTTCAGGTATCGCGTTGTAGAATCAACTGGACGGGATCCACTGGAAATGACGGTGCCAATATGTTTGATAAAAAGCACTTCTTGAGTTCCTACATATTCTAGCTATTTTCTTTTAGGTATTTCTTGATTTTTTTTCTCTCCGGTTATCAAAACATTTTTTTTTTCAGAATCAGTTTTTACAGTATACCATATGGGATTTATACGTATTAACTAACATTTTTCTTGATTAGTTTTTTTTAAGGAATTTGTGCAGTTATTTTGTCCACATCCAAACCTTGGATTTCTGTGCTGATACAATGCAATACAATACATTCATTTTCCATTGATACCAATACAAGAGACTGGCTCTGTGGGATGTGGAAAGTTGTCAATTTACAGATAAACAGCTGCATAACAAAATAATAAGCTGATATAGTGACATATGGTGAACACATTAATCATGGCATGGTATGATATCACAGGATAAGGCGGAAAGATGTAATGATATCACTACTGTGGCAGAAAATTGTTGTAGCAGTATCCCAATCTACAGTATTCCAACCAATTCAATCTCATGGGTCATAAGCATTTAACTGTGGTAAATTAATGTTGATGTTATAATTTTAATACGATTTACAGAATGGTAAGTTCTGGATTACTCAGCAACTGCAAACTAAAGTTATTTGTTTTCCACTGGAATATTCCGTGAACATGTACATAAGTGCCTAGTAAATAAAACAAACAAAAAACACAAAAATCAACATACTCCACATTCAGGTGTTAATTGAAGTGTTTAGGACGGAGGTAAAGTACATTTTAGTACTCTGATATAAAGTTATTTATGCATTATGTAATTCCAAGGCTCCTGTACAATAGCGATGTACCCATAAGGAACCATCCTTTTGGTCTGAAATTTGCTACACAAGTATCTTAGGTGGTATTATTTAAGAAAAAGTAAATAATAAAGCCAACAAATATATGCTAAAAAGGAAAGCTGCTTGAAATGTGGATCGGTGCATGCAGTTATTATGCAGGAAATAAGTGTTTATTGCAAGTGTTTCTTTTAACCTTCTTTCTATTTCAAGCTGGAATATATTAGGAGAAGTAGTGGTTATGTTCAAATCCATCCTGGACCAGAATAATATTATATACATGAAAACTAGCCCACCATGTTGTATTGCTGCCAGCATAAAGATGCTACAATTGATGTAAAGATATTTCTATATTGCTGCTACTGATCAGCCTATACTGACACATACGGCAACTTTCAAGTGAAATTATTTATAAAGTATGGGTTTTCTTACATTCATCTGAATGTTATCTCCAATAGTACTACCTAAGGAGCATATAAATGAAATTTCAGACAAAAATCACAATTCCTTGAAGGTAAGTTGCTTATGTATTATCACAAATTCCAGTCTTTATTCTTGAAATCATAATATATGTCCATTACAAGCAACTATAAAACAAAACTGTATTAAATGCAAGTAATTTACTTAATGTTCATGATACAAGTGTCACACTGTTCAGGGAAGCATTGCTATAAAGTAATGCACAAAGGCCTATTTTACACCTCTAATTAACTGTCAATTTCTTTTCACAATGAATAAATAGACAAAACTTAAAAAACGGTTAGCTGTAGCTTCATTATGCTGCACATTGGCAGAATGACTTGTCTAACATAAATTACAGAAGTTATGCTCTCAGTTATATACAGGCCTACATGAAACTGCTTAACAGTTCAATGACAGGATACTTTTCCACTATCATTTGAAACTAGCTGTTGATAGTATAATTAAAATGCCACAATATACATGAATACAGCGAATACAACTGAAAATTTCAGAGTAGAAACAATCTTCTAAATGTTTGTACAACTCAAAATCACGAAATTTACTGCAATAATGGTAAAAAAAAAGGATCATATAAAGTCAATTAACCAGTTTTCATTGGCTTTCCAATGAGATTAAATAGGTACATTCGTAATTTCTTCTAGTTACACTGACGTCTATAGTATGTATATATCAGCAACACAGCATATGTTGTTTACAGTGACTGCTTCAATACATTTGCACCAAAACCGTAAATAATGACTAGATTCACGTGAAGAATTTATATTTTTCTCACAAAGTTCCAAGCAGGCACTGGAATTTTTCAGACTATAAGCTTTTTACCATACATCACTGTCCATTCATTATTCAAAATAAAAACGGTAAAATATTAGCTCCAAATGATATTCGTTTCGTTGTCAATCAGACGCAAAAAAATAAAAGACGAAAGTAATAATCAAACAATCATATCAACTTACCTTATGTAGAAATCATATTCCTTAAATAGGTGAATGAAATGTTTGTTTTCACACTACAAATAACATCCGCTGTACTTCAACAACAACAAACACTGCACTGTTGACACCATGGAACCACTTGTAACTCAAAACTCTCATACTACGAAGCGGGAAGCAACTTATGGCGCCATGTTTTGAGCGTCTCTGAAGCTTTATGGTTTAATGACCTTGCGGTGCCATCTACTGACTGCGACTATTACTGATTTTTGATACAAATTCAGAAAGAAAATATCAAGAGCTGACGAAATGATTTGTTTCTAGAAAATGAAGAAGATAAATTTTATAACAGTTTTATTTTTTCAACTGTGTTGCCACTTGTTTGAAAACTTTCTATTCAAAAATTAATTTTTTTTTCCATTAAGGTGCTTTCGTTCGGCAACAATGGTTGTTCGATTCTCATCCTCAAGATGGTATTTGCGATCCTAGTTTCGTAAAATTTTCCACACCAAGTTTTATATTTTATGCATATCCCACTCCCACTGAACTGCGCTTAAGCCACCATGGCATAAAAACTACTAATTTTACGTCCAAGCATCACTGTTAAAAAAAAATTGCACAGGCATGTGATGTGTGTATTTGAAAAGTATAAGGCGTAGCAGTTTCTTTTCAAAAATACTGAATCAATCTTACAATGCGCTCATTACATAAATAAACACTTAAAAATGGAAAAAAATACTTTTTTCTTTTTTAAATAGTTTGTTTCATCTAATTTTGCCATCTGATAGTCAATTTCTTTGTAAACTTAATACCATTGCAAATATTAAGTATTAGGATACCTAGAGAGAATTTATTTGTTGCGTAAACATCTAACAGAGCATCATTGGACTGCCAACACATCATTTATATTCCATATCCCGTGTTGATGAAAATATTTTCGGAGTATTAGATTCTCAAAAATGAAATCTGAGCTCTAGCTAAGTTTCTTTCCCCTTTTAAAAAATAAAAACAAAATCTTTTATAGGTCGGAAGTGTCAACAGTCACTCATGTTTGAGGATAGTTTTGCTTGTACAGTCTCAAGTTGTAATATAAAACCGAGAGCGTATGGGAACTAAACTAGTCGATCGAGTTAATTGTTATGTTACGTTAATTGTTTGGCTTGAAGGCATTCAGAATGCTCTCGATTTTCGGTGCGTGTTCCTACTTGTCCAGCAAAAAGGCGTGTATTAGTGTTGGGCAGATCGATTCTTTTTGATGAATCGTTTGGAGTCGATTCAATATTTGAAAGGAACCGATTCTTTTTAACGGATCTCCAATTCTTTTCGCATGGTATTTTGAAGGTCGAACGTTGATGACGAGTTTATTAAATGAAGGGGAGGATTTTATGAACAAATAATAACTAAAACAATTAAATTTGTATTTAGTGATTAATTTGTAATTTATTTTATTACTTAAAACAAATCAGAACACTAAAAATGATGCACTTTACAAAATATTACACTAATTCACTATTATTATTTCAAAGAGCATTTGCGTTAATTTTGTGATGTGAACTGAATTTGTTTTCCGGCTTTCAAAAAAAAAAAAAAAAAAAAAAAAAAAAAAAAAAAAAAAAAAAAAAAAAAAAAAAAAATCGCGACCGAGAGTGTGTGTGAAAGATAAGGCTCTGGCCTCTCGTTATGGTCGACGCGGGTTCGAATCCCCGTCAGGCATCCAGATTTGGGTTTTCCATGGTTTCCCCAAATCACTCCAGGCGAACACCAGGATGCTTCCTTCAAAAAGACCATGGCCGAATTATTTCCTGTTTCTTGCCCCGAGTCCTTTCTCGCCTCTAATGACCTCAACATCGACGAGGCGTAAAGCCATTAAGAAAATCAATTTTAGTAGTAATTTGTACAAATTTGGAAGTATTCTTTCTCCCATCCCACCACCCAAGAGTGTCCAAGTTTCTCGGTAGATATTTATCCACCTCTATAATAGCTGAAGACTTGGCATCTGGAATCCCTGTAGTCGGCTGACAGATTCATCGAACTTGTTTCAAATGGAAGAATTTGGTGCTGGTGGTGGTTCAGCAAAAGAACTTCTTCTTCAGGCACCTTTATGTAAAGAGCTGGCTGTGCTCTAATATGAGATGACGTAATTAGTCCGTATACCCTTGTAATTATGGTTTTATAAGATTCCTGTAAACGAAACAACTGGCCTCCACAAATCCTTGTTTCTTGAAATATGGATTCAAGGAAATGGACTGGTCAACCAGTTCAATGGAATATGTTTCACCGAATCATTCTGACTTCTTCTCCAACAAACCACTTTCATAGCCTGCGCTAAGAGGCTTATCTATGAGAGGTACGTCGGTTTTTTTTTTTAGTGAATAACTCCTCTGTCACTTCAAAAAAATATGCAAACGTATGTACAACCTACTGAACAATTTCCCATCCAGACTCTGTAAATGTGACATGAGGATCGGCAAGTGATAACACTGCAATTATAGGCTCTTAAATCTGTCTAACATAGTTTCTGTGGCGTTCCACCTAGTGTGGACGACCTGTTTCAATTTTAAGGTAAAAATACCCATTTTGTTTGCATGTCAATTCAATTGCAATAGAGCCCATGCTCCGGTGGCAATTTCCATAAAAACACCCATCTTCCCCCATTTCTGCATCCACCTACATGCACCCTTTACAAATTTTAACTTTAAATTCTTTTAACGTTTTTGGATTATTCATAATTTTTCTTGGTAACTTATTTCAATCCCTGACACCCTTACCTAAAAAAAGAGAATCTTCCTACATCCTTGTGCCTGAAATCGAGTGCCAGCTTGTGGTCACGGTCATCTTTTCCCTCCCATACATTCCTTTCAATTCTTACACCAATATTTTTCAAAATCTCATCACCAATATACGCCTTGTACACTCCCATGACCCTCTTCACCCTCCTTCTGTATTCTAATGAGTCACATTCCAGATCTTTTATCATGTCTGTTACTGATTGCGTTCTGCGATAATTTCCAGAAACAAATCTAGCGGCCCTTCTTTGCACCTTCTCAATCTCCTGTACTTGATACTCAAAATTTAGGTCCCATACTACACTACCATATTCGAGCAATGGTCTGACTAAAGTTTTGTAACCCAATTCCTTTACTTCTCTCGTACATCCCCTCATCACCCTCTATAACAAATGCTGGATTTTAAAACATTTTCCTACTACCTGTCCAATGTGATCTGCCCAGTTAAGCTTGTTATCAAATGTAATGCCTAGATATGTACATGTAAAGTCTTCAATAAGCAATTCTTTTCCCACCTTGTAATCATAATAAACCTTTAGTTTTTTATTTGTGAATCTAATAAGCTGACTCTTCTTTGCCTTTATCTTCATGCCATGTTTACCAACCTAACTAGATATCCTGTCCAGATCACCATACAACTGTTTACAATCCTCAACCTTTATGATCCTTTTATACAGCATTATTTCATCTGCAACGATCTAATTTCTGATAGTAAACAATCAACACAATTATTCGTTAGAATAATAAATAGCAATGGCCCCAATACGCTACCCTTTGGCACTCCCATTTTTACTTCCACTTCTTTTGATACCGCATTTCCTACCCTAACTCTCCGTTTTCTACCTTTAAAAAATTCTTCTATCCAGCAAATCACTTTCTGATCCACTCCAATAGATTTTACTTTATTTACTGCCATTTTGTGGCTCATCCTATCAAAAGCCTTTGAAAGATCTAGTGCTACACTATCAATTTGACCTCCCTTGTCCATTTCATCCGAAATATCTTGCATATATCCCACCAACTGAGAATCACATGAATATCCTTGCCTAAAGCCATGTTGCCTACTTGAAAACCACTTACGTGCCTCACATATATTTCTGATGTGGTTGCATATCAATCTCTCCATTAATTTACCTACCAGTGACGTCAAGCTAATTGGCCTATAATTTTCGACTCTATTTCTCACCCCTCCTTTTTGTACCGTCACTACTATCGCACATTTCCAATCCTCTGGTAAGCAGCAAGTATCAAGACTCAATTTAAATAATATTTCAAGATAAGGTTCAATGTCACCCTGCTATTTTTAAGACATCTGTAGTAATATTATCTACACCAGCCCCTTTATGTTTTTTCAGCTTTCTTAGTTCCTTGCAACTATAAAACAAAACTGTATTAAATGCAAGTAATTTACTTAATGTTCATGATACAAGTGTCACACTGTTCAGGGAAGCATTGCTATAAAGTAATGCACAAAGGCCTATTTACACCTCTAATTAACTGTCAATTTCTTTTCACAATGAATAAATAGACAAAACTTAAAAAACGGTTAGCTGTAGCTTCATTATGCTGCACATTGGCAGAATGACTTGTCTAACATAAATTACAGAAGTTATGCTCTCAGTTATATACAGGCCTACATGAAACTGCTTAACAGTTCAATGACAGGATACTTTTCCACTATCATTTGAAACTAGCTGTTGATAGTATAATTAAAATGCCACAATATACATGAATACAGCGAATACAACTGAAAATTTCAGAGTAGAAACAATCTTCTAAATGTTTGTACAACCAAAATCACGAAATTTACTGCAATAATGGTAAAAAAAAAGGATCATATAAAGTCAATTAACCAGTTTTCATTGGCTTTCCAATGAGATTAAATAGGTACATTCGTAATTTCTTCTAGTTACACTGACGTCTATAGTATGTATATATCAGCAACACAGCATATGTTGTTTACAGTGACTGCTTCAATACATTTGCACCAAAACCGTAAATAATGACTAGATTCACGTGAAGAATTTTTATTTTTCTCACAAAGTTCCAAGCAGGCACTGGAATTTTTCAGACTATAAGCTTTTTACCATACATCACTGTCCATTCATTATTCAAAATAAAAACGGTAAAATATTAGCTCCAAATGATATTCGTTTCGTTGTCAATCAGACGCAAAAAAATAAAAGACGAAAGTAATAATCAAACAATCATATCAACTTACCTTATGTAGAAATCATATTCCTTAAATAGGTGATGAAATGTTTGTTTTCACACTACAAATAACATCCGCTGTACTTCAACAACAACAAACACTGCACTGTTGACACCATGGAACCACTTGTAACTCAAAACTCTCATACTACGAAGCGGGAAGCAACTTATGGCGCCATGTTTTGAGCGTCTCTGAAGCTTTATGGTTTAATGACCTTGCGGTGCCATCTACTGACTGCGACTATTACTGATTTTTGATACAAATTCAGAAAGAAAATATCAAGAGCTGACGAAATGATTTGTTTCTAGAAAATGAAGAAGATAAATTTTATAACAGTTTTATTTTTTCAACTGTGTTGCCATTGTTTGAAAACTTTCTATTCAAAAATTAATTTTTTTTTCCATTAAGGTGCTTTCGTTCGGCAACAATGGTTGTTCGATTCTCATCCTCAAGATGGTATTTGCGATCCTAGTTTCGTAAAATTTTCCACACCAAGTTTTATATTTTATGCATATCCCACTCCCACTGAACTGCGCTTAAGCCACCATGGCATAAAAACTACTAATTTTACGTCCAAGCATCACTGTTAAAAAAAAATTGCACAGGCATGTGATGTGTGTATTTGAAAAGTATAAGGCGTAGCAGTTTCTTTTCAAAAATACTGAATCAATCTTACAATGCGCTCATTACATAAATAAACACTTAAAAATGGAAAAAAATACTTTTTTCTTTTTTAAATAGTTTGTTTCATCTAATTTTGCCATCTGATAGTCAATTTCTTTGTAAACTTAATACCATTGCAAATATTAAGTATTAGGATACCTAGAGAGAATTTATTTGTTGCGTAAACATCTAACAGAGCATCATTGGACTGCCAACACATCATTTATATTCCATATCCCGTGTTGATGAAAATATTTTCGGAGTATTAGATTCTCAAAAATGAAATCTGAGCTCTAGCTAAGTTTCTTTCCCCTTTTAAAAAAATAAAAACAAAATCTTTTATAGGTCGGAAGTGTCAACAGTCACTCATGTTTGAGGATAGTTTTGCTTGTACAGTCTCAAGTTGTAATATAAAACCGAGAGCGTATGGGAACTAAACTAGTCGATCGAGTTAATTGTTATGTTACGTTAATTGTTTGGCTTGAAGGCATTCAGAATGCTCTCGATTTTCGGTGCGTGTTCCTACTTGTCCAGCAAAAAGGCGTGTATTAGTGTTGGGCAGATCGATTCTTTTTGATGAATCGTTTGGAGTCGATTCAATATTTGAAGGGAACCGATTCTTTTTAACGGATCTCCAATTCTTTTCGCATGGTATTTTGAAGGTCGAACGTTGATGACGAGTTTATTAAATGAAGGGGAGGATTTTATGAACAAATAATAACTAAAACAATTAAATTTGTATTTAGTGATTAATTTGTAATTTATTTTATTACTTAAAACAAATCAGAACACTAAAAATGATGCACTTTACAAAATATTACACTAATTCACTATTATTATTTCAAAGAGCATTTGCGTTAATTTTGTGATGTGAACTGAATTTGTTTTCCGGCTTTCAAAAAAAAAAAAAAAAAAAAAAAAAAAAAAAAAAAAAAAAAAAAAAATCGCGACCGAGAGTGTGTGTGAAAGATAAGGCTCTGGCCTCTCGTTATGGTCGACGCGGGTTCGAATCCCCGTCAGGCATCCAGATTTGGGTTTTCCATGGTTTCCCCAAATCACTCCAGGCGAACACCAGGATGCTTCCTTCAAAAAGACCATGGCCGAATTATTTCCTGTTTCTTGCCCCGAGTCCTTTCTCGCCTCTAATGACCTCAACATCGACGAGGCGTAAAGCCATTAAGAAAATCAATTTTAGTAGTAATTTGTACAAATTTGGAAGTATTCTTTCTCCCATCCCACCACCCAAGAGTGTCCAAGTTTCTCGGTAGATATTTATCCACCTCTATAATAGCTGAAGACTTGGCATCTGGAATCCCTGTAGTCGGCTGACAGATTCATCGAACTTGTTTCAAATGGAAGAATTTGGTGCTGGTGGTGGTTCAGCAAAAGAACTTCTTCTTCAGGCACCTTTATGTAAAGAGCTGGCTGTGCTCTAATATGAGATGACGTAATTAGTCCGTATACCCTTGTAATTATGGTTTTATAAGATTCCTGTAAACGAAACAACTGGCCTCCACAAATCCTTGTTTCTTGAAATATGGATCCAAGGAAATGGACTGGTCAACCAGTTCAATGGAATATGTTTCACCGAATCATTCTGACTTCTTCTCCAACAAACCACTTTCATAGCCTGCGCTAAGAGGCTTATCTATGAGAGGTACGTCGGTTTTTTTTTTTAGTGAATAACTCCTCTGTCACTTCAAAAAAATATGCAAACGTATGTACAACCTACTGAACAATTTCCCATCCAGACTCTGTAAATGTGACATGAGGATCGGCAAGTGATAACACTGCAATTATAGGCTCTTAAATCTGTCTAACATAGTTTCTGTGGCGTTCCACCTAGTGTGGACGACCTGTTTCAATTTTAAGGTAAAAATACCCATTTTGTTTGCATGTCAATTCAATTGCAATAGAGCCCATGCTCCGGTGGCAATTTCCATAAAAACACCCATCTTCCCCCATTTCTGCATCCACCTACATGCACCCTTTACAAATTTTAACTTTAAATTCTTTTAACGTTTTTGGATTATTCATAATTTTTCTTGGTAACTTATTTCAATCCCTGACACCCTTACCTAAAAAAAGAGAATCTTCCTACATCCTTGTGCCTGAAATCGAGTGCCAGCTTGTGGTCACGGTCATCTTTTCCCTCCCATACATTCCTTTCAATTCTTACACCAATATTTTTCAAAATCTCATCACCAATATACGCCTTGTACACTCCCATGACCCTCTTCACCCTCCTTCTGTATTCTAATGAGTCACATTCCAGATCTTTTATCATGTCTGTTACTGATTGCGTTCTGCGATAATTTCCAGAAACAAATCTAGCGGCCCTTCTTTGCACCTTCTCAATCTCCTGTACTTGATACTCAAAATTTAGGTCCCATACTACACTACCATATTCGAGCAATGGTCTGACTAAAGTTTTGTAACCCAATTCCTTTACTTCTCTCGTACATCCCCTCATCACCCTCTATAACAAATGCTGGATTTTAAAACATTTTCCTACTACCTGTCCAATGTGATCTGCCCAGTTAAGCTTGTTATCAAATGTAATGCCTAGATATGTACATGTAAAGTCTTCAATAAGCAATTCTTTTCCCACCTTGTAATCATAATAAACCTTTAGTTTTTTATTTGTGAATCTAATAAGCTGACTCTTCTTTGCCTTTATCTTCATGCCATGTTTACCAACCTAACTAGATATCCTGTCCAGATCACCATACAACTGTTTACAATCCTCAACCTTTATGATCCTTTTATACAGCATTATTTCATCTGCAACGATCTAATTTCTGATAGTAAACAATCAACACAATTATTCGTTAGAATAATAAATAGCAATGGCCCCAATACGCTACCCTTTGGCACTCCCATTTTTACTTCCACTTCTTTTGATACCGCATTTCCTACCCTAACTCTCCGTTTTCTACCTTTAAAAAATTCTTCTATCCAGCAAATCACTTTCTGATCCACTCCAATAGATTTTACTTTATTTACTGCCATTTTGTGGCTCATCCTATCAAAAGCCTTTGAAAGATCTAGTGCTACACTATCAATTTGACCTCCCTTGTCCATTTCATCCGAAATATCTTGCATATATCCCACCAACTGAGAATCACATGAATATCCTTGCCTAAAGCCATGTTGCCTACTTGAAAACCACTTACGTGCCTCACATATATTTCTGATGTGGTTGCATATCAATCTCTCCATTAATTTACCTACCAGTGACGTCAAGCTAATTGGCCTATAATTTTCGACTCTATTTCTCACCCCTCCTTTTTGTACCGTCACTACTATCGCACTTTTCCAATCCTCTGGTAAGCAGCAAGTATCAAGACTCAATTTAAATAATATTTCAAGATAAGGTTCAATGTCACCCTGCTATTTTTAAGACATCTGTAGTAATATTATCTACACCAGCCCCTTTATGTTTTTTCAGCTTTCTTAGTTCCTTCATGATATCCTCAGGATGAATTTCATGGTCTGCTCATTTCTAATGGTTTTGTTAAACTCGTTATCCGACTTAGAACCACCTGTTTCTGATTCATTGTCCCTAATGCACTCACTAAACCATTTACTTAAAATGTCTGCCTTTTTCAAATCCTCCGTAACCACTTGTCCATCCTTATCTAAAAGTGTCTCAACACCCTCCCTTCCTCTCAATTTTCTAACATCGTTATATAAATTTTTAGATGAATCAGTCAATGGTCTCCCTGTACTGACAATACTCTTCATAAATCCATCTTTAGCTATTATTAGGTCCTTGTTTAATTGTTTTAAATATTCCCGACTACCATGCTGTCTCTTAACTCTGTTATGTTCTCTTCTTACCAACCTTTTTAACCGCCTCACCTCCCTGTTATAGTCACAGGTTCTCTACTTCTATTTATTTTCTGCTTTGGAATAAATTTTTCTTCCCCCTTTCTTATTATCTCCGAACTCTTCCCACCTTGACTTTAATGTACTTGTGCCTTCCTTCCATTTGCTGAAACGTTCTCTGAAATATCTTTTCAAATTCGAAATCTGTGCCTTTTTATAATTGTACCTGTTTCCCCCTTCAATTTTGGCTGCTGGTTCACTGAATCCTCTAATATCCATCAGAACTGCTTCATGATCACTTATTCCATCGGTTAACTTCACTTAAAAAATTGGACCGTTGATTTTAAATTTTAGACAATGTTCTCAAAAGAACTGCTAATTGACTGAGCGGCCAAATTAAGGCAGTAAGAAAACAAGTTAGGTACTTCAAGTTTCAATAAGCAAATGCCACTTTTATTTTTGCCGCTGGTCAGATATCATATAACACACTTTAAAAACTATTTCATACCGATCAAACACCCATTTTACTCATAGCTATATTGGCAGCCGTATATTTATCTGGTAATTCACTACAATCTAAAAGAACTGATTTCAAATTTATGCTGTTGTCAAAGAAATATGCAGTGATGGCATCATAAAAACCCGCGGTACTTAACGAATTCGATGAGTCTTTCAACCTACTTGAGGTACTTCTAGTTCCAGGTGGCAAGGATTAGACTAATACAGAAATGGATAAATATTTAACCACCATTTTCTATCAAAAAACTTGGACCCTATTGTGTGGCGGTATGAAAGAAAGAGAATATTTCCAAATTTGTATAAATTAGTACTAAAAAAGAGGAAAGAAACTGGCCGTCCTACTTATGACACAATGGCTTAGTATCCAACCAACCTTCTGGTTGTGGACTAAGTACTAGTACTAAAAAGACTGTGCATTCCAGGAACATCCGTATTGTGTGAACGGATACTTTCGAAAGCAAGGCAATTAATGGCCGAAAAACGAAATCAGCTCAAATCACAAAAATTAAGGCAAATGGGAACGGCGTGTAGCTCTGAATTCAACCGGCCACAAGTCCATAAGTATAAATCTCGAGCGACTGGGGTTTGCCACGACACACTCCGTGGAAACAAGGCTTAAGAATCGAAAGAACTTATAGTAGGAGAGCTGTTAACTATTTTTGGGTAGATATTTGAGCCACAATGAAAATTTGTATAACACTTCTTTTGTATTATCTGAGTAGAAAATTGAAGACCTTACTGAAGGGTAGGGGGCACTTTGAATTTTTCCCCCCCAAAAAATAATAATAAATAAATTCTTGAGGCATTCTGAAATATCTTCAATTTCGACTCACAGAAAGCAAGCAGTTGAGATTATTATCTGTAGCGAAACCAGTATGTTTATAATAATGCTATTTTGTTTATGTAAACAGTTATACAAATAATATATTGTCATGATAAACAAAATCTGAAGGTATTAAATTTCAAATGCTCCAAAGGTTTATTTGCTTTTTTATTTTTTTAAAAATAAAATAAATAAATAAATAAAAAAGTGCCTGCTACCTTTCGGCTATGTCTTCTAGTTTGTCCTCAGACAATACAAAAGAAGTGTTATCTAAATTTTCACCTATCAAAAAATGTTTATCAGCTCTTGGACTATTACGAGTCATGGAGAGGCCAAAATTTGGTTTATTTTAACTGCTTTACGCCTCTCAACAGCGAGGTCTTTAGAGACGGGAAAGGAATGGGAAGGAATTCGGCCATGGCCTTTTTAAGGAAGCATCCCGGCATTTGCCTGGAGTGATTTGGGAAACCATGGAAAACCCAAATCTGGTTGCCAGGACGGGGATTCGAACCGCCATCCTCCCGAATGCGAGGCCAGAACGCTATCCGTTACACCACCAAAATTTGAGAAGAGTTGAAACTGAAGAAGAGCCAAAAAGCCAGAGCTGAGTGGAGAGTGAGTGAGCCGACAGTCGTAAATGTTGACGAGCTTTTGACAGAGTGGAGTCAGAATCTGCACCAGTAACTGAGTGATTGTCCAACAACAATGGTTCAACGCCCACTTCCCAACTTCTGAGTGAACCGTGACTCTTTCAAGTGATTTATTTAAGAAAACGGTCCTTTCAGAGGAGTCGACTCTTTGAATCGGTTCTCGATTCTCTTGCCCACCCTTGTATGTACCTACTTCCATCTTGCTTTAAAGCCGGCCTCGGTAGCGTAGGGGCTAGAGTGCTAGCCTGGCTCCACGTGCCGAAGGCCGCCGGTTCGAATCCGGCCGCGGGCATGGATGTTAAGTGTTGTGTGTCTGTGTGATTGTCTTGTCCGTCCTGTGGCGTCCATACATTGGAAAAAATACACATTGAGCTGGCTGTATGGCCTCCGTTGCCGAATGCCATTAACAAAAAAAAAAAAAAAAAAAAAATCTTGCTTTAAGCTGGGTTTACACATTCAAGCCATTTGAACAAGCAGGCTTCCGCAAGCAAGATTGTGCAAATGAAATGTTGCTGTTGACACGCTCAGTTTAGTTTGCACAATTGTGAAGTAAGGAACCTTGAAAATTGTAGTTTTCTGTGTTCAAAATTTAAAATTTTGACAAAGAAATAAAACTTGCAACCGCTGTGGTTTATATATATATATATATTCAAATAAAAGGCGAATAAATGTAAATGATCTAAACCGTAATTGTTAAAAATGTATTTGTTTTCTCATACCAATTTAATCTATATATATAAAGATGAATGTATGTTTGTTTGTTAGTTTGTTTGTTCTTCATAAAAATCCACAGTTTTCATCTGATCTTGATGTAACTTTGCACACTTATCCTTTGAAACAAGGAGAAAAATACTGTCTACATTTGGTTGAAAAATTATCTGTATAAATAATACATGTTGTCTCATAATTTCGAAATACTACTGAACGGCGATAGACAGACGCGTTGGATATGGAGGTCTCTCTACGGTTTTTTCGTGTAGCGGTCATGTAGCTCAATGGCTAAAGCGCTGGCTTACTAATGTTTGGGTAGTGATCTCCGGTTCAATTCTCCGTGGAGGCTAAGATTTTTAAAAATTGTTTTTGATCGTAAGAGTCACGCCTGGGCCGTCGGTTATTCGGATTGAATGTTAAACTGTAGATATTACAAAGTTAGGGGTGCAATGCGAGGCAAATCATAGGTACTCTCGCAATGCTGTAGGTGTACACCTTTTTACGTTATAATGATCCCTCAGGGGTTGTTCGCAGTCAGTGTGTGTGTGTGTGAACCTCAGTAATAATACTATAAATAAGGAAGTAAGTCTCTGTCTTTTTGTTACCTTTTGACGACTAAATGGCTATATCGATACTGATGGAATTTGACAAGAAAATCTGTATGAAGGGCACAGGACATTTTTTCCAGTATGATTAACAGTTGTAATCACGAAATTTTGAGACCTTATCGAATGGTGACAGAAATATGTTGGAAATTGATTCTCTTCAAGAGACAGGTTCGACGGTAGAATGATATAGTGATAGCTTTCCTGTCATATTATGCCGACTCGGTGTTGATTGGGACCAATCTTACGTTACCAACAACTTTCTATATTCAATTCTGGCAAAAAAATTCTTAATCCACGCGTACGAAGTCGCGGGTACGAGCTAGTAGCTGAATAAATCAGTGATCCTGACGATTTTCGCATCTATTTGCGTATGAACGAGCCACATACCCCCTCCCTCCCCCAGTGAATAGCTACCAGCTACGCTGAGATTTTTGGTAACATGGAGACATGTAATCCTCTCAAATTACATATATCATGATGGCTTCTTCCTGGGTAAAATATTCCGGAGGTAAAATAGTCCCCCAATCGGATCTCCGGGTGGGGACTGCTCAGGGAGGAGTCATCAGAATGGATAGAAACATTCTACGAGTCGGAGCGTGGAATGTTAGAAGTCTGAATAGGGCAGGTAGGTTAGAAAACTTAAAAAGGGAGATGGAACAACTTAAGTTAGATGTTGTTGGGATTAGTGAGATTAAATGGAAGGACGCACAGGATTTCTGGTCTGGGGAACACAGGATAATTAGCACACAAGCTGTCAATGGAGTCACTGGTGTAGGATTTGTAATGAACAAGAAAGTAGGGAAACGGGTGAGTTATTATGAACAGTTTAGTGACAGGATTATTTTGATGAGGTTAGAAATTAAGCCCATCCCAACCACATTAGTACAAGTATATATGCCAACGTCACAGGAAGATGACGAAGAAATAGAAAAAATATACGCTGAAATTGAAGAATTAATCCAATATGTGAAAGGGGAGGAAAATCTAATAATCATGGGTGATTGGAATGCAATAGTGGGAGAAGGAAAAGAGGGGAATACTATAGGAAGTTTTGGTCTCGGAGAAAGAAATGAGCGAGGAAGCAGGTTGCTAGAATTTTGTGAAAGATATAAGCTAGTAGTGGCGAACACACTGTTTAAGAACCATGCAAGAAGAACATACACCTGGAAACGTCCTGGGGATACAGGCAGATATCAGCTAGATTATATCATGGTCAAACAGAGATTCAGGAATCAAGTTCTAGACTGTAAAGCGTACCCAGGAGCAGACATAGACTCGGACCATAATTTGATAGTAATGAAGTGCAGGCTGAAATTCAAGAGAATAAGGAAGCAGCATAAGCAGAACAGACTGGCAGTGAATAAGCTGAAACAATATAGCACAAGAGAAAAATTTTCAGAAATGGCAGACTTACGTCTAAGAAGTAACTGTGAAAGGAGCTCAACCGAGGACGAATGGAATGCATTAAAGACCGAAATATTGAAAGCTGGCAAAGAAACATTAGGCTTTAGGGAACAAACTGCCCGAAAACCTTGGATCACTGAAGAAATTTTGGAGCTGATGGATCAGAGGAGATGTACAAAAATGCGCAGGATGAAGCAGGAAGAGAGCAGTACAGGCAATTTAGAAATCAAATAAATAGGAAATGCAAAATAGCAAAAGAAAAATGGCTACAAGAAAAGTGTGAAGAAGTAGAAAAGGAAATGGTCGTAGGAAAAGTAGATGTTGCACATAGAAAGATCAAACAGAATTTTGGAGAAATGAAGAAAAGAGGTATGAACATTAAAGCTGCCGATGGGAAACCTCTTTTAAGCTCAGAAGAAAGAGCTAATCGATGGAAGGAATACATTGAGAAACTGTATGATGGGACGACTTGAACAATAGTGTATTGGAAAAGGAAGGCGATACCGACATTGATGACTTAGGAGATCCTGTTTTGAGAACAGAATTTAATAAAGCTCTGAATGACATTGAAAGCAAATAAGGCAGTTGGTATTGATGAGATCCCTGCAGAACTTCTTAAATCTCTAGGAGAGGAAGGAATCGAATGATTATTCAAGCTGATATCAAAAAGTTATGAAACAGGAGAAATTCCAACTGATTTTAACAAAAATATCATCTTCACACTTCCAAAGAAAGCACAAGCCGACAAATGTGAGAATTATCGCACCATTAGTCTAACATCACATGCTTCAAAATTACTAACCAGAATAATATACAGAAGGATGGAAAGGGTAGTAGAAGAGATAGTAGGTGAAGATCAGTTTGGGTTTAGGAAAAATCGCGGTACAAGGGAAGCAATTCTGTCTTTAAGATTAATACTTGAAGGGCGGATCAAGAAAAACAAAGATACTTTTATGGCATTTGTTGATTTAGAAAAAGCTTTTGATAATGTTAGGTGGGACAAGATGTTCAAAATTTTAAAGAAATCAGGTCTAAAGTATCGAGATAGAAGAATACTCTATAAACTATATAAGAATCAAGTGGCTGTAATAAAAGTAGAGAATCACGAGAGACATGCATCGGTTAAAAAGGGTGTGAGACAAGGTTGTAGTCTATCCCCGTTAATATTCAACTTGTATGTAGAAGAAGCAATGAAGAAAGTCAAAGAAAAATTTCCATGCGGCATAAGTTTTCAGGGAGAATACATCAGTATGCTACGATTTGCTGATGACATTGTCTGGTTAGCAGAGAGGGCTGAGGATATTGAGAAGTTATTGAATGGCATGAACAAAATACTGAAGGAAGATTTTGGACTGAATATAAATCAAAGTAAGACAAAAGTGATGAAATGTAGCAGAAATGATACCAATAGTAGCAGATTAAATATAAAAATAGGATCGGATGCTATAGGAGAAGTGAGTGAGTTCTGTTACTTGGGAAGCAAAATTACAACCGATGGCCGAAGTAGGAAGGATGTTAAAAGCAGAATAGCACTAGCTAAAAGAGCCTTCATGAAAAAGAGAAACCTTTTAGTTTCAAATATTGATCTAGGAATTAGAAAGAACTTTTTAAAACTCTATGTGTGGAGCACAGCACTTTACGGTAGCGAAACATGGACTTTAGGAATACCGGAAAGAAAGAAACTTGAAGCATTTGAAATGTGGTGCTACAGAAGAATGCTAAAAATTAGGTGGACAGACAAAGTAAGAAATGAACGAGTTTTGGAAATGATGGGTGAGAAAAGAAGTTTATGGAAGAAGCTTACAGAAAGAAGAGACAGGCTGGTAGGTCATATTTTGAGACATGCTGGATTGGTTAATTTGTTAGTGGAGGGAACAGTCGAAGGTAAGAACTGTAGAAGTAGACAGAGATTAGAATATATGAAGCAGATATATGAGGACGTGGGTTGTAAGGGGTATGTATAAACGAAAAGGTTAGCACAGGATAGAAAGGGATGGAGGATTGCATCAAACCAGTCTAAAGACTGACGACAGCCAAAAAAAAAAAAAAAAAAAGGTCCGGGGAAAAGGTGGTCGAACGACACCATCACATTTGCGCATGTCCAAGGCTTGAGCATTGTTTAGATACTCATGACAACACACCAATCTCAAGCCGATTTTCTGTCGCGACAGATTTTACTCAAACCAAACTTTTAACTTTTTGGGTTGCGCAAACTTCATCCCTGCTTTCACATGCAACGATTTACTTGCACAAGTCAGTTTGTACAAATGGCGTGAGCATGTAAGCTCACCTTTAAGTACGTCTTGCAAGACGGATATTAGGTTAATGTCGCGCGAATTTCTCACTGAATTTATTGATTTATACAAACAAAATGAGTGTCTGTGGAAAATCGAAAGTAAAGATTATTTAAAAGAACAGAAAAAGTGCTGCACATGATATTCTTATCAATAAACTGAAAGAAATTGATCAATAGGCAAATAAAGAGACAGTTAATTAATTAAGAACTTGTTTTGGGAAGGCACAGAAAAAATATAATGAATCACGTAGATTTGTGTCTGGTACCGAGACACGGAAACGCCAATCTTTTGTTATTTTGACATGCTGCTGTTTCTTATCAATAAATTGAATATCGTAACATCCAGCTGTTGCAAAAAATGCAAGGTAACACTGAGACGTTCATGGTGTGTTATTGATTATTGTGTTTCTCATTATAATGACTTGCCGTTTAATACGTGGAAACATCATTGCCGGTATCTGTAAGTAGGTTTCTTCCTTCATGCAAACATACAAAACCAAACTAATTTAGTAAATTAATGTGACTAAATTTTTTTATCTTAAATAACAAATGTTTTGACCATTTCTTTCTAATTCCGTTTTTTTTCCTTATTATCAGAACTCTGATGAGTTCCAGAGCCTCGTATCCACTTGAGCGCGCTCAGGGGAATGAATCGCTCATTCATTTGAGCGTGCTCAAGGAAAAGGAAATTTCGGCCTAACGAGCCTGGTGTCAGTGCTTAGAAAACGCTCCGCTATTGACGTGTCGTCACGTGTACGTGCGGCAGCTGCGGCCTTTATTATTATCTATACGATGTCAAAGAAGAAAAGAAAATTACCAAGTTGGTGGATTAGAGAAAGTCATCGTCAGCGAAGAAATTATCTTAATAATTTAGTTCGCGAATTGACTTTAGAATGAGCCTAGGAGCTATTTCAAAACTTTACGAAATCGATTTCGAACATTTGCGCTCATTAGTTGGACCTCATATTAAAATGCACGATACGCTTATGCGTAAGGCGATCCCTCCAGAAGATAAAATTAATAATAACTTTCAGATTCCTAGCCTCTTGAAGTCCCTACATAAGCCTGCAGTATATGTTCAAAGTATCTAAACGGAGCATCAGCCATTTAGTACGGGTAGTCTGTGATGGCACTGTTCAGTCACTCCAAAATTATATAAAGTATATAAAGGCTGGTATGGACTTTTTATTTGTGTTTACAAATATAAATATTTAAAGGTTATTTTTTTGGCATTGATTTCAAGTTTTTAACAAAAATTAGGTAAAACTATTATATTGTCATAGATGAATTAGCCTGGCACAAAATCAGTATGTTTTTAGACATTTAGGATCTGAATTACGTAATACTAAATTCCATCAAAATCCGTTCAGCTATAAGAAACACTATTAAAAAAGACTTACCACTTCCAGTTATAGAAGTTCTCTTCTGTTTTTATAGTACTCTCCTGAACGACCCTAGCTGGCTTGTTATTTTTTCTTTACATTATCGATACTAAAGTTTAATATCTCGCCGATTTCACGTCATGCACCTTCTTTTTTGGTTCGATTATAATACTCGAGCTATCCCATAACACCCTCTTTGATTCATAGGTATCAATTAGAGTTAAGCACGTTTCATTGTCCTGCATGCTCAAGCTCATTGTAGAAACCGCCAAATACAGTCCACACTGAGCGCCGAACAAACACTGGATCGCCTTTGAGCATTCTAAAATACAGACACCCGATCGGCTCGCCCTGAGCCCGCTCGCCGTCATTCGCTGCGAACGCGCTCAGGCGTCCACACTTGATCGGCTCGATTCATTGAGCGGCTCATTCGCCTGAGCGTGCTCAAGTTGATACGAGGCCTAAGGTTACGTGTGTCTCAAACAAATGTCAACTGTACAAGCAAAATGATCGACAGACATGAGTGTGTGTGCCAGGCTTAAGGCACACTTTTCCACAAGGCTTAAAAATTCTCTAAAAATATTCAGTACTGAAAAATTTATTTCAGTTTAACCAGAAGTAGGAATAATTTGAGGAAATAAAACGAATATAATAACCATTAGCGTACAGAGATGTCAACTATTCTGTGTCGTAATTCGTCAAATACATTTTTTTTCTATAACTTAAGACAAATCGGGAGCAATGCATAGGTATTTAGCCAATAATCGGAATATCTGATCGAAGGCTCATTCTCCAGTCAGCACAAGAACTGGCAACACTACCTGCTGTGTACTAGATGTCGTGCGTTCAGGTGCTGCAACATATAGAAAAGACGGCTTGCCATGATTACTATTTTAGGTCGTTTTCCATAATCGTCGAATGGTTCCCAATTTTCCCCATTAAATAAACACATTTCACAGAGAAAATAAGGCGAACCGATTACGATACTAAGATCCATACCTTAGCGTAGCTCGTCCTTAGCATATTCAGCAGACACCATTTTGAGAAAAGTATTGCATTTCATGAACGCGGACGTTAAAAAAAAAAAAAAAAAAAAAAAAAAAAAAAAAAAAAAAACGCATTTCAATAAAACTCGAAAAAGTAAAAATAACAGAACTAAAAGACGTTAAAGCCACTATTTCTTTAGGTGAGATGTAACTACCAAACGGTAAAAATATTAACTTTGAAGAAATTGTGGTATAAAAATTGTGGAACTAATTAATGCAATTGAGTTTTGAAGAGGTCCTTTCCCAGATGAAAGAAGAATTATTACGACGTGATGCAAGTTTTACAGCATTGGTAAACAGTGACCCACCTGAATCACTAGTAAACCGATTCTGGAATTGCTTTTAAATCGGCGAGGAATTCTCGCGGATTTGTGTTTTTTCTTTCCGTGAACTTTGGCAGCTTCAAATCGACGTAGCCTTGTACAATGTTGCCTGGAAAGGCAGGATGCAAATCCTGGTAACATTGTCTGTTCCTGACAGTGCTTAAGGTTTGTTCCAGATGCGTAAAATTGGAATGTTTCTTTTTTTGGAAGTTCGTTTGCTCTTCATGCAATCCTGTTTATCGTCTTTGAGCATTGATACAGCCTTGTCTAACGCTCCTGATTTTTATTCACTTGTGTTAAATGATCCTTGATCTTTTCCCATAACACCGACAGTAGAATTTAACAACTGGGTCGAATTTTGTCTCATTTCCCGAAATATGCTTGCAATTTCCCTTCTTGTGTCTTTGCTTGCCTGTTGCAGGCTATCGCATCTTTTCACGAAATTCTCTGCACTGGTTGGTAACACAGAGACTTCTGACCAAAACTGTGTTTTAAAGTGACTCAATTCCAACCTAATGTTAACATGGACAGGAGCAAGTTGTTCTTGCAATTTCTGGCAGAAACTAACTCGTCTTTTCTTTAGTGTCGCTATCTTCTTACAGGGTGTCCAGAAAAGGACTCCATGATTTCAAAATTAAATATCTCGAAAACAAAGATCGATAGAGGAATGCAGTAAACTGTATGTTTATTGTGACAGCTGTAAGAAGTGTATAATGCAGTGTGAAGTAATAGTTTCAAAAGCTGCTAACAGATGGCGCTGTAATCGCCATATGTAATGCCTAAATAGTGATTCGAAGCTCAGGGCGATCAGTTCCACTATCGAAACGTGCCAATGGTGAACATTTTGAAAACATTGTGATGTGATTGTTTGCAAAGATTGTTTTCATACGATTATTTCACTTATGTATGCTGATATGAGCGTACAGCGCCCTCTGTTAGCAGCTTTTGTAACTATTATTTCACACTGCTGTATACACTTCTTACAGCTGTCACAATAAACATACCGTTTACTGCATTCCTCTATCGATCTTTGTTTTCGAGATATTTAATTTTGAAATCAGGGAGTCCTTTTCTGGACACCCTGTATCTGTGACCCCTAATTGAACTGATAGTGATTGAAATTGTTAGTGTTGTTCCTTTTTGAGTACATTTATCTTCCCTTTCAGCTCAGCCATCAGTTTATTAACTGTGGGCTGTGGCCATTAGCGTGTGGAACATTGCCATGATCTGATCTAGTGGAGAACTGGAATTTTGAGTAACCGATGGATTTTAGTTGGGTGAATTGTTCCTTACGTTGGGAACTGTTGTTGTTACGACTTCCACAGCATGTTTACTAGCTATGTTTCATCAGTCCACCCCTGTTCACCACCAAATTCCATTCTTACTGTGTCCACACTGTCCAGTCCGTGTCCCATATTTAATGAACCGTTCTAGGCCTTTCTGATATGGTTCTTTCTATTATGTATGAAAATAAAGTCCCTTTTAGTAATATGCACTAGTATTCTTGACTGAAGAAATTTACGAGCTCCACAGCCGTAAAAATTGATCAAAGATAGTTCAACAAACATAGATTGTCAACACGTCATTTGCTCTACATCACAGATTCCCTAAATAATTTATCACGAAGACCAGAGGAATACAACGTTGGACATAAAAATCCATCTCACACGCAAAGCAACATAAAACAAAAATTTACAAACACAAACGGACTAACACCAGACAATTAATCACAACAGACGCCTCCACTGAAATGAATTGTTACTTGCACAACACACAAATATTTATGCATACTAGCTATAAAGCAACTACACAGAATTTTTTTATCTCCATCTACTCTCACCAGTATCTAATGATGTTCAAATATTGCAAAGATATTTATAAGACAATCATATTTACTGCACACATAGTTTTTACATTTAAGAACGTTGATTTACCAGTTTTGACGTCCTTTGTAGCACAGTAGTCATGATGCATTCTGTTCTCCCCACGTCACCGTCTTATAACCAACACTCAAACCGTGTGGCTCACTCTTGTACCGCACTCTCAAAATGACATTGCGTGAACTATGAGTTACGCTTATAACCACCATTAACATTTATACTTGAATACAAGTCACTACTAGATGGCTAGGCTCGTTGGTCAGATGTTTTCTATATTTAATCAGCCGGCCCAGCCCCGTCGCCTCCTCAACATAAACCCAGAAAAAAAGTATAGCAATCAAAACCAATTAATTTATATTGTAGATGACCAAAAAATCAATAACTTGTACAGCGTTTTCACTGATATTGAAGAGGTCTACCAAAGTGCATGTTGTTGGGCACTGCGGGCTATTGTATAGATCAAGGCTGCTCAACCCCAGGCCCGCGGACCACAATGTGGCCCGCGGACGAATTTTAAATGGCTTTCGTGAGCAAGTTTGAAAATTCCCGCCTTGTTGAAAAACTGTTTCGAAGACCAAGCGATACGCTCGGTCACGCGACTGGCTCTCCATCGCTCAAGGTCAAACACCGTCGGAACAGAGCAATGGGAAACAAAGATGGCACACCTCACACTTCAGAACCGAGAAGCTTGGCAGCTGGTACGGGCCCTCAAAGAACCAAAGGACCCCATCACAGCCATAAACGGATCCGACGGACCATGATTTTAACCCATGGCAAAGGCAGAGGTTTTGGCTGAACATTTCGCTTCACAACACACTGAAGTGGAGTACAACCTATCGGAAGCGGAAACACTGACGGCTCATAACATCAAGGAGACGGCTGAAGCAATTTTAACCGCCCCGCCCGAGGACGAACTGGAGCTGGCCACACCTGTGGAAGTACGATCAATAATCCGAAAGGTTAGCACAAAACGTCACCAGGTACAAATAAGATAACTAACACTCACCTAAAGAAGCTGCCAATCAAAGGACTTGTCCTCCTAACCAGAATTTACAACGCCTGTTTGATCAATCGATACTTCCCCAACTGTTGGAAAATCGCCAAGGTCACGGCCATCCCCAAACGCGGGAAAGACCGGCGACTCCCGGCCAACCACAGGCCTATTAGCTTACTCCCCTCCGCCTCTAAGGTATTCGAACGATTAGTACTGAAGAGAATTAACACCATCCTAGAGGCGGAAAAGATTATATGTAAGGAACAATTCGGTTTCCAAAGCCGGGTCGGTAGCACTAGCCAACTCATCCGATTAACAGAAGGCGTGCCCAGGGGATTCAATATGAGGAATTTGAAGGCCGCTGCGTTCTTAGTCATTGAGAAGGTTTATGATAAGGTATGGCACGCCAACCTGATCACAAAGCTAAGAACACAGACGTCCATCCGTCACTGCTACGTTCAGTTAATCGGAAGCTACCTCAACAACGTTTCAATCGACGGCCAACGATCAGACTCCTATCCAATCCCGGTAGGAATCCCACAGGGTTCACCACTCGCGCCCATTCTCTTCAACGAGTACGTCAACGACTCAACGACGCACCAGTGGCACCACGGGTAGAAATCGCGCAGTTCGCGGATGACACCACGCTATACGCAACAGGCTGCAAGCACAAAGTAATTATAAACAGACTGCAACGAAGCCACGCCCTACTCGATAAATGGTGCAGAATTAACAAAATTAAAGTAAACCCGTCGAAGTGCGCAGCGGTTTACTTTTTTAAGCATCATATATCAGCCAGAGAAGCACTGATATGATATAAGAAAACTGTAGGGGTTTTTCACATAATGTCGTCCCTGACGACCATAGCCATGTTTTTTCCTCAAAGCGCAAATAAAAAGAGTCCCCAAAACAACCCTATCCTAAACAAGTGAAACACAGTAGTAGAACTACCTAGGTAGCGGGACACGCCCAAACACGCCGTTGAGGCAGCGACACACCAAAAAAACAAAAAACAAAAAAATCTTTACCGTCCATTTGTGCTTCAAGAACCAGTCGGTTCTCAAACGAGCGAGAGTGCGGGTGTATTTGCAGTATTATTTAATAATCCTCCTTGAAAGTTACCTAAAAGTGTTTTGTGCGATTTTACAGACTGTGCTGCACCAAACATTGCACATACCTAGTCAGTTCTTCTTGAAACAATAAAAAGTGTTTACTTAGGCGTTCACAGGTATGTTATTCATTATTTGCTAATTTATGTTTTCTTTGTTTTCAAGTTTTCATATTAGGTATTCAGGAAATAAGTGTTCCGAACATCAGCTCTTGCATTGTGTTATTCTGTTGCAGAATATGCCTGTCCTGTTTGCTCACTGCTAGTGCTAAACCATCTGCATAGATAAAGCTTCGAGTCATAGGCGGTTGATGTTGATCTTTAATGTAAATATTGGCATAACACTCCCTTGGCCAGTCCATTCTTTTGTTTTCTCCATTGACTTTTACAACCTTGAAATTCAGCGTAAAACCTTCGGTTGTCAAGTAAATTTCACATTGTTTTAATAAACTAAAAGTAATTTGTAAGTTGGTATATTTCATACAACGAGTTGTTATGCTGTATGGTTTCATACGTTGCAGAGAGATCTACAAAAGCCAATCTTGTGATCAACCTTAGCTCATATATTGAACTAGGTTGAGGGCTCATGGGGTGCAGTTTTTATTACACCTGAAACTCGCTTGCTGGTGAATCAGTTTCGCCTCGACTGTGGGGCTAAAGTGATTGAGTGAGGTGGCATAACAGAGAAATAGGTCAATAGTTTTCGGCGACAGATTTCAAAATGGCAATAACTTTTGTCTTTCTCAATATCATAAGTACCTGTTTATTTCGTAGGCATCTGCAAAAGTGCAAAAGCCGTAACATTGCTATTGTACGAAAATGTTTTACTTGCTCTACAGTTATATCATCAAGATCAGTTGCTTGCCAGTTTTTTTTTTTTTTTTTAACTTATAATGGCTTTCTTCAGCTCATAAATTTGAAACTCCACAGAGATATCTTTTGTTTCTACTTGTGACTGTCTTACTATCTTAATCCTGTGTTTTCATATTTTTCTTCCCCCTTTGTCATTTTGTAATAGGTTGATGTGTTGTTTTGTTTGGTGATACATTAGCATTTTTATTGGTTTCACATGGGTCGTTGCTGTCTCTACAGAAGTTTCCATGCCTTTCGGATATTTTTTGACACGTTTATGTTTTCTACGGTCTCAATCCAATGTTCTTGCTTAGTCTTGGGAAGTAAGGATCACAGTGCTAATCCAAATTCCACTTTTCCCTGGCATAAAGCATTCCTATAAGAGAGATGAAACCTCTTCGTTCCTTCCTGAGATGTAAAATTACGTTTGTGGGGTAATTATGATTTTTATTGACAATTTAAATGAAACACCTTAAAATTTGCATGCAGTAAAGCACTTTGAATTGATATAAGGAATATATGCGAAATTATACAGATTAAACTAAACAAAACTAAAAGAAAATGGTACAAGGCTCTTTCTGCCAAACACCAAATGCCGACTTAACATTTGACAAGGTTCTGAAAAATATTTTAACTGCAGTTTTTCGACGATTTCCGAATGAGATAATAATATTCTTTCTGTATTTATATTTACTTAAAAGAAATTAACAATCATTACTGCACACATTACAGTTACTATTTACCTAACAATTAAACAGCATGTGCCTTAGAATGTTGGCAGTTTTGATGACGCGTTAATTGGCTAGTGCCAGGTTCAGTTTTGTAAAGGTAAATGGACACAAAGAGTAATTTAACAGATGGTTTGCTATCTGCTGTTCCCCACATTCATTTTACCCACTTTTACAAAGTCTTAATTCATATAATTATCCTCAAATCTTCCAATTCTTGAATGTAACCTGTTTAATGACCTCCAGATGGTCCAGGCTTCTTCCTGATCATGGGGAAGTTTTTCTTCAAGTTTTCACCTTCCAGATGGTTAAGGTATTTAAAGATCCATTGTTCTTCTCTGGATTTTTTAAAATCAACTTCAAGAGGTTTTGAGGAATGTAGAAAACTGCCTCTGTAATTTAGTCATGTCTATGGCAGGTAATATTCATAAAGACAGCGAATTTAGTTGGTTGAATCTCTTAGCCTCTCTCCATTTGCAGCTACTTCGTGACGAATATCAGACGGGGCTATGCCCATAACCATCCTATGATTCATTAACGGCTATATGAAATTTATTTGCATCTGTTGATTTTTACCATACAGGAATTTCAGATCCCACAGTTGAATAATAGAGCACTGCAGCTGATTTAGACATTTTCTGACGACCAGCACCACCTTCTGATCCAGTTACACCCTAGAGTAAGGAGTTCTGAGATGAGATCTTTGCAATGATCTTAGAGAGTAGAGACAAAAAGCCACCTGAAGCTAATTGTTTTTTAATAGGCATGCAATTATTTTTTATCGCTGGTCAAAGGCCACACGCCCAGCTTCTTCTCCCCCCTCCGTCCTGAATGTGCCACACGTCAGACGTAAAGAAATCAGTCTTCCAGTAAAGTGCTGCCGCCAAATCGATAAAAGATTACATCTATTTACTAGTTCAATAATAAATTAATTACACATCATAGATATTTGCCATCAGCAACTTCATACACTTATCGAACAAAAAATTGAAGCATCCAGAAGACAAAGTAGGATATTAATGTAACTTCAAAAATATGTTCACCCTCGGCAGGTATGTACTTGTAAATGATTAAAGCCGCAGTTCTCTGTGACAGGTAGAACGGCTACCATACTGCATTAGTACTGTCCAGGTTTAGCGTTGTTTCCAGTCCTGTTGAATATATAAGGGGCTTGAACAGAGTCAAATGTTGAGTGACCACTGTGAAGGATATGGAGATGCCGCGTACTCATGTGAGACAGTGTTATCAGCACCTGATAGAGCTTGAAAGGGTACTCATTGTGTGACTTCATTTGGCTGGCTGGACGTATCATGCAGTACCAAGATTTGTGGGGCAATTGGAAGTGAAATTGGCCCAATGTTGGACAGCATCGGAACGTAAGGGCAGCCATACTCGTCGTTAATGTTTTGATCGACCACTCCTGACAACCAAAAGGGAGGATCGTCGCCTTGTGCCCAAAGAACACCATAATTCCTTCACATCCATGCCTGCCACAAGCAATGGACCACATGCCCATTCCGGGCCATCCCCCACCATTGGTCGGATACTAGCAGCAGCCGGAATAGGGAATTCCCTCCCATGCGTATTCTGCCGTTAACACTATTACACGAACGGCTGCATTTGAAGTGGTACTGTTGCTGGGAAGCATGATCTCCTGATGAATTATCTTCAGCGATGAATCTCGGTAGTGCATTAACTCGGATGACCATTGTCAGCGACTATGGTGGTGACCCGTTTGAGGTCGCTTTTTTCCAATGTGGCATAGCGGCGTTACTCATGGTGTGTGAAGCCATCGGGTATGACTTTAGGTCACGGCTGGTAGTAATTGAAGGAGCTCCGACAGCCCAACGGTACGTCATGGACGTCCAGCGATCTCATGTGTTTCATGCGATAGTATCGTGGTGCCATGTTTCGACAGTACAATGCTCAACAACACACGGCACGTGTCACCAAGAACTGTCTGCGTGATGTTGATGTACTCTCATGGCGAGCAAGATCATCAAATATGTCCCCAATAGAATATGTGCGGAACCATCTTGGACGTCAACTTCGTCCCAGTAACAGTATTCGGGACATCAAGCACCATTTACAATAGTCGTGGGCCAGCTTGCGTAAGGTGAGGTTACAATGGCTTTATGGCACGCTTCTCAACCGAATCATTGCATGTATCCAGGTCAGAGGGGGTACAACGTCATACTAATAAGTGGGCTCATTGTAGTAACTGAGCGGCAAATCACCACAGCCGAAGTTTGGATACGTCTCTGATCAACCACTCCTCGATCAGCTTTCGAAGATATGTGGCCATAAGATCAGAGTGACTACGTTCTGCCCATACTTATTGCTAGTAATGAGCAGGAATCAGCGATACAAATGAAATGAATCTAGTTGAAAGAATGGAGTGACTTTAATACTTCAGTAAAAATGGGCACATAGACATACACTTGAAATAACTGAAAAGTACTGCTTAAAATAACTCTCATAAAAGGAATCTCTTACTAATAAAAATCCTTCACTCGGAATATTCTTTCTAAGCCAGCCAGAGGGTATAACTTGTATTAGCCATTACCTAATAAAATCTGCATGCCGTATGGCGACGTGGTCCATCCTGAGACTCGGCGAATCGACTGCCCCTGGAGGCTGCTCTCGACTGCGCTCTCCAGAGTAGAAACGTGATGGGGGAAGTCATGTGACATAGTACTATTCGTCTAAAAATCCCTTGCTAAGGGCTTTCTGGGCTAACATGGTAGGGGGTCTGCTTCCCACGGGAAGTGACTTTGCCCAACCTTGAGCTCTGCTTCGTTGGGTGGAATTACATTAGATAGCTGCAGCTTGAGAAAAATTATCCCGAGCGAAAATTAGAATATATTATAGCTAAAATCTCTCAATATACTACACTTCCCCCTTCGGGAATAGTCGAACCCAGGGCTTTAGCCTATGTGAGACTCTTACCTGGTAGTCTGCAAAATCTGGACTCAAATGCTTAAACAAAAATACACAATAAATGTTGATTAAATAAAAGTGCCTTGAAATGATTAGATATCTGACTTAACACTATCATGCATCTTTCTACTTCTATTTGTTATTATATTCAGCTTCTAGGATAACATTTTCTAAAAACTGCTACATGAATTGGAATTGTTGATTATATAATTTGTCTTGAATTGACTACACTAATGGATTTGATCAATTGTTTGCACATTTCTAATTCTACTTGCTGTAATCTTTATCATTTTATAACTACTACATTGCATTCAACCTTAATTCTACTTAAGCACATTACATATATAAAAAATTTTTTTCCCAAAATAGAACATAATTGAAATAATACATATACAAACTTATCAAAATTTCTTTTATCTCCGATCATGGCGAGAGATAACAGATACTTGATCCTGATCTGGATCGAAAGATCGTCTGTGTCCAATAGCAGAATGAGGTCTCTCGAATATTACAATATCCTCATCATTGAGTTCATTGTTAATGTCTCGGTTAATATGAATAGGTCTTGTTCCCCTTATACGAGGTAATTCAGTACCAGTAGAGTGGTTTACAATAGTGGTTTTCATACAAATCTAATTACAACATTCACCTGCAGTATTACGCCAAAAATACTTAAATCAATTCCTTAGACAGCTACACTGTTTACATAGGCAAAATATGATGATGCAAAAAATAAGAACTACACAGACAACTATAAGATCGAATACTGAGACAATGAATAATTTGTAAAAGCGGTTTTCTCTTGTTCTTCAATTTCATCTTGGAGTTGTTCGATTTTTAGTCCTGCAATCTTCAAATCATCAAGATTCTTAACAATGTTTTCCATTGGTAAATTCAATTTTAATTCTGAAATATTACGTTTCTCTTTGTTTATGATGCAACAATCTACTTCTAGATTCAAATCAGGTATAATGTCTGGACTGGTAACATTCGTTCTTATCGTTTGCTGTGATTCAATCAAAATATTCGCTCCATAACCACGACATTATTGCAAGAATTTTAATTTGCCTGTTCCTTTGAAAATGGTATCCGTGGGCTGATTCTCACCACATAATATAGTCATTCCTTCGTCTTTAGGTGCAACAAATAACCATTCGTTGTTGTTTAATTTAGTAAAAAAACTTTCATTTAAAGAGACTATTTTTCTGGTACAATCACTCGGAATTGATCTTACTGGCTGTAACAATTTTACCTCACACGGAGCATTGTCATAGGAGGCATACAATACAAAGTTTTGTTTACAAATACTAAGATCAGATGTTAGCTGTTTACATTGGAGCTCATCATGATTTACTTTAGCATACAATCTGCGAGACTCATCAATAATTAATGTATCTTTTTCTGGCAAGATGAACAAATAATTATAATTATTACCAATGGCTATAGGCAATGGAAGAATTCTGTAAATGTTAAATTGATTGTTGTTCGAAAGAGGAATGTTCGAGAACATACGTCAAAATATTTTGCGATAAGAAGACGTCTAAACTGATCATTTTTAATAGAAGATAACCGTTTTCCTCGGAAAGCGGAACTGGAAATCGTTTGTCTTTAATATCATCTCTAATTAACGTTAGATAACTGACAACTTGGAATGGATTAATGATAAGGGGTTGTAGTAATTCCATACTGAGCGTTTACAATAGCTGATACAACTAAATCATACTGTCTTTGTAATTCAAATATAATAGACAAGGATCTTATAAATTGTTCATTGGTAGCAGTCATTATAGCCAATTTTCGAATGGAATGATCTGTATGATTTGCAAATTCTTGTACATAATTTTGTATTTTCTTCATCCCCGAAACCAAAACATCTTGATTTCGGTTCACACTGGATAATGTATAATTAGTTTCAGTCAGAGATTTCTTTACTACGGTTAGTTGTTCTTTAGACAATTTCAACAGATTACGTTGCTCTTTCTCAAGGATATCTATCTTAGATCTCAGATAAGCTGCATCATCCATATTCAGGGTGCCAAATAACAATTTTGATATCTGGCCTACGAACCCAAAAACAGCACGCTTCCTTCGAGGTGAGTCATGTTTCGTGATAAGTCCAATTAAATTTTGTGACTGCTTTAATTTGTTAATATGCCAGAATATTTCTTGGGACATCTCATCGCATTCATGGGTTGTTACATTCAACTCAATTAATTTGTTTTTGCAAAAAGCGATTGATCGAAATGCATAATTTTCTAAGTTTTCAGAAGCGTCATCTAATTCCTTCAGATTCACATTCGTAGCCACCCTCCAGGTCAAAGAATAAATTTGTGCGCGGGTTATGTGGTCAAAATATAAGCCTGGACTGGAACTTAACTTTTCGACCATAAAATCTTATGTAGCTACGCTGGCATGAATTACTAACAGAAGACCGCACAATAGTTCCATCTGAAAGCAAAATAAAAGTTTAGTTAAGTGTACTGTTGCAATCTGTAAAAGAAAGTGCGTAACTTGAATTATAAATGCAAAAGTGTACGTGTAATTTCACAATCGACTGTTCTTCGCTGCGAGTTAAATGTCTTACACATGTGTGGGTGCGTTTAAAGACCTCGCTATCAGGTGGGCTCGCCTCGGCGCGCTATCAGCGTCTGGGCGATTGGCGAATGGCCTTGCCGGCGGCTTAGCCAGATAACTGGTGGTCGGCCATTTTGGAGTAGCAGTTTATCAGTCGTGCGTGGGCGCCCATGTGCTTGGCCACGCCGTGACTCCACGTGGTACGGTGTTTACACAACAAGCAACCATGTGCGTTGTGTTTACGTGTTTCTAATGCGGCTTTTTCTGTTTCATACACGTTTTAAATGTACTGTAACTTACTTTACTGCATTTTTAAGGTGTTTTCTCACTACTGACTGAATTATTTCGCAATTTATCCAATGATATGGCTTTAATCTATTGGCATGAACTGTGAGTCGTTTATATTTGCCCAGTTGGATATTGTCGCATTTCTTAAATAAATGGCTATTTATTCATTAAGAAATGTGCCGTGTTGCATTTATTATGTGATTATCTTTTATGCATTTTCTTTATATTGATTTATCTTAATATGCTCTTTTGTGCAGCTATAGCAAATAATTAATCTGTTAACCGTTATTCTGCACAATACAAATCACTCTTTTATTATCTTAAATACATCTTTCTTAAATACATTATCGGATTTCTTCAATATGCAAGTTCTCCTTAGCTCTGCTCTAGACAATCTCCTATTTGATCTCTGTATATCGTTGCTATGGAAACGTCCTTAAAAGAGTATTAACCGGCCGGTGACATGGAACTCCTACTTCAAGGATGTTATTATACTATCTTGTATGCTACAATAGTTACACTTACTCCTCGTTTTCCAATCCAACAAAAGGTCCTCTATAACCACTGTCAAGCTTCTGAGACCTACCTCTGCGAACAGATCATCTTTTAGCAAAACTTTGGTTCCAATTTCAAATTCTCGTGGATTTTGTGTCTTATCGTAATATTCTTTGTTTTTCTCATTCAGTCCCTGATTGATGTCTCTAGCCTGTTTGTGTAGTGTTTGTAGGATAGCTTTTAGCTCATCTCCGTACTCATCATATGAATAGTGAACTTCCTTTGGATCACTTTGTAATACCCCTGGTATATTTGGTATTCTACCGAACATTAGCTCATGTGGCGTGTACCCTGTTGCACTGTGAATACTAGTGTTATACACAAATACAAAATAAGGTAACCAATCATCCCATGTGCTCTGATTCTTGTCAATATAATGCCTCAAGTACTCTGAAAGACTACGGTGTGCTCTTTCAACGAAATTTGATTGTGGGCGATACGCCAATGTCTGGATTTTAATGATCTTTAGTAATTTACATACCTTCTGCATTGTTTCGCTGATAAAGCATGATCCATTATCACTAAGTAAAATCGATGGAACGCCGTAGCATAGAATTACTTCTAAGACTAATGCTCGAGCCACTGTATCAGAATCTTGTCTGGCTATTGGAATTTCAGTTATAAATTTGGTCAATTCGTCCTGGAATGTCAACACATATTTGTTCCCATTGTTGCTCAACGGCATTGGCACAACAATATCCGTTGCACAACGTTCGAATACATGCTCAGGTATTTTTGTAAGCTCCAATGGCATATGGGTATGCGGTACTAAGTGTTTGTTCCTCTGGCAACTATCACACTGTTTGACATAATTTTCTATATAGGACTTCATCCCTGGCCACTGAACGTATCTCTTAATTCGCTCATATGTCTTATTTACACCTAGATGTCCAGAGATGGGGCTGTCATGGTATTCCTTAAGTATGGCTAGTTTTTCTTCCTCATTTAGTGTTGGAAATTCCTCCTCATTTGTCTGGATTTGTGCATCTACTGTGGATGTGAGTGTTTCTTATTCTGTTTGAATTGTTTCATCTGTGACAGGGTCTGGTTGGGTGGATTCTTGTACTTCCCTTACTTCCCTAATTCTACTAAGTGCATCTGCAACTGTATTTGATTTTCCCTTACGATAAACAATTGTGTAATTGTATTCTTCAAGTTTTAGGCGAAATCTTAGTAATCTAGAAGATGGGTCTTTAACACTAAAAATCCAAGTAAGGGGGAGGTGGTCAGTATAGACCTGTGAAATGTCTTCCAAAGACGTAAGGTCTGAATTGCTTTACCGCCCACGTAACCGCGAGCGCTTCTTTCTCAGATGTGGAATAATGAGTTTCTGCTTTATTTAAAGTTCTGGAATATAGACGACTGGTCTATCTGAGCCTAACTGCCCCTGCAAAAGTACTCCCGAAATGGCATACTGAGACGCGTCAGTGCTAATAATGTATGGAAGATTTTCGTCCGGGTACGCTAAAACAGGTGCTGAGATCAATTTCTCCTTGAGAGTTTGGAAAGCATTATCAGTTTTTGGACTCCAATCAAATGGAACATTTTTCTTTAATAATTCATATAATGGTTTAGCTATCTTACTAAAGTCCTCTATGAAACGACGATAATAACCTGCAAACCCAAGGAATGTTTTCAATTGTTTTGTTGTCTGAGAAGTTGGGTAATTTTTTACTTTTTCAATTTTCAGTGGGTCTGTGTAAACTCCATGTTCTGTCAACTTGTGTCCCAGATAGGTGGCCCTTTTTTTTGTAGGAAGTTACATTTGTTAGACTGAAGGCGAAGTGTGTGTGTCCTTAATCTGTCAAAAATGTCTCTTAACCTCTCATTGTGTGATTCCAAGTTTGGACCAAAACAGATTACGTTATCTAGATATACAAAACATCGATCACCCTGTAGACCACTCATAACGACTGACATAAGATACTGAAAACTGGCGGGTGCGGAGGCAAGCCCCATAGCCATTTTTCTGAGCATAAAGTGACCTTGATCCTGCACTGAATGCAGTTAACGGTTGATCCGATTCTTTAATCAAAATTTGGTGATACCCCTGAGCTAAGTATAAGGTAGAAAAGTATTTTGCCTTCCCCAATGAATCTAAGACTTCTGAAATTAGTGGAAGCGGAAAAACAGTTCCTACAGTAATTTCATTTAATTTGCGAAAGTCTACCACAATTCTGTATCGTTGTTGACCACTGGCATCAAGTTTCTTAGGTAGGACAAGTATTGGGAAGTTCCACTCACTAGTTGATGGAACAATGATCTCATTCTCCAGCATTTGCTCAATTTCTTTCTGTAAAATGGGTTTCATAGTATCTGGAATTCGATACGATCTCTGTTTGATGACTGTACCCTGTGCTTCTGGCTTTAACTTGATTTCATGGGTGACTGTGTTGGTGTGTGTCAACTTATCTCCTGAGAGGTGAAATATATAATTGTACAATAAACAAATTTCTAGAATGGATTGCTTTTCTTCTTCATTCAAATGATCTAGCATCAAATTTTCCATTAATAAACTGGTGCGAGATTTCCCTTGTGTTGGTTGCACGTGTTTAGTTGTTTGTTTACCTCTACAACTCTAATGGCGGATGGGCGGTCAGCTGGCAGATCACGTGACTCTGACGTCATATCGCTCTCCGCACAATATGACTGCGCCTGTAATGCTCCGCAATAAAATTCAACACTATACTCCCTGGTTTTTAGCATGGATAAAATACAAGTACCATTTTCTACTTTGACCAATGATTCAGGAATGAAAACACCTTGAATAATTTCTTGTTTGTTTACAATAGCTTCTGCACAATTTCGGCATTGCACCTCAACTCGTAAAATGCGTTCTTCTCTTGGCCCTAACTTTACTGTGTAATCCTCCGGAAGACTTGCAAATTCTTTTGTGCCTTTAGAACTATTGTTCAACTGCTTTAAACTATCCTTACTCTGACTTGAATTACTAGCATCTCTCCGATTAGATACTTCTACAGTTTGTTTATGTTCCTGTTGTTCATTCTGTATATGTTGTGTAGTGGATTCATTACTGTTTTGAGCATTATTTGTGTTTTTGTTGCTATGCCTATTCTTTCTGTTTACATGTTTTCCTCGTCTTTTGCGAGAGTTTTCGTGTGGTACCTCTGTGTTTATGTTTCCCTTCGCTTGAGAACATTTGTCTCTTGAGTTTTCTGATCCCTTTGAGACTACTCTAGCCCGCTTACTAGGCCCACTAATATTTTCTGATTCTGTCAGTATTGGAATGGAATGACCACTGATACATACAGACATGTTTTCATAGTTAATTATAGCTCCCTGTTTGATTAAAGAGCTCTCCCAATTAACCCCTCTTTAACTATATCAACAGACTCTTCAACCACATGAAACTCATGCTTAATGAACACATGATTACTCAGTTTTAGTTGCAAATCAATCGTTCCTTTTGTTCTAACTGTGTGTGACATAATTCCCTTAATACTTAAAGTTTTCTTTGTATCTATTTGAACGTGATTTGCCAATGTATTCTTGTGTATAAGAGACAGCTGTGCCCCCGTGTCAAGGAGACAGAATAATTCCCCATTGTTTACTCGCTCACAGGTGATCTTTACAAAATCATTCTCATGTTCACAGCCTACGGTATGTATTTTGCCATATTGATGAGTGTAAGAGTGGCTGCTATTTCTCACACTCTTCGCTCGTTTCCCGAACCTTTGTTTGTCTTTTGTGTTGTGTCATTGTTGCGACAATGTGACGCTAAGTGCCCGACTTTATTACATTTGTAACAAACTGCCTTCTTTACTCTACAGTCTGCAATAATGTGTCCTTTTCTATGGCAATATGCACAAGTGACATAACTAATTCTTCTGAACTGTGTGCGTGCTTTACATGCTATGGCTAGATTACCTTTTTGTCTGCAGATTTGGCAAACGGGTTGGCTCCTACATTCTTTACTAATATGGCCATTTTTATTGCAAGCGAAACATTTTTTCATGGCATTACCCTGTGTTGTGTGTGTATCTGAACGCCCTATAACAGCTTTTTCTTTCTGTGACAACAATGCACTTTCTTCGACGAGTGCTAATTCAACAGCTACTGGTAAAGTGATAGTGGAACCCCGCGCTCTAATTACTGTCTGTATTCTGTCTTTACGTAACTCTTGAATAAACGTAATGCGACTCAGGCAATCAACAAGAGTGAGACTCCCTTTTACATCTTCTTCAGGAATTTCTTTAGCTACTGCATTTCTAAACTCATGTGACAATTTGTCGATTCTCGCGGCCCATTCAACAATCGGTTCTGCTTTACCCTGACGAGCTGCAAAAAGGTTACAAGCATAGTGATCTAATGAACGCCTCTCCCCATAATTTTCAATCAAGATATCTTTTACAGAATCCCATGTTTTGGTAAAAGTTCTGACGAGCAATTTCGATCTGGCCTGTCCAGAGATCTTTGATGAAGGAGAACATCATGATCTTGCTAAGCAATTAAATTAAATGCAGATGAAACATTTTCAATGAAAGGCTGCAGTTCTTCTTTATCTCCGCTAAACGAATTTGGAATCAACTTTAATGCTTCTGATACTGAGAGCTTTCCCGCACTGCTCTCTTCAACACCTACTTCACTCGTTGCGGTATTCATTCGTGAAACACTGCGCACTGCGTATTACTCACTGTTCTGCTGGGTTGAGACTGCGAGACTTGAATTCTGGCGCCGACCGCGCGTGTTGTGGTGGCGTCGTCGTCCTATTGGCTGCTGGCGATGTCACCCCTCTCTGGCTGCTGGGACTCGGTCCGTGCTGCCCTCTCTCCGGCGGATCGCGAACTCGGCATCGATTCTTCTTATCTGCTTGCAGTATCCGGTTTCGGTTCCAACTCGCGCTCCTTGTAGCGTCGAAAATTACTTTGCTATACTGACTTCTTCGTACTGTTTCTGGCTTTGCATTTACCCTCTGCGGCTGCTACACATAAGAAATGGTTTTTACAGCGAAAGAGAATATTTGTCCCTTTGCCGTACTAATAGGAAAATACTTTCCCAATATTTCTGCTATCATCGATCACTGATTTTACGTAATCTACCCCAGAATCTGACACCATTTTATGCGGCTGTAGTAACTGAGCGGCAAGTCACCACGGCCAAAGTTTGGATTCGCCTCTGATCAACCACTCCTCGATTAGCTT